>CM068377.1:83127412-83517412 GCA_034770075.1 Aralia elata
TGCACTCAATTTCATGTGTGAAGGCTGCAGATACTGAAGCAGTGCGTGGACAGCGAGGCAGTGCGAAGCTTCGTGTAGAAGCCTTTGTTACACTTCGTATACTTGTTGCTAAGGTAATTGTGCAACATTGACTAGCATTTATAATGTGCACATTTTTCTTGCAACAAGAGTCTTCTCTTGACAGCAAGTTGTCCACCTGACAGACCTTGAATATCTCATATGAGACTGATGTAATCCAGATGAATTAGGTTGTGCGCATGAACTTAGGTCTTCCATGGGATTTAAGGCTAAAACAAAAAGCATGTAACATAGGGATGTGTTTTTTTTTTGCGGGGTGGTTTTTATATTAGATTTGTACAGGGATTGGAGTGCTGTCCTTTCGTTACGGACTTTGTAGTGTCCTACTTTTGTTTTTAGGAGTATTTTTTGTCCTTCCAGTCTTTTGAAGTCTGTCGCTTTTCTTAATCTTAAGAAAAAAAACAAACCATAAGTATCATTTTGCCTGTGAAACTTTAATGCATTATATGTTCTCAATCTTCTAATGATCTCCATTCTGAAACCCACTACCCAAAACCCTACTCAAAAAGGAAAGCAACCAAATCCTCTTGATTGAAAACCCTTGATTTGTACCCCTCATGAATTTGTATGTTCTCATTCTCACCACAAAGCTTTAGTACTAGTCCCAAGCGAAAGGTTAGTTGTTTTGCATGTACAGCTGACTATATATTGTTTAGTTAAGAATTCCCTAACGGCTTGAGTGTGCTAGTAAGTTAATTAATAAAAGCAGACCCTTAATGGCTATAGCTGTTATGTGTCTTTCTTGTAGGTTGGTACTGCAGATGCATTATCTTTCTTTGTACCTGGTGTAGTTAGTCAATTTGGCAAAGTTTTGCATGTGGCAAAAACAATGATCAGTGGAGCTGCTGGAAGTGCGGAAAGCTTGGATCAAGCAATTAGAGGTTTGGCCGAGCTCCTTATGATAGTTCTTGAGGATGATGCCAATTTATCTAGTCTTGATGAGTCTGTAGATGATATTACTGGCCTTCACCCAAATAAGGAGAAATCTCCACAATCAATTCTGGAGGAACTCCGTCATTTGCCTGTTAAAACTCTTGAGCAGAGTCAAATTGTAATTAAAGATTTGAGAGGTGAAGTGGTAGACAAGAGTGCTCCTAAAGTAGGCTTCAAAGAGAAGGGGAGTAAAAATCGTGAAAGCATGATAGGTTCCTTGCATGTGGATCGTACAAAAGATTGGATTGTGAAGACTTCAGCTCATGTGGATAAACTATTGTCTGCAACTTTTCCACATGTAGGTTCTGACAGCTGACTTGGTAGTAGTTAATCCAAAATATTTTTGCAGTTGTTATGTTTCTGTTCTTGCTTTTCATTACAACTGTTCCTCTTATTAGTCTTATAATTCAATTGCTAAATCCTCCCCCCCCCCCCCACGATAATTTCCAATTGCTAATATTCATATTTTTATAGCTTTGTGTTCATCCAGCCAAAAAGGTGAGACAGGGACTTTTGGCTGCTATCGAGGGACTCTTATCAAAATGCTGTTATACACTGAAGGAGAGCAGATTAATGCTTTTGGTAAGCTGTGAATTAAGCTAATAATTTTTAAAGACATCTGGTAACTTATGATAATGCGACTTTTACAAAAGCAAAATTAGTGTGTGCAACAAATGGTTGATTAGATTCTTCAGAGGCACATGGATTTTCCAATGACATATTTAAGTGTTGTCTTTAGACAAAGTCTCAGGTCTTGTAATTTATGAGTCGGTTGATTTTTGGGAATTTTAATAACTTTATTCTTGAATTTGACCCCAAAGAAGTTAATAGAATTCTGACCAAAGAAGTTTCTTTACGTTGTTAACATGGTTGCATATGTCTAGTATCCTTTTATTTGTCGGTAGTTCTGAGCTTACCATGTATACTTGCCGTTGCTTCTGCAGGAGTGCTTGTGTGTTTTGGCTTGTGATGACTCTGAACCGGTGTCTGAAGCTGCACAGGGGTTTCTTGGTTATTTATTCTCGTCAAGTGGGAAACATCACATTATGCAGGATGTTGCTCAGATCTTTAGCAGGTCTTTTATTTTCCTTTTATGAAATGTCATCCTTGAGCATTTTGTGTTTTCTCTCATGAAGTATGATACAACCTTGGAGAGAAAAGGGAAATTTGATAAGAATTTACATGGTATTGAATTTTGTTGCAGGCTTGTTGAGAACCTCCCAAAAGTGGTGCTTGGAAGCGAGGAGGCACTTGCAATATCGCATGCTCAGAAATTGCTCGTATTAATTTATTTTTCCGGTCCTCAACTTGTGAAGGACCACCTCCTCCAGTCACCTGTATGTGCACCTTCATCACTTTTGGTTAATCTTTAGTCACATAGCAAAACCCACCCCTATCCCTCTATATTAACACACTTCACCTACAACAATTCCACTGCCAGGAAATTTACACACAAAGTTTGCTGGCAGCTTCCCTTTTATATTAATATTCACTTGAAGGATTTTGTTTGTTCTTTACTTCTTTATTGCATCTTTTTATTTCTTTTGAAGATAAATTTTCATTAATTCATATTCATGTGTCGCTGGATAATGCTTGGACGTTGGGATACAAAAGTTGAACTCCACTCATGCTTCATAGACACAATTTTCCTCATTGTCTTGGGAGGGATGATCGGAACTTGGTGAATGCATTGTGTATTGGTACTATGCATTATGACAATATATACTAATTTGGAATATCAAAGTAATTCTGGAAAATTATGAAATCTTATTCTTATGTATGAATACCTAATAGAATCATTCTACATGTATACGTATACACATCAGGAATCATATGAAAGAAAATCCAATGGATCCACATATGGATCTGTAGAGAATAAACACCATGAAGCCAGAGCAATGGGTAGAGAGGAAGAGGGAGTTTCAGATCATTATGTCAGCAGTTCCTGTTGTCATGAGTTAATCACAGTTTTTTTTTGAGTGAGAAAGCTATGGGACATATGAGATCATTCTCTGTATTTGCTTACTAGGTCATATGTCACGCACACTAAACCACTTTAATTTAAGTGAAGTGGCATAATTGTTGATTCCATAAGTTCTTTTGTTATAACTTGCTTTTTCTGTTCCTTTAACTGAGGTTGGCGGAGAGGGACTATTTATTTTCAACAGGTTTGAGCAGGTTTTCTTTCAGTTTTCTGTGTTTGTTATTAAACATGACTAGGAGGCCCCTTGTATGCAATGTGTAGGTTACAGCTGCTCGATTCTTGGATGCATTTGCTCTTTGTTTGGGTCAAAATTCAACATTTGCTGGTTCGCTTCAGAAGCTTATTTTAGCAAGGCCATCCTCCACTGGTTACCTGCATTCTATAGCCGAGATGAAAGCTGTCAGTTGCTTCAGCAACAATGACAATCCTATCATGCAAGCTGTTCCATCTAAAGATACAATGTACTCCAGTATACAAAACAAAAGAATATTGGAAAATGTACAGAATAAATTTGAGCTTCCACGCATGCCTCCCTGGTTTGAGTATGTTGGCAGTCACAAACTTTACCAGACCCTTGCAGGAATTCTGAGACTTGTAGGTTTATCTTTAGTTGCAGGTTAGCTCTTCAGTCAAATTGATTTGCTCTTGTTAATTTCTTATGTGGTCCAAACTTATGCCAGGCCTTCTGTTTTTCTCTTGCCTAGACTCCCGAAGTGAAGCTTCATTATCAGTAATCGCCGATATTCCACTAGGCTACTTGCGTAAATTGGTTTCTGAGGTTCGGACGAAGAGTTACAGCAAGGAAAGTTGGAAATCTTGGTATCACAGAACTGGTTCAGGACAGTTGGTGCGACAGGCTAGTACTGCTGCCTGCATTCTGAATGAGATGATATATGGTCTGTCAGATCAAGCAGTTGATGCATTTAGTAAGGTGTTTCACAAGTCCAGTTTAAGATGGGGAAAGATAGAGGGATATGCAGTAGGAGGTTATGATAATATGCAGAAGGACAAACTTGGACATGGTGGTCCAGATGAGTCTGTTTGGAAGTTTTGTCAGAATAGGGATGGAAGGAGTCAATTGATTGATTGTGTTGGTGGTATATTACATGAATATTTATGTCATGAAGTCTGGGATCTTCCGAGTGAGCGGCAATCTTCTTTTCAACAATCTGATACCGATGCTGGGGATATTACCTTGCATTTTTTCCATGATAATGCTATGCTGCACCAGGAAATACACATTTTCCTTCTGTAGTAGCCTACATCTTTCCATTAATTTAGAAGTATGTAGCATATATTTGAACTTTATAAAACTGATTTTAGTGTGGCTTTCCTCAAACAGGTTGTCATTGATGGGATAGGAATCTTCAATATGTGCCTTGGAGGAGAATTTTCTTCATGTGGATTTCTTCATTCATCTCTTTATGTGTTGCTTGAGAATCTTATTTGCTCCAACTTCCAAATAAGAAGTGCATCTGATGCAGTCTTACATGTCCTTTCAGCCACATCTGGCTATCCAACGGTGAGGTTAAATGGTATATTTCTTAGTTTTCACGAACTTTATTGATAAATAAACTTGGTAAATAAACTTCTTGCAGGTAGGGCACTTGGTTGTGGCAAATTCAGACTATATAATTGATTCCATATGTCGGCAGCTACGTCATTTGGATCTCAATCCTCATGTGCCAAACGTGCTTGCTGCTATGCTTTCCTACATTGGAGCAGCTCATAAAATATTGCCTTTGTTGGAGGAGCCGGTATGAGTTTAGCTAAATCCTATTTTGGGCAGTTGACTTGGTTTTTTCTAATTGTGCTTGAAGGATGTTCTTCTACTGGTCTTGGATATTTTTTTTTTGTAGTTAAATTCCCGATTCTCCAACTTTTTCCTAGTTAAATTCCTAATTCTCTAACTTTTGACTAATCAATTTGCTATTGGTTGATGTGCAAGTTTTAGTTTCAAAGGACTCTGTCAAGCTTTTCAATTCTATAGAAATAGCATATCTTTCTTCATGTCATGAAATTGCAGAGGTTTTATGATGAAACTTATATTTGCCAATGATACTTCGGTGTTGTACTTTTTTAGCAACTATAATTCTTTGTTTTAATATTCTTCTGTTTATAATTTTCTTGCTATTGAATTTTAGTACCGTTACTTGACAAAATGATATTGTACAGATGCGTTCTGTTTCGTTAGAACTTGAGATTCTTGGCAGGCACCAGCACCCTGATTTAACTATTCCTTTTCTAAAGGTTTGTTGTTGAGCAATAAATTCTCTCTTTACGATCATTTTATTTGTTGTTCAATTGCCTTGCAGTTTTCTTCTCTTAGTAGTTTGTTAAAAACTAAATGAAGAGAGAAAAGAAGAAATAAGAGATGAGACTAAGTATGTTATACTGTATGGTTTGCATCTTAAAATGCCTTGTACTCCATGTGCATATTTGGGTTTCTCTAAGCACATTCCTTCCTATTAGTGCACTGGTATTGCACATGTTCAGCTCCCGCATGCTTTTGACTGACAAATGAAATCCTGTAGGAATATTCCTTAGTTGACTGCTACCTTAGAAGATGCAACAAAAACTTGCTGTCTTTAGTTTGTTTATGTAGAATTAAATGTCCCCTTCTTAGTTCTGTGTTACGAAGAATCGCTTGCTTATATAGGCGCTTCATTAGCAAAATGCTATTTCTCTGTTTACTGTTAATCATGATGCCATCTAGATAATAACTTTTTACCACATAAGCTCCGAAAGCAATGGGCTATGTCCCAAATTTTACTTCTTTCCAAAGGCCTCCTTCCTTCTTGTTACCTTGCTACTTATTGTTTTATCTGTAGAAATCGAAATAGCTATGATCCTGCATGATCCCGCCAGATGATACCCTGTGCCCTTGTCTAATAATGCTTATAGCTCTCACTGTATAAGTAGTGAATAAAAGTTATATCAGTTTGCTATCCTTCAGTTACCAGTATTGGATCATGGTAGGAGTTTTCTTCTAATTACCTATATGGTATGATCTCTTTGGCACTTCTGTTGGCGTAACTCTAAAGGAGGTCCAGTGTTTAATTACATGATAAGATGTGCGGCATGGATAAATATATTCACCTTCCTGGCCTAATCACTGTGAAACTAAAGTGTGTCAAATTGTGTTTAAACCATAATATGAATGAGTTAAATAGTGTAGATTTCTCGTATACTAGGAAGCAATAAGCACAGATACAGACATAGGATCCGGATTTGACACGATTCACGAGACGGGACACTACATTTTTCCAGAAAACAGGATGCAATACATTGGAGGATACATTGAATTTTGTGTATGTTTTTAATAAATATAAATGTGTAAATAAATTTAATTGCTAATAAAAGCAAAATTCAAGCAAAATATTATAGAATACAATTCTAAGAGATAACCATATTTAAGGAAGCACATATATGTTCATATCAGTAGAAAAGTAGGAATCTTTATTTTATCCTTCTAATTATATAGCTGATATTTAACTTAATACTAATGGTAGAGAACCCCCCCCCCCCCCCCTAAGGAAATCAATAAATTAGGCATATATAAATTAGGAACTCAATAAGTTATCAGTAAACCCACATCAAATTAACCATAGAAATAAGATGAAATTTTGTATATTTATATAGATATACATATATCGATATAATAAGTAAATTTTACATATTTAAGTTCACTGAATATACTAGCACCTATCATAACTAATCTACAAGTATGCGGTACATATCTAGAAGTGTCAGTGTCCGAGAATCCGGCACGAATATGTCGACCTTCAAGAAGTGTCCATGCTTCATAGCTCATATATGTAGTTTTAGTGGCGCAGGAGTATGCTTCTCAAGTTATAACTTATAAGCAACCAAATAAAGCAAACTTCTAGAAAATTTCATATAGTTGAACAAACCGTAGGGTATATATATAGCTTTGATCATAGAAAGAAACACGGTCACGAGGTTTACAATCTGTAAGAAATCGAAAGGCTTACAATAGAAGAAGAAATTGCAATACTTTGTATGCTCCAACTCCCAGAACCCATTACTGTGGTGTTCTAAATTAAGATTTTCATAATTTAGCTCATAACTTTACTGGTAATTCTACCATTAGTGGCTAAATGTTGAGGATGAGTTATAGGGCAATATGGTGCATCAATGGTAGTAGATGTTGTAGTGCAGTTAGTGCTTCTTGTTACGGTGGAAGCAAGAGTTACTGTAGGCATTGGCCAATTTAAATGAACAGTTTCAATAAATAATTTCAATATCTTATTTAATAGGTTAAATCTGAGATAGTATTTTTGTTGGCAAAAGTGGTGGTTATGATTTATTCCAGTTCTTTTTTATTTTATACTTATTTTCTTGTCTTTAGGCAGTTGCAGAAATAGCCAGGGCTTCAAAGCATGAGGCTGTTTCGTTGTGTTCTCAAGCAGAGTTGTACTGCAAGCATGTCAAGTCTCAAATGTCTAGTGTAGGAAAGGAAACAAGATTGGGTTCCGGGTGTTCAGTATCAGATTATGGCAATGAGACTGATTTGGCTCCTATGGATTCTGGTTAGTATTTGGAACTTTCATGATGGTTTATTGGATGTATTTGTTACATAAACGATGAGATCCTTGTCATCCAATGTTCCTATTTGGTTTAATTAAGTACATATTTGTTAATATTACTTTGGTATTTTTGAAAGTAGCCATTTCCTTGTGATGTCAAAAGATAAATGACTTTGAATCCCCTCTCACGCTGTAACTATGTCTTGGTATATTATCTGCCATGTTAAACTGTATATTCTACATAAGGTTATATCCATGCGGTCCTTGATCAAATGTAATATTGAAGAATTCTCTGATTTCACAGAAACTTTCCCACTTCCCACTCAATCTGTTTGGTCTACTCGTTAGTATATGTAAATGGATAATTATGCGTCTCCACCTTACAATCTCTATGGTCATATATGTTCTATTTTAGTCACAATTTTCACTCTATGAAGCATTTTTATTCCTACATATGTTTCTATACTGTGGACGATTTTAGTGACTCCGTTAGCCTGTTTTATGACTTGGAATTCTATAGTGGTTATCGAAATAAGCAAACTTGAAATTCGAAGGAGAACTTCTACTTCCTGACTAAACACTCTATGGTTTTTTGCCACGCCAAAATGAATATTTATGCTTCTTTTCAACTCTTGGTGTTGGCTTGCAATGTTAAACAAACCAGTTTTGGCAGGCAATTATGCAACAGAAAGAACATTTTGGCAGGGAATTATATAATAATTTCTTTTTGAAAATTATGTAATACTCTCTTAGTTCCAAAATATAGGATCAAATTTAAATTTCGAAGTCAATTTGAAATATTTTCAAATTCAACATGTGATCCATTTAACTTTTAAAATAATAAATCTTGTATTTAGTAATTAGTAGTACTAGATGGCTTACAATTTTCATGATTGTGTTGTCTAAAACTAAACTAATTCACATCAATTTTGAATTTGAAAGTATCTCAAATTGACTTCAAAAAGTAAATTTGATCATATATTTTGGAACAGAGGGAGTATTTCTTAACACATAAATTTTTTATTATGATTGCTATTAGCAGCTGTGCAGCTCTTAAATTTATACTGTTTTAGGATATTTGTACTTTAATTTGCAACATCTACATTTCTTGGTGTGATTGGATGATGATTTTATCTTTGACCCTTTTTAGGCCCCAATATTTTTCTAAATAAATATCTTCAGCATCGCTCTCTCAGCTGCCAAATATTTACTGCTTGCCCATGAAGAAGTCGCTCCATTTTCTAATTGTACTTCTTAATTATTGTTTGTTGACCATAATTCGTGAACATACTTTTTATTTATTGTCTTCAATCGGCGAGTTAGCTTACCTGCAGACAACCTTTGATGTCATATACATAATTTATTCAAGTGCTTTCAGATTGACTGGTTATCTCAGAATAAATGTCATGCATGAACTTGAATCATTCCTTGAGTCTGCTATACAGACACATGATTTTCTTTATTTACTTGATAGAATACATGCTTTAAAAGATATTTGATCTCTTTCAGTTGTTCTGTTATAAGTGTTTGATTTATCCTGTTTTCGGTTCTTAACCAAATGACTGGCTTTTGAAAATTCAATATTGTCCTAGAAAAAGAGGTCACTGCCAGCTTCAATAATGTTGATATGCCTATGGAACAATTGGAGTCAACATTGCTCAGTTTAAATGATTCCAGAATATATAGGCGTACAGTTGGATCTATAGTTGGTTCATGTGTGCTGGCTGTAACGCCACTTCTTGTTTCGGTGATGCAAGATGCTTCCTTGGTAGCCCTGGATATAATTGAGGTAAACTTTGTGGTTGACTTCCAAAATTTACACATTTCTGCTGTAGATATTGACATCATACACTTATATAAAGAAAACAAAGGACATTGTATCTAATCTGGTGGTTGTGTCTTGCATTATCAATTGGCATGTTGATGAGGTTTATTTGCTTCCTAATATTCTCATTGTTTTTATTACTGAAGATCTGGACTTGCTGAGAACATCTACACTTGCTACTACCTAGACATAGGGATTAAGTAGATTGTAATATCTAGTTGACTATTCGCACATCAGAAGATGCGTGATAGACTGATCTGTATGTGAGGTCTCAACTCTACTACCAAGAGTACCAATAAATGTTCATGATGGGTGGGCTGTGGTAGGCCAATATGACCCAAGGCGCTCTTGGAACAATAGATTGAGCCTTGGTTCGTGCTCATGGTCAGTCTGTGATCATTACAAATTCAGCCACCTGGAAGCCTAACATAGAGAGAACATGAAATTTTGATGATGTTGTGTTTAAATGAAATCTCAGTCTTCTAATTGGTTCCCTCATTTAGTACCACAAAGCTAATGTTTATATAGACGCACTAGTATTTGACACTGTTACTCATCTTACTGTCTGGCCATATGTCAGTTTTCACATGATTCTTTTTCAAAACATAATTTGGAATTGTATTGTCTGTGTGTGTGTGTGTGTGTATATATACATATATATTAAAGGTAAAATATCTATTCGTGTGGTACTATGATGATAATGATAAAGGGCAATCATTAAGGAAAGAAGAGTCTTTAAGTGGTAACTGTATTCAACATTTCTTTGTTGAGTGTGCAAGGAGAAATTTTACTCTAAAGGAGTCCAACTTTAAAGTGGAAGTTTTTAATTTTTTAAGAGCTTAGTTTCCAAAGGTATTTCAGAAAGGTCGTGTTCTACTGGTTAAATCCTGTCAAAGCGCAGTGATGGTTCCCTTTTACATTGATCACCCCAGTTTGGACAATGCTTTTTCTATAATTAGATGTCTTGCTAGTTGGTAGAACATAAAAGAGCCATTTCTTTTAAACTCTGGTTGTTTACTCTTCTACTTATTATGCTTTTTGGGTCTCAGGTGACTCGATTCTTTTTGTCCCCATTAATGGTTGTTCTTGATATTTAGGATTGTATTATGGCACTTGCAAAAGTGGAGGAAGCTTACAAACACGAGAAGGAGACTAAGGCGGTAATTGAAGAAATTCTTCAGTTGCGTTCATTATATAATCTTCAAGATACTCTGGATGCAGATGAAGATGTAACTGATGAAAATAGGTTGCTTCCTGGGATTAATAAGATATGGCCTTTCTTGGTTTCCTGTTTTCGAAATAGGAACCAATTGGTGAGTGATGTTTTATTTCCCTTGTTTATTTCCTTAAATTAGGATGTTAAATTTTTTCAAAACGATGTTTTTTCCAGCTTTTAATACACCCATCTAAGTGGGGGTGTATGTTATGGTGATAATCTGTACTATTATGCTCTTGAAAACACATGCATGGTGGATACCATTTAAAATGATCTGCATTTTCGCGCTTTCATGTTGTGCTAATTTTTAGGTATGCAAGTATTGCTGTGAATCTATGTACCGGATAGTCGTGCTATGGAACATGCTTGTATGAAGTAACAATACCTTAAATATTACGAGGTATATTTGACATCCACGGGTCGGAGAGTATAATCCACTGTAATCATAGTCAGATAATGAGGAGAAACGTGCATAACATTCATGATTCATAGGACAATTCCTGAGCCATGGGTCAAATTGCAATGCCATGCTTTTGGAAGGTCCCAAGGTGCAAAAACCTTGATTAAATACAGTGTGCTCTCAGAATTAATACCCTTCTGGACTATATCAACTGCATTCTTCACGAGGAGAAAAATAAACATAAAATCAAATTTTCTTTGCCTTCAACCCACAATCTATTTATATTGTCAAATTATAGTTCTTTGTTGTATAAAGAAAGGGAATTTTTTTATAGCCCATGCCATGAAGGAAAAACTAAAATTGAATATTTTCGTCCATTGCTATTCACATTCATTCATATTAAAACTTTATTGTAATTTCACATTGGTGTTGAGCCGGTCTCTTGTATGTTCTGACTTTGTTGATCCAACAGGCTGTTCGCAAATGTTCGTCTGTGATAAGCAGTTCAGTGCAAATCTGTGGTGGAGATTTCTTTTCACGCCGCTTCCATACTGATGGGTCCCACTTCTGGAAACTTCTGAGCACATCCCCGTTTCAGAAGAAACCCATCTCAAAACAGGAACGAACACCCTTACAACTTCCTTACAGAAGTTCGCCCGCGTCTTTGGAGAATTCAATGGCTGAGGTCTCTGATCTGAAAGTCCAGGTGGCAGTGCTCAATATGATTGCTGATATATCCCGGAACAAAAGGAGTGCTTCAGCACTGGATGCAGTTCTTAAAAAGGTCAGTGGTATTGTTGTAGGGATAGCTTGCAGCGGGGTCATTGGGCTTCGTGATGCATCTGTTAATGCCCTAGCAGGGCTTGCAACCATTGACCCTGATCTGATTTGGCTTCTCTTAGCTGATGTTTACTATTCAACAAAGAAAGGCACACCTTTGCCACCTGCTGCAGATCTCCCAAATATTCCTGAAATTTTGCCTCCACCGATGTCTACTAAGGGCTACCTTTATGTGCAGTATGGAGGGCAAAGTTATGGTTTTGACATTGATATTTCTTCTGTAGAAATTGTTTTCAAGAAATTACAGTCACAGGTTTTTACTTCACAATTTTACAGTTAGATCTCAAGGTAAAAGCATATGCATGTACAGTTAAAGGAGTAGTGATTAGTTTACATCTCATTGTAATTAAAAATCATTGTGCAGCTGCTTAATTACTTTGTGACTAAAATCACTTTTTAAGTTATTTCATTTACTTGGGTACCTGTTTCTAATTTTGTTTACTTAGAACTCCTTTAACTAGTGGATCCCAATTACAGTTGTCTGTTGAGTGTGGGTGGTGTCCATGGGATGAATGTTGCTTATAAGGGTATGGTAAAGCCTATTTTTCTAGCCAATAGCTTATTACCTTAGGTGAATAAAATTTTCTTGTCTGAAAACAATAATCACGTACATATCTGTTCATGGTTGGGAATTTAAAATTGAAACTAAATTAAATTGAGGTAAGGTAGGTTATGAACGATCATGTATGTGTTACCTTTGATTTTATTAGGAAATGGACTGCTGTATAATATTTATTCCAACTCAGTTGCATTGCATGTAGGGATGGATGTAAACGGGGGCGGATTCAGGTGGAGCTCCGTTTCGTCCCATCCCGCTTGGAGCGAATGTGTAAATTTACAAAACGGGGTATGACCAGTAATAGGGCGGATATATATATATATATATATATATATATATATATATATATAGAGAGAGAGAGAGAGAGAGAGAGAGAGAGAGAGAGAGAGTATTATCATTTTTAATCAACGTGATAATATAGTTAATGCTTTGAGTTTTAGCAATCACCAAATTAATTATGGTGTATTACTATCATCATTTTATTGGTTTTTGAAAAGATAACAGAAAAAAAAAAGAAGAGAAAGGGAAGCCAAAATACTAAAAAAAACAAATTAATTTAAAAAGATCACAGAAAAAGAGAGGAGGCGGCCAAAATAAAATGCATAAAAAAATTCCTTGATTTCTAAAAAGATAACATAGAAAAGAGAGAGGGAGGCCAAAAGATATACAAAAATAATCGTTTGCTCTCGTTGAGAGTCGAACTCAAGACCTCCCGCTTACTAAACGGGTGCTCTAACCAACTGAGCTACGAGAGCTTACATGTGGTGGATGGGCCTATAAATTAAATTTATTAAATATAACATAAATAGAGTAATTTATTGGCACTCCGGAAAAATAACTTCCATAATATTCAGCATACTTAATAAAATATCTATGTTCTTTTATATATAATATATATATGTCAGGTCTTAACCTAGAGAAAATATTTAAATACTGTCTATAAAATAAATATTTTACACCAACTTTTAGACCGCTAAACTACTTTGTAAGTTTTATTTTTTTTCTCTTATTATCCTCATATTCTCACCCATAGTATTAGATCTACTAAAGTTGAAATTCAGAATTTTTGATGTTGATTATGTAATTTATTTGTACTTTATTCTAATATCTGTTCAAAAGATTAATTTCTTTATTTTTTCCCTCTTCTTTCCGTCGAAAATCCTTGTTCGTTGTCACCACTCTTTATTTGTAAAATTCACATGATCAAATTAACTCGAAAAAGTTGACACTTGATCAACGTAAAGGGAAACAAAGAGATAGAGAAGTGAGAGATAAGATAGAAGAATAGCCCTAGAAAACACAATCAAAACTAAGTTCACTTATAAAAAAATAAGAATGGAAGAAAAAGGGCTTTGTTTATATTGTAATCAGAAAATAATCTTTAAGCCAGTGGAGTGAGATTTGTTTTTAATTTTATTTGAAATTGAGCGAAAAACTGAGAAAAGACAACACGACTTGTGGAGACTTAATTATTTTAAAAGCTACTTTTATAATTCTTAGACTTAAATTAAAATTTTTTTTTGCTAAATAACTTAAATTCATTTTTAAATCCCTTTTTCACAATTTTTAAATCTTTCTATCATTTTTGGAAGGCTAAATAGAATCAGATGCGTTTGGAAACTTTTTGACTTAATGACTGAAAAAATTGTTAATTTTTTTTTTTGCACCAAAGTTATTGTTCTTTATAATAATTATCAAAAATAACCAAAATTTGGCCATATGAGTTCTATATATGATCTGATCAACTTTTAGACATTTTTGATAATTTTTTGAAAATTCAATAGTTTTGATGAAAAAAACTGTTTTGTACAGTTTTTTAATAACTTGACTAAGATATTTTTAAAGAAAAATTTAATAAATGTGTGCTAAGTGGTACATTTCGAAAGTTGGAGAGCCAAACTCATTTTGGTCAAAGCCTGAAGTGCAAATTGTACTTCAATCTTTTATTTAATCTCCTAAAATTGGTGAAAATTATAATATTATTAATCATGTACTACCTCAGTCATAAAACAAGAGTTAGTTTATTTACTCCTTTTTCCTTTTCTTTTTTTTTTTGTAAAACAAAAAACCAATATCAGATAGTGGAAACAAAATGAACAAAAACGATTCAATAATTGCTCTTCCATGTTTAGGAGAATTCTACAGAAATCTTTATTATTAATGCTAGTTCTCACTAACTGAATTCCCCCAGACCCATTAACATTTTAAAGTTACAAAGACAACCCAATCAGTGCCTTCATTCAGAGATTGGTCACAATTTATTTATTTTTTTTTTGAAAAAAGAACCTTGTAAAGATTTTAAGCACAAACTATCCATTTGAATCATCTCCAGGCACAAAGAGATGAACAATAATTATGTTTTTCATCAAAAGACCCACACCCAAGTTCCATAACTTTTGGTCCGCTATCCCGACCATGATTTTCCTACCCCCGAGGGAAAGGCCCTTCCCTTTTGGGCCAGTTGTGGGCGAGGGAGACATGAAATCAAAGTCGAAAAGGAGGTCTAATACTTGACATAAGCTGTGAAATATAACAATGGCATATAAAAGAAATTTTCTACCACTACCAATTCATGATTCATAACAGTGGATTGACAACATAGTTCTAAACCGAAATTTAACGGTTAAATGTGCTTCCCAACAAGGAGGAAACAAGGTTTTCCAATCCCTAGAGAACAAGAAAATTACTCGACTTCCTGTAGATAATCCTCAATTTCAGCTGATGTTAGAACTCTGCAACATTAGCATATTGACATTATTAACCAACTAATAACCCAAAACACTGTACAATCACTATACATCACACACGTACAAATACATAGACGTAAACTTACCTAAATTGTTTGTCGGCACCAATAATTCCAATCTCTATGTTTTTGCCAGAAATTTGTCCTTCAAATCTAAGATAGATGTCAGAAACAGAGGTTATTATAAAGCTAATTTACAGAGAAGAAGAAGAAGAAGAAACTTAAATGTCCTTGTGGACATGTTCGACAAACATGAAACCATCAAATACTGAAAAAGCCTATTCACCCATCATCCTATATCTAAGTTGTACCATAGTATAGAGAAGCATACAAGCTTACAAGACTTGAGATTGACTAATATAGACAAAAAGATACTGTTTGAATTACTCGTTACGAAGATGGAGCAACCTAACTGAACTTATTTCCACCTTACACAGAATTGGATTACCAAGAGGCTAATTTGACAAGGAACCATGCATTTTAGAGACTTAAATCATGAGCTACACTTGCTTCTATGCATCACCAACGCTTAAATTTTTTTGATAGAAATAAACCCTTGAAAGTATGATGCATCCTTTTAGAGACTTAAATCATGAGCTACACTTGCTTCTATGCATCACCAACGCTTAAATTTTTTTGATAGAAATAAACCCTTGAAAGTATGATGCATCCTTTTTTAATTTAAAAAAAAAAAAACAAAACCTTAAAAGTAAGAAGCTTACCCCTCCTTCAGGGTCAAAATAGCAGTGTGTACAGCATCATCAAGTTCCATATCATCTGTGTACCTACAGGAAATATTAAACTTAACGCTTAGCTGCTGAAATTATGAAAAGTGAAAAATTAAATCAACAGGATCTGGAAGGCAAAACTCTACAGAAATACTAATAACCTGATTAAACATTACACCAAATTATTAGCACCATTACAAAATTAAACATTTTGAATCCAACACAAGCCCTTAGGCGCTTCATGATTTACAACGATTGTGGAGGTTGCAGAAACCAAAATAAATTATATATTTTTATATTATTCCACTCCGCCATAAGAAATCTGGTTAAGGGTGTTTAACACAAAAATAAAAAGTAATAATTACACAGCTTATGAAGGAATTCCTCCCTATTGATATTTTGGTGCAGAATATCTACTTACTCCCTAGTGTCAGTACAGAAAGTTAATTTCACATAATCTAGTAAGCTTAGCATGTTTCTAGAAAGTAAGAACGCTATCAATGTAGCCCAAAGATGTGACATAATACCCCTAAGAACTTACTTCATTCGAAAGTTCCAAGTTCCATTTATATAGATATTCAAGGACTTAAAAAGCAGGCAAGAAAGAAGTTTATAACATGCAAGGCTTTCCTTCAGCTCACAATCGTTGGAGAAATATTTTATATTATTACTCATTGTTAAATAGTCATTCTGACAAGGGATGATGTAATTTCATTCTGACAAAAAGAAAAGAATTCTAAATGGTAGTTCAGCAGAATGCATAAAGGACATTCATAAAAGAGATGACCAGTTACATTGTAACTGTCCAACAAAAAGATAAGCTTTCCAGAATTTCAAGCATTTTACAAATAAAGCAAATAGAGGAGCTACCAGTCGGAAAATGTATAGAGATATGAAGACTATATAGCAACTTACCTCTTCTCGAGAAATGTTTTTGCATTTGACACATTTTTGCCCATGGCTGAAGCTTTCCAGGAGAAGTACGAACCTGATGGATCCACCTACATACAATAAAATTATCAAGCTTTTAGTAAGTTTAGATTTCAAAATAACGCAATAGAGAACAAAACTTTTTGGTAAAGATTGTATGATTAAATTTTGTACCAGTAAGGATATTGAAATACTGTAGAATCAAATTCAAATGAAAACTGTAGGCGCCATCAAGTTGTAACAACCTAGGTACTTCAAAAGCACTTTATAAGACTCTCTTGGCCAGGACTTTCACAGCCCTTTATCACAAAAAACAGAACCATGGCCATCAAATAAGTACAGAAGTTCTCTATCGTTACCTGTTATAAGTTTTTTTAAGTGTTGTCAGAAAATCTAAAAAAGGTATGTGACTTGGATACATGTTTAAAGTTTGATAAGTTTGATTGCAAGAATGTCACTTTCTGATATTAACATTCTTTCAATTACAATTGGCAGAACAAATAGAAGAAAATTATCTTGCCTATAATATGACCCTAGATCAAGAAGCATCACAGATGAATTTATGCAACCAACCCAATCAATGAACACCAAGAATGTAAATAAATCAAAATTAAAATCACAAATATCAGCTTTATATATAAGCCGCTTGAATGTGCATGGTTGATAGCAGAACAGGATCCAGAAGACATACCTGATACAGTTGCGGACCCTTGTCATCATACCCAGCTACCAGGAGTGAAACACCGAAAGGCCTTACACCACTGCGGAACAGAAAAATAATTAAATGTTACACATATATCAAGAGCTTAAAACCTCTTGTAAAGGTACAAAATGGCAAGTTATTGGATTATAAAATTTTAATCCATATTCAGGTCCCAAAGTTCATAGTTTCTGACAAGCTCAAGCACTATTATCATGCACTTTAAGTTTCTGTACTTGACAAAACAAAAAATTCTGTTCCAACATGCAAAGTCCACCGATAGAGGACGACCAGTCACAAAACAATTTTTAGGTTTTCAAGGAGGGCTAATGGCCTCTTTGATCCTTGGTCCATACTGAGAATTCCCTGAAATTAGTTTTGTTTACTATCATCAAGAAATTTGCTTACCGCATCTGCTAAATTTAATCTATAACAATGATCAGCTTTGTACATATATAGTGGGCTTTTTATTATTATCTGAATTTTTATATTTATAAAGCTAAAAATATTCCTCTGAAGAATAAGCTCCTAGTGCTTTTCTGAGGTCTGTTTATTCTACCAGACTAGTGCAAATCATTCGATTGAAATCAATAGAATGTCATTCAGTATGGAAGTGGCAATTGATATGCCTCATTAGATTATAAAAAGAGTAATAATAATAATAAAAAAAAATAATCTTATTTCTTGTTTCACAAATTTGCAAACAAGGTAATACAGTTCATATTTTGGATTCCTAAGGATGTGAAGAGTAATCATCAAGAACAATAACATTTTCGTACTGACAAGCTTCACCTAAAAAGCTAACGATAAGATATTACTATTTGAAAGGAACTGCCGGTCAGAAGCAAATATAGCCAGGAGGGGCTTAGCATTCGGAGTTTAAATTGATACAAAATGAAGAAGTATTAGCCTATAATCAACCCCACCAGATAATTACTTCATTAAAAGAGGAGATCTGGAAGAAGGAAAATTTTAGTTACCCAGACTGAGTGAACTCCTGCATGACAGCGGCAGTTTCCCTTACAAGTTGTGTAACAGGGATTGCTTCCTACAAATTCCCATGACAGAATTCAATTTGTGATCATAATTTATATAAGAAAAGAACACAAACACTAAGTACATAAAGGCTGAAATAAGTTGATATTGCATAATGCATAATGCATTCCAAAGCACAAGCTTGTACTAATGTTAGTAGACAATAACTTAATCAAACTCAGAACACATCCACACTCACTACCAAATAATACGAATAAGAAAGTCTTTCTTTTTAAGTAAGAAATATGAATTAAAAAAGTATTACTGCACAAAATATTTGAGCCTCCAAGGAACCAGAGAACAGGTGGATAGGTGCAAGAAGAGAAGTAATTGCTATAAAACACCTAAAAGAGCTATGAAAAGACCATGAAGGCAGAAAATATGCTATACAGTAGAAGATATATTGAGGACTTGAAGCTGGACAAGTACGAGTCCTACTCCTTCCACAATCCGTCCAACCATAGTTTTTATCCTAACAAGAAAAATGAATATGATCAGGGAACAAGAAACAGTCAGAGGCCTTCATTTTCTGGAAGCCAATGAAATCACTGGAAGTAGTCTCTGTCTAAGACTCATTTATCAAAAAATTAGTGCCTTTTAATTTGTAATAAAATCGCTAAATTAATAATGTATAGGTAATCAGAGCTCTAAAAGTGGAATTGCAGTTGTAAGATATTCTTCTAAATTCAAGTTTAAAGAATCATTTTAATAAATAATCACAACTTGAGTTATTACTGCTATCACTCCACAAGTAGTGGCAGGTTTACATTTCGGTCTTATTACCGGAGGTTGACTGGGTTTGGTACTAAAGGTTTTCTGTGCAAGGCTATTTTTTTTAAGGCGGGGATTCCAAAGGAGGTTGCTTTCTTATCTTGGACAGCGGCGTGGGGGAAGATTTTGAAACAGTATAATGTGAAATAGATGTTTTACGTGCAGAAATGATTGGATGACGATGGATCCTTTACTTTTCGTTGCGACTTCATTAGAGAGGTTTACGGATGATCTTCTCATTATATGGTATAATGTGAGTTATGCCAAAGACAGTCGTTGACTCTCTTCATGCCTGGAAGGGCTAAAGGTTCCACAGAGATTGAGAGGAAATTGGGCCATGATTCCTCATGCTTTGTCGTGGACATTATAGCGTGTGAGGAATAGACACCATTTTTAGGACACCAAAAAATCTTCTGTCCATGTTAGAATTTTGTTCCTCAATTTACTATTTTTTTGGTAGTACTCGGTCTACCAAGTTCAGTCATTTCTCTCATTGACTTCTTGGATGACTTTAGTTTTGTTTGATGTTTTGTTATAATAGGGTATGTCTACTTGTATAGGGAGGCTAGCAATTTTTCAATTATAGCAGGCTGCACTTTTATGGATCCAACTGCTTTTTGTATACTTTACGCGTACTAGGATGCCGCCCCCTTTTGGTCTCTTTGTTTATACCACTTATTTATTTATCCACAAAAAAAAATGACTTTCGTAAGGGTAGGTTTGCTATTAAACGTTGGCAACCAAATTTGAACAAATAATTACACTCTGCAGGATAGAGGTAAATTGCCTAGATCCATTTTTTCTTTTTAACCATGATTTTTCTTCTAGTTAACAAAAAAGAGGAGCAAACAATTTAATAACTAAAGATTGAAGAGTTCCGACTCTTTTGTTTGAAATTTCTTTGTTCGTACTGAACCACTTGCATAATCAAATCCTGTTCCACTAGCAAAATTTGAGTTTCTAAACAATTTTGCACAATAGAAAAATTATTGCCACTTAATTGCTTCTGAGGGGAATATATATTACATAGAAAATATTGCATAATTTATTATTCCATCAACCATTTGGTAATTTAACTCTAGCTCTCTCTCTCTAACTCTCTCTAACCCTTTAAAGACATACTCAAAACTCAGATGATCTTCGGTCAGTACGCCCTGAATGGTTTTAGTCAATCATGTAGAATTTCCAATCTTATTAAACACCATCTGACAGTAAGCAATGAAATTTTATGTAAACGGCTAAAGAGGGAAATGCATACTTTGTATAGCCGGTGATATTGTTCTGCCTGCTTCCTACTTTTTCGAACCAAAACTCGAGAATCAGGGCCCATGCCACTGCACAATGGAAGAATGTTAGCCAAAAGATATGCATATTCCTATGTGCACACTCAAGAGAGAGAGAGAGAGAGGAAAAAAAAAGAGAGAAGGAAAGGGGCTTACAACTCCAACAGAAAATGAAATAAAATAACTATATTAGTGTCGTAGAATGAAATTTCAAAGAGATGCTAACAAGTTAATTTTTATTTTTGGGTAACGATAAATTAAAGTGATTCAGTAAAACTTTCAAAGCTAACTCTCTCTCTCTCTCTCTCTGAAAGACGTTAATCGATTTTTTGTGAATCGCTAGAAACATGTGAAGTGTATGGATAACCCAGTAACGAAAGTTTCGTTTCAACTGTTTTTGGACCCTAATATTCTTCCATCTTCATGAAATATTTAATACCGTAATGATCTTCTATCGCATGACAAATATTCTCCTTAATCCCCTATTTCAAATTTAGACTTTGAACAATCAGGCAGGAAGTATATAGAGAATCAGCCTACTACCGAAGAAACGTGCATAGTGCAAGCCCTTATTAGCTTCACTGTCAAGGTAGATCCTCTACAAGTTTCCTTTCTACAATTTTCTACAACCTCAAGTTTCTGAGATAAACACAAATCTTGAATAAACGCATTATTAAGAGAAGAAACAATAACATAATTTAAATTTATTATCTAATTATATTCAAACCTGTATACAACTCCAATGTTTGGGGTCAAAATCTGAATCTTTTGAACCTGCCTCACACATATCCAAACATCAAAGACATCCATGAGAAAAAGAAAGGGGGAGGATAAGTAGGTGTATCGGAACAAGAAAACTACAAGTTTGACAGCACTTTCTGTTGCAAGTAATGCCATAAAATGTGAATGAACAGCCAAAGAAATATTAAATAACAATAGTGTTAACTGGATCAAGTTTTTGTTCAACGTTTGGTATAGAAATTATAAAAGCAAACATAAAGAATAAGAAGTTCATGATTCACAGATAGATTCAGATTAACAGAAAGCAATATTGCTATGAGTTAATTGTAATTCATCTCAAACATAAAGAATAAGAAGTTCATGATTCACAGATACATTCAGAGTAACAGAAAGCAATATTGCTATGAGTTAATTGTAATTCATCTTTTAAAAAATGTCAATTGTACATAAAAGGTAAATTTTCAAATATTCAGAAATCACAACCCAAAAACAATAAAAAATACTCCCTACGTCCCTTAATATAAGTCGTTTTAGAGTTGTGCACAAGTATTAAGGAAATGATTGTATAGCATTAAATATAATATCAATTGTCTATATTGTCCTTGTATTGGAAAAAGAGAGTGTTATTTATTGGGCAAAAAATAGTGAGAGAACCAAAGTTATATTTAATACTTGGGGTAATATTGAAAACTAAGCAATTAATGCTTACTTGAAATTCTCAAACGACATATATTAAGAGACAAAAACACTTCTCTAAAACAACTTATATTAAGGGACGGAGGGAGTAATAAATTAAAAAAACAATAACTCTGACTTCTGAGAGCAGGGAATCTCATTATTCTATTTAAGTCTTTTAAGACCCAATAATTCAAGACAAATTTCTCCTTACTACTATTGATTGTAAAATACTGTTTGAATTGTTTGATGAAAATAGTATATGATTCTCACCTTTGGAGAATTAACAGAGTAATAAGAATAAGACATTTGCTTGGGTCATATTTGTCTAGAGTTAGTGCCTAATAAATTGGTGAAAGAGTCACAGAGCTACTCATGGTCCTTATAACACCGCATGATTAAGTCTCACTCCTGAAATTCTAATAATGGAAACCGCCAATAACCTACTATCAGCCAAAATAGAGACCAATTTAACTGTGTACAGATATTGGTGTTATTGATCATAACCTGGAGATCTTTAAAACACCAGAGTCTATATCACTGCATTCCACGAGAATCAACATCACCATCCCCTTGAACAAGAAGGTTGCATTCACCAAGGTTAAACCATGGCAGCAGTGGTAAAGTGGGATGTGTCTTAACATCACTAAAAGAAAGTACACATGTTTCTCCAATTAGAAAGCAGAAGCACTTAAGACGAGGGATTTTGTGGACCCGTGGTGAAATCAAAGATCTTCCTTGGCAAATAACATATTCACAACAAGACCAGATTGATGAATGAATCTGCTATCTTAGGTATATATACTAATAAAATTGAAGCCCACATAGCAAGATAGACAAGTATCACCATAGATAAAATAACTACTGAAGCGATGCTTTCAAACAAATAAAAATTACCACACATTTGCTACACATTAGACCAAGTAAACTATAATTGGGGCCAGAGAAATGAACTCACAGATGTTTCATCAACCAATATAGATGGTAACTTCTTTTCTGTCGCAATAACAACACCATTAGCAGCTGCATGCACCAGGTGAACATGTGAGCAATAACAATATAAAATATAACTACAAATTACATCAACAGCAAAATAATAATGACGATAAATGATTTTTATACTTTGTATAGAATAAGATAGCTGCATTCTAGGAGATATAAAATACGTGCATACTTTTATTTTCAATTAGAAATGTATGAAGTTATGTAACGCATTCACTACTAATTAAGTGTAATGATATACATCTTGGCTTCTTCTTCTCTGAGGGTTGAGTTATGCTATTGAACATATATACACTAGATGAATGACACATGCTATGTTTCTTCATTCAGTTGAAAGAATTTTGTTCTCAAACAAACTACCTGGTTAAAGATTTATCTGTGCCAGTCTAGCCACAATCGTATGACATAGATGATTACAACGCTTCTCAAAGGAAGCCTAGAAATGATATTTTAGAATTTCTCACAAATCACGGTGACACTGAAGATATGCAAGACAGTGATAATGAGGCATCTTCTATCGATCATTTTGGAGGACCCTGCTCTCAGCCTCAATAATTTTGACAGGCTCTTTGTGGTCCCTAGTCTCAGCCTTAATAATTCAGGCATGCGCTTATATTTGGGTATCCAATGCTTAAAGCATTATTCTGGTCCCAGTTCTTTGTTCTTTCCTCTGCTGTCTGTTCGACTCCAGCTAATCCAGGACACGCGTTAGCTTATGGAATTACTGTTCTAAAAGAAGGAATCTGCTTTATTAAAGTTGCCGATTATTGTCCTTAAAGGATATTTCTTTTAAAAGTAGTTTGTCGTTTATAATTATGTTGTCTATCTTGTATGTCTATATAATGTTTTAACTCTTCTTTGTAAGAGCATCCGAATTTGAGAGTAAGAAATATATTTCTTGTAAAGACAATATTTGTTCTAAGTTTGAGTGTAAGTTTGAAGTTTGAGAACTTCGAACTTAGAACTTACACTCAAACTTAGAACAAATACCGTCTTTACAAGAAATATATTTCTTACTCTCAAATTCGGATGCTCTTACAAAGAAGAGTTAAAACATTATATAGACATACAAGATAGATAACATAATTATAAACGACAAACTACTTTTAAAAGAAATATCCTTTAAGGACAATAATCGGCAACTTTAATAAAGCAGATTCCTTCTTTTAGAACAGTAATTCCATAAGCTAACGCGTGTCCTGGATTAGCTGGAGTCGAACAGACAGCAGAGGAAAGAACAAAGAACTGAGACCAGAATAATGCTTTAAGCATTGGATACCCAAATATAAACGCATGCCTGAATTATTAAGGCTGAGTCTAGGGACCACAAAGAGCCTGTCAAAATCATTGAGGTTGAGAGCAGGGTCCTCCAAAAGGATCACTAGAAGATGTCTCATTATCACTGACTCGCATATCTTCAGTGTCACTGTGATTTTTGAGAAATTCTAAAATATTATTTCTAGAAATTCCCTTAAGTGCAAATTCTAGCTTCCTTTGAGAAGCGTTGTAATCATAATCATTCATGTCATAGGATTGTGGCTGAACTAGCCCAGATAAATCTTTAACCACTCATTCTTCATCAAATTTAGGCCACCATTTAATAGAGGCTTGCCTTAGAAGACGATGGACTCCTAAACCAGTATGTTGATTAAGCACATAAGACCACTTAAGACCTCAATCCTTTTAGGAAAATAATCAAAAACCGGACCCCAAAAGTAAAACCATGATTGAAACCAAGCTGGGAAATATGTAATCTTCATACTCTTTGAGAGTTGTGGATGAAAGTAAACTTGTCATTTTGATAGAACATAAATTTTTCCCAAGCACAAATATAATCAAAATAATTGTATACTTTAGGAAACATTGTGCTATTTTCAAAATGCTTATGCTTTCTTAAATCGCAACCCCAATCTTTAGGTGTAATAATCTTAAAGATCTTAACTGTTGAAAAAGCCAGATTGAAGCGGTCTTTGGATTTATGAGAAACATTAATAGAACCTGTTTCTACTAAAATCTTTTCAAAGAATTCCCTGATTTTAGGGAGAAATATTGGAAGATCATGAGAATAGGTCAAGTATAATTCAGCTATTTCTTCTGGAGTTCTAACTAAATCAATATCTTCGATAACCACAACTTCTTTGAGCATTGTATCGATATATCGTGGTTCCTCAAAAACTTTTAGTTCTTGAGCTTTCCCTATATCTTGCCTTTTCATAGATCCTGATGACTGTCCTTTAAGAACACTTCTTTTTTCAGCTTGTTAAGTTGGTCTTCTAGGAGACCTGTCACAAGATAAAACAAATACATTAGGAGTGTCTTGTAAGAATTCTCTTGTTAAGAAGTCAGGTAACGAGTCTGAATCTCCTTTGATAAACTCAATATCAAAATCAAACACAGCTAACAAAGCTTGCCATCTTGTAAAGATTTGTTTAGATGCGATGTTTTTAACATCCTTTTCAAGAACTTCTTTAGTTGATTTGCAATTGATTCGAAGAAGAAATCTCTGATTTAAGATATCTTCTTGAGTTCTTGGAATTTATTCACACATAAAACTATTGATAAAATTTCCTTTTTAATTGAGGAGTAGTTTTTCTGTGTAGGATTCCACCCCCCGAAGCAAAACGAACTAAGATTTCTTTAGAATTCTTGATTTGTTTAAGAATTCCTCCATAACCGATGTCGGAAGCATCAATTTCAACCACTTTCTTAGTATCTGGATCAGACAGATGTAAGCAAGGTATGTTTTTGCTTTAAGCTTAATTTTCCTTACTGCTGTTGTGCATTCATCAGTCCAGGCTGTTGGAGTTTTATTAAGCTTTAAGCCTTTTGTATAAAGGCGCCGCGTCAAGGGCTAATTTCTGATAAAAATCAGTAATATAATTTTAACTTTCCAAAAATATCTATAATTGAGTTTTTTCAAGAATTTTATCTAGAATTTATCAGCAAAAGCAATCGCTCTGTCAATTGGAATGTAGCAACCTTGGATAATATAATGCCCAAGAAATCTATCTTCTGTTTGAAAAAGCTAAATCTTTTTGGCTGAAACTACTAAACCTTCATGTTTAGCCACTGACTGAAACACCTTTAAGTGTTTCTAGTGTTGATCGATGTTCTTTGAGAACACTAACACATCATCAATGTAAACAATCATAAAATCCATATAAGAATTAAATATGTCATTCATGATATTTTGGAATTCTGAAGGAGCGTTCTTCAATCCAAATAGTTGAACATTCCATTCATAATGTCCAAATGGAACGGTAAATGTTGTTTTATATTTATCTTCTTCTTTGATCTGAATTTGCCAGTATCTACTTTTCATATCAAATTTTGAGAAGATTTTTGCTTTAAGAAATCTATTGAGCAGATCCCTCTTGGGATCGGATATCGTATCCATTTAAGAACCTTGTTTAGGGGTTTATAGTTGATAACCAATCTCGGAACCCCTCGTTCTATTTCTGCTGCATTTTCGACAAATGCAGGACAGGACCGAGGTGAAAAACTCTTTCGAATAAGACCCTTCAAGAGATCAGAGATTTCTTCTTGACATAACTTCAGATATCTCTCATTCATCTGAATTGATCTTGCCTTTGTTGGAATAAGTCTTTCATCAAATCCATCCATATAGGGTAAAGATACATAGTGCTTTTTTCTTTCCCAAAAAACATTAGTGATATCGGCACATATCTCTTTTCCTAACTCTTTCTGATAATCTTCGACTTTTAGTCGAACCTTTTCATCTTTTAGATGTTCTTTGATTCGTTTTATCTCTATTTCTTCTTTTAGAAAAAAGAGAAAACTCTCTTTTCTTTTGAGAATATGATTGATTCCTTGAAATCTTGGTTCAAAAATAAAATCAAATTGCACATCTATCCCCTCCTTAATAGTGCTTATTCCCCTGGTATCAATGGATAATGGGAAAAGCAAACTAATAAATGGTGTTCCAATGATGGCTGCTTGAGTCATATTTTTGACCAATAAAAAGGGAGTTTCAAAATAGACTCCATTATTGCAAACAACCGCATCTGATAGTTTGTAATCTATCTCAGTTTACTACCATCCGCTGTATTCAGCATTTGAGCTGTCTTAGAAGAATTTTTAGAAGGGACTAAGCCTTCTGCTAGACAATTTAAGTCTGCTCCAGAATCAATCAGGGCTTCGGTGGTAAATGAAAATTCATTTTCAATAAGTATATTAATCTTAACATACCACTTTTGAGTGATAATTCTATCAATCAGATTAATCTTTAACGTTGTACCACTCGAACTAGTTTCGCTGGAAAAAGTTCTTCGATCTTGGATAGTGAAGTCATAAACTTCATCTTCTAAATCGTCATTACCAAATTCTACAATAATAAGATCTTTAAGATCTATTTGGGCTTTTCCCTTTTCTTCCCGACTTTTGAGCCATCAAATTTCTTTCTTTATTTGCTTTACTTCATTTTGAAGATCAGCAATGACCACTTCACGAGTTGCATCGGTAGCTTGTAAATTAGTAACCATCATCCTTAATTCCTTAGGACTTGGTTCTTTGTATTTATCCCCCGGTCGATCAAAAATCTTCTATAATGAATACTGACTTGGGTCAAGTTGATCATCATCTTTAGAAGTTTTTTGTTTACTTTTAGTAACCTGAATATATTTTTCGATCATTTGACGCTTTTTAGGATCGTCTTCCAATTGATCAATAATATCTAAAATTAAACTATCTTCTTTAGATAGTACATTTATAGAAAGTCCATTTAAGGCACATAAACAAAGTTCTTTGTTTTCACATTGACAATCATCCAGAGATTGAAAGTTCACTGTTACTGGATGATTCTGAACTACCTTCTTCTGATGTAGAAGAGGAATCGTAGTCACCTGCCTCTGAGTTTATAAGAATTGCTTACAGTTGCCTTTTTAAACATTCATCCTTAACCAATTGGTTAATTTTTTTCTTTGTAGTACATTTAGGACTTTTATGTCCCACTTTGCCACACTTGTAGCAAGTAGGTGGTTTAGATCCTGAAGATTTTCTCTTAGAAAATCTGGCTCTCTTAGGTTTGTCGTCATGGGATTGTCTTTCAAACTTCCTTCAACTGAACTTCTTATTTACTTTTGATTCTTTAAGAATCTTCCTTTTGTGATTTGCCTTCGGAAGTTCGGCAAATCCATATTGCTCACAAAAATCTCCTAGAGTTTAACTCTTTATTCAGATAATTGTTTCTGTATCTTCAGAGTATTACATAAGTTTGCACCTTCAGCCACAATTTCTTATGCGATTTCACCATAAGTGTATTCTTCCCAAGGAATCACCCCATCATTCTTGTTTTTTAGACGAGTCTTTACTACTCTTTGTGAGAATAAAGTAGGTAATCCTTCAACAAACTTTTCCTTCCAGTAATCGCTATTGCAATCGTTGTGGGCGAATACTTTAGAAAAGAAGGTGTCTCGATAGTATTTAAACTCCGATAAGGATTTACACTTTAAATTACTAAGTTGCTCATAAGTCTTTGAGACTATCAACTGATTGTTGCCCACAAAATGACGTAGGATTGTGTAAAGTAAAGTATTAACTTCATCTTCACCAAATATCGGGACATTCATTTCATCTATACCCTTCTGAAAGAATTTTGTTCTCGAACAAACTACCCTCAATTAGATACTTAAAAGTAGAAAGTAGGTCCATATCTTGGGTTTAAAAGCCTTAGAACAGGCTTTAAAGTGGAATCCAGGAAAAAAAGAAAAAAGAAAAAAGAAAAATTGATAATGAAAATAAAGTATGAAATTGTACAAGGCACTTGTCATGTGATAAGGAATTGGAGCAACAATCTTACAAACGGAGGTCCTGCCTCAATAAGGTAGAATGTGTATATGAATTTAACAGATGAACCACTCTTAAACTACTGAACATTCAATTATCTGTTTTTCACATAAAAAATTGATCAAGACGTATACTTGTACAACATTAAGGAGTGTATTATAACATAGCTGGAGACTCCAGGTTCACCAATGACCAAACTATATCACAAATTCAGTGACAGGCTACAGAATAGGACAACATATAAAACTGGTTCTGGGACAAACATAATATTAAAGAAGCTATTATATATATATATATATACACACACACACACACACTATCACTTTTCATAAAAGATGTAACTTACATCTCAAATTTTGGTATAAACTTTACATCTATCGAATCCAAACAATAGTACATAAACACACAAAAGAATTACAGATAGAAGGTGAATCTTGGAACTACCTTTGATCCCTAAAGATGTTTGGCCAGATCCTACAGCTGTTAATGCATGTTCAATCTGAACAAGCTTCCCAGAAGGGCTGTGTCAAGCAAATCATACTAAGAAATCAGTAAAAATTATTATTATAAAAAAACACACATAATCAATACAAATAATTATACTAGTAAAATATGGTGTGGAACAAATAAATGAATATATGAAATTGCCCAGACACCGAGACAGATAAGGAAAAAGCACATAAAATATGAATTACAAGATGGGCAGTGAGTCAATACCTGAAAGTAGTGAGAGAGAAAGAGTACTGACTATCACCCATACTAAATAAAGATGAAACTTAAGAGAGCTCTGTAGAATGAACTGGTACCAGTTAAACATTGTTAATTGTCAGATATGAACATCAATATTTTGCCCAAAACATACACAAACACAAAAAAAATAAATCAAATCATGAAAATACTGCAAACCCAGTTGAATTTCAAATCATTTGTTAAATATGAATGTTTTAAATCTTCCCATACAGAATTACAAATTCCACATTTTGGAAACTAGTTCATCAATACAGAACATAGGTTAAGATCCGAAACTTTTTTCAATTTCTCTTTATAGTTTATATTTGATTGATTTCACTGGCTACAAAAACGAAATTGAACACAAGTTTTCTAGAGTTTTAAGTAATAGAAATACCTTGAACACAGATGAACTGATGAGGGTATGTCGTTCTTCTTTTCAGTATTCTTCAAGAAATTCTTAAGAAATAGTAGAGGGAAGGAAAAGGGGGAAAAGGTAAATATGTTGATCGGATTTCTTGTTGAAGAAGAACGTTTAGTAGGCAATTATTTTAATAATAATATTAGGCCCAATGTTTCGGGACTGTAATTGCATAATATTAGGCCCAATGTTTTGGGTCCATGTCAACTACTGAACCTGTTGCTTCAATTAACTGGCTCCATGCTATCCTGCGAGAGCCTGATATGAAGGCATGCTCTTGAGTTTTACATAACGGCGTAAAAAAATAGAGTCGAATCGAATATTAAATTGTTCAGATTTAGTTCATAAAATTTATCGAGTATAAAATAAAATTTGATTGAGGTTCGTTTAGCTACCGAGTCGAACACGATTTCGAATCAAGCCCGAACAGTTTGAACTTTTCGAACGAATATGATTCGAGTATCAATAGAAAATTACAATTTGAGAAGGTTCGAATAATTTATCGAACTTTAAAATTTGTCCATATTTGAATTATTTATATTTTGAGTCGAGCTCGAATCGAACTTTTAGTCGAGCGAGTACGAATCGAGCCCGAACTGTTTGCTCATTTTACGGTCTTAGTTTTAAAGGTTGCATCTGTTAATGGGTTAAACTGATTGACATCTCTGATTTTATTTTTGTCTAATGTATTTGAGATTATAGAAATCTGTTATTACATTAATGCATGCTGTGCGGGCTAGTTATAAATTTATATTGTATGTGCCATGGGGCTTCTAGTCTCTATGCTTTGATGCATAAATAATATTTTGGCATAGTATTTGTAAAATATTAAGTATTCGAAAGCACACTTTGAATTAGGTAGATTGTTGCTTTAATACTGAAGCCAGAGTAGTGCTCTTTTATATGTTTATAGCCGGAGAACTCTTTGATAACTATTTTTAGACCTTTAAAAAGAGAGAGAGAGAGAGAGAGAGACGAGCTATGGTTGAATTATTTAACTTTAATTTTGGATATTTAAAATGACATAAAGATTGAAATTAAGGAACAGAGAAAGCTAATGTCATATTTAATTTGGCGTGTTTTAAGTATTGCAGTTGCTTTTGTTTTAACATGTCTAATAGTCGGAAAAATACTGAGACCTTATGTATTTAAATTGGTGTTCCTTTTTCACATCTTTTTTTATTTTTTTCTGAAAACTATGGCAATAATTTCTGGGGACAATTGAACAGGTTAGGTTCCTTAAAATTAAATTGGTGTTAGTTTTTCACATCCTTTTTATTTCGGAAAACTATGGCTGACTGCGACAACAATTTCTAGGAAGTAGTATAATAGTTGAGCCATAAGAGCAAATCCAATGGGGATGTCAAACTTGGTTCTATAGTCAAATTATAGCAACAATTGGCAAAAACCCAAATCCAACGGTGTGCTATATTTAGTTCTAAAATGACAAAATGCTATACTTGGTTCTAAATATAGAACCAAAGATGACTATAGTCGTCCTTTGACATCTCAAACCCCAACTGAAATTAACATAACTTTAGAGTCATTACACCGGTTGGTTCTATATCAAATTGATTAGTATTAATTGTTGGACTTGGAGTACTAGTATTACTGTTCAAGAAAAATAAAATTGATGGGGGTACTGTACTACCTTGAACAATATCGTGAATTTGTAACAGCATAGGCATTGAGCTTATACTATTTCAAACCCCTTCCATTGAGGTGTGTATGCTGGTGATACACCAAATTAGGTTTGGACATTCATGGTGATAAGTACTGATAAGTGATAACCTGCTTACGTAATTTAGGGCATTGTAGTCAATAAGATCAGCATATTATCCTGAATATATATATATATATATATATATATATATATACACACACACACACATAGAATCTTTCTAAAGCGAACTCATTTTAGCGAACTGAAAACGAACTTAAAAAAATTAAACACGCAGGTTAAAGAATTTTCCAGATGAGTTTTAAAATGGGTCAGGTATATATAAAAAAAAAAACCAAGGCAGTCTCTTTAACAATATACTCCCTCTCTCACTACGAAATACCACCTTCTCTCTCTAACTCTTCTCTGTCGAACCAAAGAACGATTTGGAAAATTTTCAATTGATTTCGTTCTTCTCCCCACAAATCGACTATCATCTGCAAAGTTCCCCTCTCTCCCTCTCTACTCAGGTAACGCCCCATCACTGTATTAGTTATTTAATTTAATTTTCTAGCGTAAGAAATTTAGAGTTTATTAGAAGTTCAATTTCTGTTTAGAATTTCTTCTAATTTTCATCTCCCAAAAGGGCGTGTTAATATATATTGGAAGAAAATTTGCAGTTACTTAATTTTCAAGGAGTTATCTAGATATTATAGATTTTGTTTTTGTTTTTTAAATTGGGGGATAATGATGGGAAATGTTCAAATGTGGCCTGAAATTTGAAATTGGTATAATGGGTATTTATAATTTTTATTTTCTTGCAGAAAGTTTCAATCTTTTTGATAATAAGTGAGACACGGGAAATGGAATTGAAAGCCTTTTTTATTCAAGATATGCCCATAAAAAGTGCACCATTTTCAATAACATTATATTAACACTATATATTAATTACTGAGTAAACGTATATATTAAATTCTGTTATGTATAGAAAATTAATGACATAAAATTGAAGTTTAATAGAGATGATATTCATCTGTTTGCAAGTACTTGAGTTGTATGTGATTTTAAGTGTTCCAAAAATATTATAGCATAATCTCTTTAAAAATAGTTGGTTCACATTGTATAACATAAAAAAATGGCTCTGTCATTTTTGTAGGAAGACAACATGACATCAAGAAGCATGGTGGACATATACGAATTTGATTTAAGGATTCAAAGAAAGTAAAATAACCCGCTCCAATAAAAATGGAAATGAAGGTCGAGTCTACTATGCCTGCCCGAATGGAAAATGCAGTTTCTTAGGATGGTGCAAGGCTATAAATGAAAAAAAATCATCATCAACTTTTAAAACGTAACTGCAAAATAATTCCACGGTAGATGATCCTACTATAATTGAAATGACGCTTCAAATTAAATTATTGAAGAAATTAGTTGTTGTAATACTTATTCTTTGTTTGTTTTTGATTATGAAAAACTAGTTGTCTTAAAGTAAATATTTAGTTCAAGTAATTGAATTTGATATCAATTTTCTTTTAGCTATCCTTGCCAATTAATTTCAATTGGCCCTTATATTTGTAGTACTCAGGGGCGGACCTAAGGCAAGGGCAGGGGGGGCACCTGCCCCCACTGAAATTTTAGGAGTCAGGCAGGACATCTTAAAAAAAATAAAAAATTGAGCAGGCGTAGTGCAATCCCATTTTAGTAGTCAGGGAGGACATCAATGAAATAATTATATTTTACATAAAAAAAACTCAAAAGCAATCTCATTATCCCATCTTCCCATAATCCCATTTCCTATTACTCAAAAAATACCCATTATCTCATATTCTATAATTGATTACCCCAAAAGTAGTGCAATCCCATTATCTCATTCCCATATTCTCGTCTCATTACTCCACTAATAATCTTAAATCTTAATTTCTTAGTTTTGGCAATAGAGCAACAACAACGGCAAGTCTCCGACTCCAAGTCTGAAGTCTCCAAATTCGCAGCAGAGGTAGTCAGGCAGTGAGGCACATAGACTCCACCGTAAGTTGGGAAAATTCTTCCGCCGTCTGCGACGGAGTTCATTGCAAAAAATGAATACTGATTCGCCGGAGGCAAGAGAGAAGAACTGTTCTGAAGGAGAAGAGTCGGGAATAGCTGGGGGGAGAGAGAATTTGTGTCGAGCTCGGGAATCGATAGCAATAGAGATTTGGAAGAAACTGTAGAGGCAGAACAAAGCAAAAGCAAGAAACAGGAAGAAGTCAATGGCGAGGGAGGTTTAGATTTGTTGATCGAAGCTGCGAAATTGATTTCCGGCAACTTCAAAAACGGTGAATCTGAGTCGGATAAGTCGAGCCGAAATGAGGAGTTGCCGGACACTGAACCGGCTAATATTGGCAACGACAAAGCGGTTGAAGCGGGGTGATTTTTGGACGGCGGAGGAATTGTACGGGAATTTCGAGGACTTATCTCCGGCGGAGGATTTGTTTTTAGAATTTGCCCCCCCTGAATTACGGGTCTGGATCCGCCCCTGGTAGTACTTTATTCATTACAAAAATGATTTTCCTTGCCAATTAATTTTCCTTTAGAATACTTGTAATGCATCAATCTGTTCCCTGGGAGATATAGAAGGCACAATCTAGCCATCGTAAAATAGAAAATAAATGATTCTCTAGTTCAATACTCCACATTTCTAAATCAGTACTACACCAATGTTTAGACACAACAAAAGATTACATAAGATTCTTACATAATAACTAAAAATATTCTTTAGCAACACTAGAAACGATATCTTTTTTCTTTTTTGGTTAATACCAGAAACAATCTAGGGGCAATTTCCTTAATTTTCACAAGTGCCATACTTCATTCAAATGGCTTGCAGTGGTTATAATATGCACAAGTCCCACTTTCCTTAGCAGTTTTCTTTGTCATAACCATCAGGAACATTAACACCATGTTGATTCGGTGAATCACTTGCACATGAAAAATATGAAGACTGAAGATGGTGACCACAATGACAATACTTGATTTGAATCCTTAAATCAAATTTGTATTTGTCCACCATGCTTCCTGATGCCATGTTGTCTTCCTACAAAAATGACAGAGCCATTTTTTTATGTTATACAATGTTAACTAATTATTTTTGAAGAGATTATGCTATAATATTTTTGGAACACTTACAATCACATACAACTCAAGTACTTGCAAACAGATGAATATCATATCTCTATCAAACTTTAATTTTATGTCATTAATTTTTTGTACATAACAGAACTTAATATATACGCTTACTTAGCAATTAATATATAGTGTTAATATAATGTTATTGAAAATGGTGCACTTTTTGTGGGCATATCTTGAATAAAAAAAGGCTTTCGATTCCATTTCCGTGTCTCACTTATTATCAAAAAGATTGAAACTTTCTGCAAGAAAATAAAAATTAAAAATACCCATTATACCAATTTCAAAGTTTAGGCCACATTTGAACATTTTCCATCATTATCCCCCAATTTTAAAAACAAAAACAAAATCTATAATATCTAGATAACCCCTTGAAAATTAAGTAACTGCAAATTTTCTTCCAATATATATTAACACGCCCTTTTGGGAGATGAAAATTCGAAGAAATTCTAAACAGAAATTGAACCCCTAATAAACCCTAAATTTTTTACGCTAGAAAATTAAATTAAATATTTTAGACTTTTAACGGTGAAAAAATGTCGGATTTTTTTTTAGAATTGATCTTAATATCATTAATTATTTATTAATGTATTTGGATCATTACTAACCAAATCATTGTGATCCAATAATAGGTGAAATGGAGAGGATCCTATTCCACCTAAGATATGTAGTAAATTCGATTTGTCCCAGCATGTTAGTGACCCAGCTAGGCATTTGGAGAATGATAAAATAAATACTATTCCTTTTTCACACTCCCTCTTAATGATATCTTCTGCAATTGTTTAATTAAATTCAAAAGAACATCGATCGATTGAGGACAATTATAATGGAGAAGCAAAGTTATCTGAGACAAAGCCTTCTATACCCTAGAAGAGAAAATAAAAGTTTGTCAAGTGTCGTGAGAAGTTGACTTACTGTCTGTGTCCATGCTGCCACCATTTCGTATGCTATGTAATATTTTCTAATTTAAATATTGTTCTTAAAGTAGTTTATATTTCTGTCATCCTATCCAGGGTAAATCTGTTTATGGACTGCAATAGATATATTTTACGTCTGTGAGCTCTAGGACACAAGTCCAATAATACACAACAAGACATCAGTTTTTAATAATCTACAATATACAGTACTCCCTCCGTTCTAGAATATAAAATTATTGTTGATTTTTTAAAGTCAATTTGAAATATTTTTTAACCCAAAATTGACATAGATTCATTTAAAGTCAATCTGACACTTTTTCCTTTCCAGGGTCTCCATCGGCTCGGAAAGACTGATGTTTCGGAAAGACCAGTGTAGTTGAGAAGATCAGTATATTCTCAGGAGATGCAGGAGGAATGATGGAAAATCATAAATTACTGTTCATGCTGCAGTAGGATTATGTTTCTGGGGCTTCTAAGTCTTTATTACTAGTACTATTTAGGTTATATGGTAATGGCTGAAATTAGAGTTAGAGTTGATAGAAAGTTGGGATTTAATTTTATTAGTGTTTGGTACCCTGTTTTCTATAATAGTAGCCACAACAGCTTTGCAAGGTACTTTTTGATTATGAAAGAAATTATTGCCTCTTGATTTTGAGTTCTTAGAGCTTCTATAATTTGCATTGTCAACCCCCTCTCAAGGTTTTCGCTGTGTTACCCTAAAAATATTTAGGCTTTGATCATAAATAGAAGTAAAATTCTTTCCACTTGCACTCCCTATTGCATCATCAGGAATGTGTTACGGTAATTAAAGAATTTGAAATTATTACATAACAATATCCTTGTCATTGTAAAATGGGGATTTAAACAATAAATATTGTTATAGGAGTAAATTGGAGAGCTTAGGACACAGAACCTAGTTCTTAGGGGCGGACCTATTCAATGGCAACATAGGCAGCTGCTTATGCTCATTTTTTTTTTACGGGTATAAAAGTAAGGTGAAATATGTAAGTTCATAAACTTAAGGGGGCAAATTAATGAAAAACTTAAACTTAGAGGGACCAAAATAAAATTTATAAATCAATTCTAAATGACTAAAGTCTAACTATGCTGCTACCCGTGCACTTTTTCTACTCACTTTTCATTCTTTTTCCCTCCTCTCTTTTCATTCTATAGGCTACATCAGTCACGCTTCTAGCCTTCTCCTTTTGCTTTTCAGTTTTCATAGTCATCCCACCTCACTTCTTTTGGTTGTTTCTCCTCCGCCTCCGCCCACTTCCTTGTTGTATTTTCTACTACATCTTCATTACGCGTCTGTGCGCCACACCTCTTGGCAAGGAAATCAAACTTAAAAGATAATCAAATTAGGGTTTTTTTTTTTGTTTCATAATTTAAAATTAGTAGTTTGTTAAATTAGGGATTTTTTTTTTGTTTCATAATTTAAAATTTGTAGTTTGTTTGAATTTGTTGTTGGTTGGATCATGACAAGTAACCGAAGTAAGTTTCTAAATTGTATCTAAATGTTTTTTACTTTGAAATTCTTTTTTTAGTTTGGATTATGAATATTTATTTGTTATATATTATGCAACCGGCCGGAAAACACAGATTTATCTAAAAAAAATTGGCTCGGGGGTGCAGCCCCCGAACCCCCGCCAAATCCGCCTCTGCTGGGTTTGATTCCTGGATCCGCCCATGTAGTTCTTAAGGCTAAATCTATAATCTCTAATTCTGTTATTTACGGTTGTCATTGAACTTGACCCTTGATATTAGTAACAATACCAAGGAAGCCAACTAGTTTCGTCAAGTCCATGTGTAATCTAATAACAACTTTAATAATGGTAGCTTCGAAAAGGGATTCTAGTTTTAGTTCTCTTATCCTACTGGATGCAGCCATCTTGGGCATACTTCATCCAACTCTCATTTTAAAATTTTCTTTTTAGTTGCATAAAAATTCAATAGGAAGTTTGCAAAATAGTTAAATCAGAACTTAAAAGGCAACAGTCTTGAATTACCTTACAACATCCAACAAATGAGTGGCAATGTGTTTTCTTCTGTTTGAAGGAGAAACCCAAATGGTTCTAATGCCACTAGGAGCAGGCACAACTTCTTTTCCACACAAAATTGCTCCACCGAGGCTGCAATCCAATATCTTAGGATTTTTAGTAAATGCATGAAGCTCTTCTTACCCTTTCCTTCCAAAAGCTCACATTACCAAATTGTAGTGTAGCTGAACCTATTCTTTCTTCTTTTGTACTAATAACATTAGATATTCCATCCCCTGTGCTTGAGAGAACCCTATATGTCTTTTCTATCTGTTTTGTAACTAAACAACCAAAAATTCTGTTGGAGAAAATAAATAAATACACCGGTAGCATAGAGAATTCTGGACAAATAAACTTGCAGAGAATAGGATTTATAAAACAAATGAATCAATAATACAAGTATTTTGGATTTTCAAAGTGACTTGGAAACAATTTAAAACATTGTTTTTAATGATACAGGAAAAGAGAGAAGCATTATTATAGTTCTGGAATAACGAGGCATAATTCAGGTAATGAGAACATTTTGGGATGAGTTCAAAAATTGTGTACTAAATACAGATAGGAGAGGTGGTTATCAGCAGAAAGTTATGTTAACAAAAATAACTTGGAATCCAATATTTAGAAAAAATCATAAAATTAAGAAATTTAAATTCTTCAAAGTAAAAAGTTCAGAATAAACATCAATTCTACAAAAGTTCTACGTAGTAGTATGAACCACTATCACTTCTACTCAGTGCCGGCCTTGGCCCAGGGCAACCGCCCAGGGCCTATAACTGAGGGGGCACTTATTTATAAACTTATGTAGTTATGTATATGTGTATTAAAAAAAACACAAATATTTGACTGCTTACTTTCATTTTTTTTTGTCTTTTACTTTTCATCTATCCAACACATACTTTTTCATTTTCCTAAGCATAGAAAATAATAAAAGTACTCCACTCATGACTCACCCCCACTTCCCATTCCATCTCCTCGACATAAGAGAGGGAGAAAATTTATTAAATTTATCACTTGTCTCATTTCTCTCTCTTACATATATCAAACACAATCAAAGTTTTCATTTTTCTCTCTCATAAATTATGCTCGGTGAAGAAGAGAAAAGAATGGGAACTGAATTGGGAGTACAAGAGGAATATGGACTTATAAAGCGAAATATTCAGTTATCAATTGTTATTCGGGTAAGTGTTTCTTTAATTTGTTCATTCTGATATGTAAAGTTAATTATTTATGTATAACCTCATACAATCATACTTTCAATTAGACAAGAAATTATTAATATTGAGGATTTATTATATTTCTTAGGTAATAAAAAATTATTAATTTGAACTTTGAAGGTAATTTCTGAATTTTTAGGTTTTAGCGATTTTCAATTTGAATACTAGAGAAAAACTAGTATCTGATTGGGGGAAAACTACTAAACTACAAGTCATTAGCGGTAAAAAGAGGTGATTTTTGTTCATCATTCATCAATCATCATCAAGCCTTAGATTTCATCAAACAAGCTTTGATTGAAAGGTAATTTATGTTACCCTAAAAATACAGATAAAATAACATTTTGATTGAAAGGTAATTTAGAACATTTTGGGATGAGTTCAAAAATTGTGCACTAAATACAGATAGGAGAGGTGGCTATCAGCAGAAAGTTATGTTAACAAAAATAACTTGGAATCCAATATTTAGAAAATTTCATAAAATTAAGAAATTTAAATTCTTCAAAATAAAAAGAAGTCAAACTCTGATCACCTTAAAATGCTTATTACATATCTATCCATCTCCAAGCTCCATCCTCCATCATTTTTATAACCTCTTGAAGTTGCCAATGCATAACTGTCTCAATAAGCTCCAACAAGACTGACCACTCAAATCAACTTCTTGTATTAGCCATAAGTAAATGATATATGCAAATGGCTTTTACGATCCAAATGTGGATTTGTACCTTGTTTCTCTGAGCAGGAAGGGTCATCATCCAGCACAATTATAATCCGCCCCCATTCCACAGAAGTCATTTCGCCAGCCCTTTAAATATAAAGTAACAAAGCATCAAAATGAGCCAGCAAAACAATCACAAAGCAATGAAATTAAGTTCCCAACGGAAGTACCTTAAATTAAATCCCATGTGTATAATTTTTGTGAAATGAGTTGTGAACCTTTTCATCCCCTTCGTCGCCAGTAGCATACTTGAACCCACATGTACTATATGTATGCAATAAAAAATTAGATTGCCCCAACTCCAAATTAGGTAGGTCTCTGTGGAGGAGTGGTGAAGGATGTGATCCGAACAATAGGAGCGGATAATTTTGTTGTAATTTAACTGCAGGTTTTACTCTTGAATAGTTGTTGATGGTGAAGTAATATGACTGTAATTTGTGTGTGGACTGCAGCTGAATGTACTACTGAGAGCCAAAATGTGTTGCTGATTATGTTCAACGTTAATGTTAGTAGTTCAGGATCTTCTATTTTTCAACTGTACAATGATTTGTCTGACAATGGAATGGACAGATAGAGGTATTTCTGAAACCATGATCTGTTAATTTAGTCTGATTCAACAGCTGTTCTATTCTCAGTTCATTATCCGACAGATATCCGAGAGTGATATCTGCATAGGAATGCATTTATGCCCGTAATCCATTGAATAAACTGATGTTCCAACTATTCCTGCAGTAGTAATGGCATACGTCTGGTTACTTCCAGAAACATAAATGCCTTTTATCTTCTCAGAGGTGCAAGCCTGTAGATCTTTTAGTGCAGAATACAAGGTGCCGCCAACATGCATCTTTATAGAATCTACTTGGGAACTAAATAAAGAATCTACAATTTCAAATGAAGAAAATAAATGTCAAAGCTGCTGATCAATTTAATAAATCAATCAGATACCCATCAATAGCAATTCAACACCACTTTTTAGTCATCAATATATGTGCTCATTTCAGCCCACATCTATTTCAACATACTTCCTCAACCATTATGCAGTAATATTATGTTCAATTATAGCATAAACAAAATTTACACAGTTTTTTAGACAATCCAATAAATTTAGTGTCAATAAAAAATAGGACACTTCCATTACGACTTCTACAACAAAACCCAATTTATTATAAATTTCATTACACTTCGTCCATTATAATTTTTTCACAACTTCACCTTCATTACAACTTCCAACAAAAGACAACAAGTTTTTCATAATAACAAACAAACACAAAATAAATATTACAACAACTAATTTCTTCAATAATTTAATTTCATGTCTCATTTCAATTATAGTAGGATCATGCATAATGGAATTATTTGGCAGCTGCGTTTCAAAAGTTGGTGATCATTTTTCTTCATTTATAGCCTTGCACCATCCCAAGAAACCTCATTTCTATTCAGGCACGCATAGTAGATTCGACCTTCATTTCTATTCTTATCGGAGCGGGTAATTTTACAAATCGCAAATTATTCACAATGACATTGCTTGCTTTGAATCCTTAAATCAAATTTGTTGCTCTCTACCATGCTTCTTGATGCCATGTTGTCTTTTTACAAAAATGACAAATAAAAAGTTTACCTTGTAATTCCTGAAATTTTATAAGAAAAATGCATTGAATGCCATAATTGTTAAACCAAGAGAAAATAATCTGAACTATAATAACTGTTTTAACAGAGTAGGTATTAGGTTACAATAGCATTCTCTACAGGTGTTTGGGCTGACAAAATTGTGATTATTAATTATTGGCTCGACATGTTTAAATCATTAAGGCTGAACAACCACTACATTTATGTACCTGAGGCCTTTTCCAATATTCCCATAACACACTTTCTGTTTCCACCAGTAGTTTTTTGTTAGGAAATAATTTCTAATTCTTGTTGCCTATATTTTTGTTCTCAGTATTTTCTGGTTATAATTTCTGTTAACATTGGATTTATGACTCATTACACTAAGTGAAGTTATCTCATTATGGCTTGTTGTACATAATGCTTGCCTTTTTCATATTTGCAGAAGTATCTGTGGACTAACTAAAGACTGGCTAAAAGGTGAATTCACCTGTGGAAGTAAATTTAGATGCAAGGTACAAATGACTAAAATGAACTTCCTTGTATCATAACAAGGCCTCTACTATATTCAGCATAGGTGTGCCTTTTATTTTCCCCAAGCTTTATATACACCACATGTACTTGGTTCCCTCACCTTTTTGGAGCTTATAGTGGATTTATTTAGCTTAAAGAAAAATCTTATTCATAAATTAAAAAAACATAATGTCTCAATCTATATATACACACTTACTATGCCCAAAAATAGCCAATTTCAAACCACTAATAGGAACACACAAAAAAATCACTAACAGGAACACACCAAAAAAGTCTACTACTCCATATAAATATGAAACGAGCTCAAAGCTTCAATTAATACCCAATAATTAATGCAAAAAATGGGTTTCAAAATCATGAAATCAGTTTTTAGGGCATAAATATATACATATATATTATCAATATGCATACATTATATATTATATATATGTATGCATACGGTGAAAGCTGCTGATTTTGGACCGGATTTTGTTCCAGGAGGAAGTTTATAGAGGGGGAGAAGTTGTGTCTTTCCGGATGCAAGCGGCAGCGAGAGAGTTTGCTGAGAGAGAGAGAAGTATTGGTAAAGCAATTTGAAAGTGGGGAGTTGCTTAGGATTATAGGTATTTGAAAGTGAGATGTATTGATTCACAAAGTGATTTTTCTTTCTCTGCTTGTCCACATCAGTCGATCACTAAATCCAATCCCCATATGCGGTCCCCCCAGAATAATTGATTCATATCACATGAATAGTAAATAAATCTCATATTTATGTGAAAGATTTCAAGATAAAAAGTGTGGCAGTTGTTGTGTAAGACCCCAACTTTTATAAATTAGATTTTAATTTTTCTCATTCCTCTGTGTTCCCTGTCTTCCTCTCCATCTCGGCGGTATTTTTTTGTTAAACAAGTTATGCCACTATTAATCTACTATTTATCCTCGCGTACTTTAATAAATACTAACACGTACACATACTAATCATAAAGCACATTAAAATAAACATACTTATATTAACATGCTTCATATTTTATACATCTTGCAACACATAGCTTCTGCTATTCGCATATAATATATCCCTCTATTACTAAAAAGATGGGATTTACGCCAGATAATCGATTACATATAAAAATTTAGAATTTATATCCTTATAAGGTACACATGTAGACCTCGTCTAATCACTGAACTAGACCACGCCTAATGGCGTCTGCATACTCGTCATCAGGGAAATATTCCTTCTATCGGGGAATATTCCTTCTGTCAAAAAATATTCGTTCTTTCGGGGAATATTATAATCGATAAAGTACGACGGCGCCGAAATAACCAATCATTGGTGTGCCCCACAATGGAATATGTAACGACCGCGGATCGTGGGTAGCTTTGTAACACGAGCCTATGAATTTATTGAATAAATTGAACTTTTATTAATATTATTCTGTGTTATATGTTTGAAGGTTTTATTATAACCTATGACGTGTATGTGATAATTTTTTATTGTTGTTATTTCATGGTATTGATTAAATCATTTAGAGGAATAACGCTAAAATACTATTTACGCAAAAGACGCATTTTTCGATTTTACGACTTTTCATAATTCCGTCAAAGCATTAATGAAGAGGGGTTAGTAATCCAAGTGTGGGATTTTATTTGAGCCCAATTGAATTGATAATTAGAAGCCCAAAGAATTATGAATAGTGGCCCAAATAGTAGCCCATAACCCATGGACCAAGTCCATGACCTAAACCCACCATCCATGACCCAAACTCATGACCCATGAAGGGAAATGGGTAATAAATTCTGCAGCTGGAAATTGGAGGTGGAAGAAGAGTACGGGAGAAGGAGAAATTGAGAGAAAAAGGAGAGGAAGGAATCAAAGAAGGTGGGAGAGCATGGGAAGAAGAAATTCTGCATTTGGGAGAGGGAAAGGGATCGTAGAACATTTGGGAAGAAGGGGGAGCATTGCCCGAGCCGACCATGAGCATGGGGGAAGGAAAAGCTCACCCTCCCGAACATGGGGAGCTGGTGTAGCCTTCATGCTCAGCTCCTCCATCTTCCTTGGAGCTCAGTTTTTCCTCTATATATACTTCCCTATTGCAACCCTTCCATGCCTTTGAGTTCTGCTAAGTTAAGAAACTAAAAATTTGAGAGAAGAGTGAGAAGTGAGTTCACGGGTAGTTTGAGGAAGAAGAAGGATTGTTGTAGCAGCTGGTATTAATCCAATTAGTACCTTAGAAGAAGCTCCAAGAGGTATGCAATGATTAATCAAACTCATTTTCATAATATTTCCAAGTTCCTAGTTTTGCTTTGATTACTTAATTGGAGTTATGTGGTTGATTTTGCTTAGTTGGTTCATGAACATGTATAAATGTTATTTACTTGGTGGAAACCTTGTTAATGATATGTGAAAGTGGAACAATGAATGAAAATCGAACCTTTGCATAAGGAACAAGAAATGGACTGTGATGGACATTAATGGACTGTTAAGGACAATCATTGTGTATTAATGAAGTTGTAATCACTTTGTTTGGGGGTATGAATTGGTTGTGTACTGTTAGTATATGTCCAGAAGCTATGAAAAATGATTTCAATTGGAAATCTGGACTAGAGTATAATTAAACTCTACTGCAATATGAGTTTCTAACTCATGCCCACAAATTGTTTGAGTTAATGCCCAAGAGAAGACTTTCTCTAAGAAACATGAGAACTAGGTGTGATTAATTGATGAAATGATGTTATGTTGCTTAGCTTAGTAATAGAAGCACGTGTTAAGTCATATTGACTTGTTATATAATAGCTAAGACACAAAGAGGAAGAATGACTTGGCCTAACTCTGAGTTTTGCTGAAAATTAGTTGGACTAGGCTCTTTGGAGCCACTATTTTGATTTATCAGAGTTTATAAGATTATGAATCCATGAGAGTTTTGTAGTTCATGTTATAAGCTTTTCATAGCCTCCGGAACGGCCTAATTCCGACTTATAACGAAGAAGTTATGAGATTTGGAGTATATTAGCAAAAAACAGAGCATGTTGGATAAATGAGCAACTAAAACTCTGCCGGTTGGGGCGCCCCGTGCCCACCATAAGGTTAAATGGGCGCCCCGCGCTAGAGCAATAGTTGGCTACACAGCTTCGACATGCTTTAATAAAATGGGCATAACTTTCTCATGCGAACTCCGTTTTGGATGATTCAAGATGATCCGGAAAGCTAAGGAGTAGACCTACAATTTCCATTATTTAGAATTGGTAATTTCAGACTTGATAAATTTCTAAATTGGCCATTTTTAGGACTATTGTGCATTAGAAGGCAAACGGAGGGCGTCGTACATGCGCGTATATAACGTGTAATGCTTCCGACGCTAAAAGATGTTGTTCTAAGTTCTAAAACTTGTACATTATAGTTTATAATGACTCTTAGCATTAATCAATGATGAATTAGACAAGTGTATGAGCATGCTAAACTTATGCATAAGAGGCGAATTAGGCGTGCGTTGTGCAAACGTCATAACATCGTATCAAGTGTGTGTAACCTTGTTTGATATTATATTTCTAATTAGAATGAAACATTATAGTGTAATGTAAACCAATCTTTGGCATTAATTATGTGTCTAATTGATATGTGGATATGTACTTAAATGTGTAGGACATTTGAAGGACGATTAACGTCAATTAGTAGCAAGCGCTTAAGGCAAATTTTCTAACGCTTGTCTAACTCTTGTGTTGGGCAAGTTTATTTGATTCATTTGATTTTATATTCTCATGACTCTCATGCGATGTTTGAAGTTCCGATTTACGCAATATATATATGGTTGTGTGAATTCCTTACTTATGTAAATTTTTAAGTATTTGCACAAGTATTCGAGCTATGTTATGACATAAATTGTTGAAACTTTCAAGTTCACATATATATGAACTGCTATAAAGAACGTCGATGCCATTTGTTTAGACTAGACAGATATTGAAATGTTTTATTGATTTGAAAATAAATCCTTGAAATGTTATTGATGATTAAGTAAAGTTATCCAACCGAATTGTTTTATTTAGGATTCCGAGGCATGAATGAGATGAACAACCCTAATATTAGGGACAATTTTTAGTTAGTTATTCTGACAAGGCATCGAGCGCCTAAACAAACGCATATAGTCGTTTCCAGCTAGAGTGTTGATCAACATAGAGTACAATAGGTTGATCACCTAGAAGTACTCGTAAGTAAGACGGTTTGCAATTATATTGTTGTGTACCTTTTCAAGAAAGCAAAAGAAAGTTCAAGGTCTTATGACCACTCAATGTCGTTTCAAAAATATATTTTTAAAACGAAAGCAAAGTATTATTCTTGTTTATTCAGAATATTTCACAACTATTGTTCAGTTGTCGAAGAGAAATGATATGATTGATGATATTGTTGTTATTCAACTACTATACTTGTTATGCAATTGAATGATCATTCTTGCTTTATATTAAACATTGCAGCTAATGTCGAGCGGGTCGAAGGTTCCGGTAAGGACAAGGGAAAGGGCAAGATGAACGTCTAGATGGCGTCATAGTTTATTTGTATTAGTAATGATGTAATATTAAGACTTATTATGTATTTGGAATGATGTTATGGTAATAGAACCTGAGATTGAGAGTAAGACGTTTTGTAATAATATAATAATTACATTCATGTCTAGTATGTTGTATGGAATAGGATGTACGGTGGAGCACCAGATTCGGGTTTGAGGTACCCGGATTTGGGGGCGTCACAGAATAACTGTCGGATATAAAAATCGGTAACGTTTTAAAATTGGCAGCAGTACTTTTACTATAAGACCCCGACTTTTATGAAATAAAAGTTTATTTTCTTTATGATTATTATTCTAAACAATAAGTGTTTAATTGATAAAATGTTATAGTTAAGAGTGATATATACAAATTATCAGATAAACAGTATGTCAAGAATATTCTTTTTATTAGGGAATATTCTTTCTGTCGAGGAATATTATATTCGATATCGTACGACGATACCGAAATAATCAATAATTAGTGGCCCCACAACAACTAATAGTCAGATACTGAAAACGACAATATTAATATTTTTGTCAACGGTACTATCAACTGCAACTGTTGAAATACCCGGTAATAAAAGAACAGTAGCACGCGTTATTCCATAGTAGTACGCGGTATTCCACAGTAACACACGGTATTGCACAATATTTCTTATTATTAATTCAATAATTGATATAGTAACATCTGCATAGTATTTTATATTATTTGTCAGGACACAGTAACTCATATTATTTGATATGATATTATTAGACAAGTTAACATTATTGACAATGTCTAGAAGTTCTGTCGAGAAAAGGGGTTATTTAATTGTGCATGTATACGGAAGGCCCCCTCTTTCCTGTGAACAATATGGTTGTCAAAATTATGCGTCTATAATATTAAATTGTTTAAGTATCCTTGGAGATTTAACCTTTGGTGCCTTAGAATATCTAAGGTAATGACCCATGTCTTAATTATTTCTTACACTCTACGAATATATTAGAATATCTATTTTTTTCTTACGTTGGAGTTATTATGTAAAATATGTTAATAATGTATTAGTGGTCCATCTGTCAATATTCTTACTTTTAAATTAGACAACTTATTCAAGGGAAGGTCCCTCATTTATCAGATTTTCTAAAAGATGTGCACGTGTTTCCTTTTTGATTTTGGCAGCTTGTAAATTCTTTACAATGGATGGGCCCTTATGTGCTAAATTTTCCAAATGATAGGTTTTCTTTTGGCAGTTTGTATTTTATTTTACAATGAGTGGCCCTCATTTGCCAAAGTTTTCATGATGTGTATTTGCTTTATTTTAGCAAGGTATGCTGAGAATTATTTCCTAAATGCTTTCAAACTTCTTCCCAATTTCTTCACCTACCACTTATTCCATTGGTTAATTTTAAATGGGTGGGACCCACAATTTATTCCTTTAAACTTTTCTTCCTTAGGGTACTGATGACCCGTGATTATATGTCTCCCAACCTTGCCTATAAAAGGAATGCACCTTCAGAAGATGAGATACACCATAAACACAAAACTCTTCTACAATAATATTGTGAGTATTTCTTTTGAGTATAAAGATACTCTCAGGGTTACAAATAGTGCCAAAATTTCTTCAGTTAAATCTCTTTTATACCAGTCAAATCTAGTCTCCTACTAAGGTAAGGGATGTCATTTTCTTCATAACTCACAAGTGATATCATTTCTGTAAACAGTGTAGAAAATTTATACACTATGTTATGATTTTATATTACAAGGGTTTCCAATTTATACAAGTACAAGTTTGGTGTAAGACAAGTTGCAGAAATTAGGGGGAGGAAAACAGGTACAACAACACAGCACAAAGCACTTCTAACACTCCCCCTCAAGTTGGTGTATAGATATCTTACATACCTAACTTGAAACACAAGGGATGAAACATCTTACCACTAAGACCCTTAGTCAGAATATCAGCTAGCTAATGTTCTGTTTTTACAAAAGGTAAGCAAATAAGACCACTGACTAATTTTTCTTTGATGAAGTGTCGGTCAATCTCAATGTGCTTCGTTCTATCATGTTGTACCGGATCATTTACAATACTGATGGTTGTCTTGTTATCACAAAACAACTGCATAGGCCCTTTAGTTGAAACACCCAAATCTTCTAGCAAGGTTCGAAGCCATATTAGTTCACATATACCCAAGGCGATAGCTCGGTATTCGGCCTCAGCACTAGATCTTGCCACAACAGACTGTTTCTTACTAAGCTAAGTGACAAGATTACCTCCAATAAATGAACAGTAGCCTGATGTAGATCGACGATCCTCTATAGAGCCAGCCCAATCTGAGTCAGAAAAAGCTTCGACTCTCATATGACCATTTGGTGCAAACAATAAACCTTTACCTGGTGCAGACTTGAGATACCTCAAAATTCTGTAAACGATTTTCATATGACTTTGTCGAGGATCATGCATATATTGGCTGACTATACCCACATCATAAGATATATCGGGTATAGTATGAGACAGGTATATCAGTCGTCCCACTAGACGTTGATATCTTTCTCTATCAACCGTAGGTTCTGTGCCTCCTTCTAGATGATGATTAACTTCAATAGGAGAATCAGCAGGTTTACATCCTAGCATGTCAGTTTCTGTTAAGAGATCAAGAACATACTTTCGTTGAGATAGAAAAATTCCACTGGAAGATCTTGCAACTTCAATACCAAGGAAATATTTCAAGGTGCCCAGATCTTTGATTTCAAACTCTTTAGCCAGGCTTGCCTTGAGGTTAACTATCTCTTCTTTATTATCCCCTGTCACTACAATGTCATCAATGTAAACAATAAGAATGACAGTCTTACCATTTATTTGTTTGACAAATATAGTGTGATATGCTCGACTCTACTTGTACCCAAGTTTTATTATTGCTTTGTGGAATTTACCAAACCAGGCTCGAGGAGATTGCTTCAATTCGTATAAAGCCTTCCGCAGTCTACAAACCTTACCCTTGGTGACAGATGAGACAAAACCAGAGGGTATTTCTATGTACACCTCTTCTTCTAGGTCACCATGAAGAAATGCATTATTCATATCCAATTGCTGAATATCCCAGCCAAAGTTTGCTGCACATGAGATTATGGTACGAACAGAGTTCATCTTCGTCATGGGAGCAAAAGTCTCCTGGTAATCAATCCCGTGAGTCTGAGCGTACCCTTTTGCAACTAGCCTGGCTTTGAGTCTTTCAACTGTCCCATCTGCCTTTTGTTTCACTGTATATACCCATTTGCAACCAACTGGTCTTTTCCCATAAGGAAGAGTGACTAGTTCCCAAGTATCATTCTTTTTTATGGCATTCATCTCTTTTATCATAGCATGTTTTCACTTCTCGTTGCTAATTACTTCTTTCCACCCCTGAGGAATAGATATAGAGGACAAAAAAGAAATAAAAGAATGGTAGGATGCAAATAATTTATCATATGAAACAAAATTCGAGATAGGATGTTGTGTACAAGACCTGACACCTTTTCTAAGAGCAATACGAATGTCAGTATTATCAGAAGAACAAATAGGATCAGGATTCATACCATTAGTATTACCCAGACTCGGTTCAGGGCAAGGTTGGTGTAGTGGTACAGCGGTGGTGGCCTTATTCTTCCCTTTTCGAGTATAGGTCCTCAACTGAGGCTCGGACTGTAACTGTAACTCCCCCTGTGTAGCATTATCAGAAACAACAACAGGAGTAGAGGAAGATGGCTCGTGTAACTGTAACTCCCCCTGTGTAGCATTATTAGAAATAACAACAAGAGTAGAAGAAGATGGTATACTAGTACTTGTACTTGTATTTGTAATACCAGTCTCAGAAGGAAATGTCTCCTCATCAATTACATCCTCCCCCTGAGGAGACGATGAAGAAGAATAAAAAGTTTCAGACTCCCAAAATGTTACATCCCGAGTGACAAACACTTTGTGAGAAGGGGGATGATAACATTTATAATCTTTTTGGGTTGGAGAATAACCAATAAAAATACACCGAAGAGCTTTGGGATCTAATTTATCCCGAGTGGGGGATTTATCATGAACATAGCATACACATCCAAAAACTCGGGGCGAGGGAGAAGGAGTGGTTATGTGCTGGAGAAAGGAGATAGTACTTTTGTTTCCAAGGTTTTTAGAAGGAAGGCGGTTGATAAGGAATGCAGCAGTCAGAACCGCATTACCCCATAAAAATTTAGGAGTTTTCATTGTAAACATAAGGGTGCGGGCAACTTCTAGTAGGTGTCAATTTTTTCTTTCTGCTACTCCATTTTGTTCTGGGGTTTTGACACAGGAAGTTTGAAGAATGATGCCATGTTGGGAGAGGTAAGATTCAAAAACATGATTATTACTGTATTCACGACCGTTATCACTATGGAGAATTTTTGACTTTAGCGTTAAATTGAGTTTGAACCATTTTACGAAAGTCTTGAAAGCAATCAAAAACTTCATTTTTGGAACGCAAAAGGTAAATCAAAGTGACACGAGAATGACAATCAATAAAGCTAATAAACCACCTAAAGCTAGAACGGGAAACAACCCGAGAAGGGCCCATACATCAGAATGGATAATAGCAAAAAACTCAGAATGACGACTGTTAATAACAGAATATGTCGAACGTTTATGTTTACCGAATTCACATAGTTCACACAAAAACTGAGTTTTGGTACATCCCTTAACTAAAGATAGAAATAGAGACTCTAATACTAAAAAGAAAGGATGACCCAAACGACGATGTCATTGATGGAGAGAGGTCAGGTTGGAGTCTGAAATAGAGTGAAGAGCCTGAGTAGAGATCATATTCGATGAGGGAACATCTAAATAATAGAGACCATCAACTGCACTACCACTGCCAATCTGCTGTGCCGTCACCAAATCCTGAAAAACACAATGATTTGGAAAGAAGGTTACTGAACAGTGCATAGATTCAGAAAGACGTTGGACAGATAATAAATTTGCAGTGAAGAAAAGAATATGGAGAACAGATGATAAAGTCAATGAAGAAGTACAAACTACAGAACAACTCCTGGAGATAGAGGACAAGGAGCCATCAACCACTCGAACTTTTTCTTTTACAGATCGAGGTATATATGAAGTAAAAAGATTGGAGGACCCAGTCATATGCTCGGAGGCACCTGTATCTATAATCCAACTGAGACAAGTTGGTGAAACATGAAAAGCACAAGGGGGTATACCTGTCTAGGCATAATGAGAAGAAGTGGGTTTGGAATAGAATTTCCGAAAGGCAGTGATTTCCTCAGGAGTTAGTGCATGAGTAATGGCTGTAGTACTAGGTACATCTGCAAAAGGTGGAGGAGTAGACATATAGGCATGAGATCCACGTCCACGACCAGACCGACCTTCACGTCCTTTAGGATGCCCATGAAGCTTAAAGCAGCGATCTGTGGTATGATTCTTCCCCCCACAATAGTCACAATCATGAGACTCTTTCTCAATAGGAGAGGGAACGAGAAAGCCAGGCTTAGGATACGATGCAATCAAGGTTGATCGGTCAACAGAATGTGATTTTAGTATCATCACCCGACGCCTACTTTCCTCTTGTTGGACTCTAGCATGAGCCTCTCTTAGTGATGGAAAAGGTGTCTGACCAAGTAGCTATGCTCGAACTTGATCAAATTCCATATTCAAACTATCCAAGAAATCTACAACTCTATCTTCATTGATAAACTTTTGATAAGCCGTTGCATCTTCCCGACATTTAGCTGAAAAAACTCGGTAATGATCGAGTTCCTGCTATAGTGCATTAATCTCTGCAAAGTACTGTGCCACGGGCTTCTCACCTTGATCCAACTCACAGATTCGTTTACGGATATCATATGTTTTAGACATATCACCAGAAACAGAGAAGGTTTGAGAGATAGCTTCCCAAAGTGCATATGTTGTGTCTAAGAACATGTAACTACTCCTCAGATGTGGTTCCATTGAGTTAAAAATCCATGTTTTGACCATAGAGTTATCGGATTTCCATTCTTCTTGAGCAATACCCACTTGTGTAGGTATGGTGCTTGTACCAGTAATAAAGTGCTGCATTCTGTTTGCTTCAATTGACATACGACATGCCTGAGACTAAGCTAGGTAATTGCTTCCATCCAACTTAAATGGACTAAGAACCAAAGCAGAGTTGAGATGGTGATTTCTAATAAACTGCCCTTTATTGGATTCAATGGTACTATCACTATGAGTGAGACTAGATTCTGCCATTATAAGGGTACGATGATAGGAGCAATAAGAATTATCCAATGAGGTAGCAGTAAAGATAATTTACAAGCTCAAAAAATTCTGCAGGTATTTTTGGTCTTTTAAAATTTAGTGAGGATACAGTATGCAACAACTCAGTTTAAGAAACATGCGTAAGAAGCCAAGAATTACTAGCAAGATATATGTTCAGTCCTTAACAGTGAATAAAAGGGAGCCAAGAAGTGAAGAAGCCAAGAATCACTAGCAAAACATATACCCAGGCCTTAACAGTGAATAGAAAGGAGCCAAGAAGCCAAGAAGCCAAGCTAATATATGCTCACAGTAGGAAAAAAACAACTAACCGAACCAAAAAAAGAGGCCAAATCCAAGCAAACCTGATTTTTTCTCGATAAGACCACTATCGATGGGTAGAGGAGAGAGAGGCGACCATCACGCAAGAAATCGTTCCGGGAAAAAGTTGCCCGAAAGTCACTCACGCGCCGGCGCGTGACGTCGGCGGTCGGGCGCGTGGCGGCGCGTGGTGGTGCGTGCGGCGGTGGGTGGGAAGCCGGAAAGTTCTAACTTGGTCGCCTAACTATGGGTATTCCAATTATGACATCAATTTCAGTATATGCAAGCATTTAAGTTAGCTTGCAACTGAAAAGAAGTAGTAGCAGTGACGCGAAGCGGAAAAAACAAGGAAAAAAAACTACTGATAAAACTGTAGTAGCTTTGATACCATGTAAACAGTGTAGAAAATATATACACTATGTTATGATTTCATATTACAAGGGTTTCCAATTTATACAAGTACAAGTTTGGTGTAAGACAAGCTGCAGAAATTAGGGGGAGGAAAACAGGATATTATTTTCTTTCATACTCCTCTATTTATGGTAAAAAAATTATTATTCGTTTCCATAATCTTATTATTAAATGGTGAAAATTCCTAAAATTAGTAGAATATCATTAATAGTTTCTGCTTCATCTATTATCTTTTCATCTGAATCTTTTTATTGTGTTTTACACGTTAAAGTTGAATTGTGAACTGTTGTCCAAAATTGGTATTGACAATTTACACGTAAGTATACGTGATCAACAAATAATAATATGTAAGTAGAGTGTCGAACCCACAGAAAATCTTCGTTAATAATTCTCAACTATTAGTATTGTATCAATCCAATTTTATTTAAACAATCGCAATTTGAATGATGATTAAAGCTAATTAAATTAAAACTAAGAATAAGAACTAACACAAAGGTTGAAATTCAGATATTTAAAGCTTAAGACTACAATATCCCCAATTATGCAATATAAACCAACTTATCCAATTCATTCAATTATTAAATTCAATAGAGTTGTTAACAGGAATTTAACTTTATTTATAAGCTCTTTTTCAAGTGATCAAATAAATTTATCTAACCCAATTAATTCTGCGATATTCTTATGCAAAACTAAATAATTAAATTCATTAAACACAAATTCCCAATAGTTACATGCAGCGAAGAGATATCCCTATTCACTTCACAACTCTAATTATTCATCTCATGCAAATAATTAAGAATACATGCTATCACATTCAGATCTAACCCTAGATTTTATCTCCTGAATTTATCTAAAGTATCCCTCTAATTGTTGGTCAGACAATTAATTAATAAACACAAAATATGATAGGCAGCTCAATATGATTAAATAACTGGAATTAAATAGATAATTAATCCATAAACATAAAAGGTTCAATTGTAGCCTTAATTGTAAATTTAGTTCATACTAAAAATCGAAATCATAAATCCAAAACAAGTCATCACAATTAAATTACAAATTTGAGATAGAGGATAGAAAAAACTCAGTAAAAGTTCTTCAATCTTCAATTCTCCAATCTAAATTCCTCGCGATGCATCCTCAGTTTCTAATCTCCAAGTTCAGCTATGTATCTCAATCCTTGCGTAAGTGTTAGCGAAAGTGTGTCTCCCTATTTTCATCTCTCTCTATCTCTTTTATAGTCTCTAAATCAAATTAGTAGAAAGAATCTCCCTCCAATTCAACTCCCAAAATTATTGTTTTAAAAAAATATTTTTTTTTTCTTCTTCCACTTTCTCGTCCCGGTGAAGTTAATATGCCTAATGGAATCCGCCCCGGCGCGATCTCTCCCCAACGATGAAGTTAAACCTTGAGGAACTCGCCCCGACGAAGACACTTCTTCAAAATTACCAACATGCCGCCAATATTCAAGTTTTCCTACTTTGCCCATCCAAAGTCGCTTCCTACAAAATAAACACAAAACAAGTAACAAGACACTAAAAATACTCAAAGATAGTAAAGAAATAAGCCAAATATATATTCAATTCGCAGGTATAAAATTCGCTCATCATGAACCTTATTTATTTTATTCTTGAACTCTAATCGAATTTCTAGATATCATGTTGATAATTTGGACATTCTTGGACTCTGGATAATTTAAATTATAATTCTCTAATATTTATTCTTGATCTTATTATTTCTATTCATCCTTTATATCATTGTTATAATACTCAGACTTAAATTATGGTGAAAAGTTCTCTTTGACCCGTAGTGCAAAGATGAATTGGTGATTGACATGATTATGACCAGGAACTGTGTATTGGTATAATCATGACCTTTGGTGTTACAGACAAAGGCTTATGGTGAAAGTTTTCTTTGGCCCGCAATGCAAAGATTGACTGGTGTTTGACATAATCATGACCGTTGGTGTTAAAAATGAATATCTTTTGCCCATAGTGCAAAAATAAACTGTTGATTTGGATGATCATAAACAGGAACTGTTGATTGGTGTTACAGGGATAAAATATCGATGGTGAACTTCTAAATTGTAAAAGATAGTAGACATTATGGTCTACTTAACTCTTCTAATTGATTGTTTGTTCCAGTTATCGTTGAAAATTTATTCTCATTAAATCTATGATTTATTATTGTTGAAGGCTAAAGATAATATATTGTTCATTATTTTAGTCATGATATTCTTTACTGGCTATTTGTGTTCACCCTTTTTTTTGTTCTATTATTCTCCTCAGGAAATGAGAGTATAGTTGGGACTAGCCGGGAAATGTAGTGATAGTCCGAGACTATAGAAGTATCTCAATACATTATAAAATAGTGTGTCAATAATTGTATTGAGAACTTAAGTTGGGTGTGATTATTGTTGTACTAATTTCGGTACAATATTTGTATTGAAACTCACAATATATGTGTTGTCGTATTTTGTACGACAGTTTAATAGTTATAAATAGAAAATTTTGTATTTGTATTCGAATTTGTAGTATGTATTTTGGCAACTCAAAATAGGTTGTGTGGACCTATTTTGGGGGCGTCACATTTACCGTTAACTGTTGAAATATCCGGTAATAAAAGAACAGTAACACGCGTTATTCCACAATAACACACGGTACTCCACAGTAGTACACGGTATTTCACAGTAACACACAGTATTGCACAGTATTTTTTATTATTGATTCAATAATGGCTACAGTAGTAGCCACTCAGTATTTCATTTAATAATTACTATAGTGATAGTTACACAGTATTTCATCAATAATTATCACGGTACAATAATTCATATTATTTGTTATAATATTAACATTATTGGCAATGTCTAAAAATTCTGTCAAGAAAAGGGGTTATTTAATTGAGCGTCGTTTATACGGAAGGCCTCCTCTTTCTTGGGAGCAATCCGATTATCAATATTGTGAATCTATAATATTAATTATGAATAATTATTGATTAATTAATAAAGGTATGAAAAAAATGGATGGATGATATAGATTAAGGAAAAAATTGATGGATGATATAGATTAAAGAAAAAATAGATGAATGATATAGATTGAAGAAAAAATTGATGGATGATATAAAAAAAGTGTGATAATTGATGTGTGGTAGATATTGGTTAAATTTTGCTATAAATAGGGGACTTAGCATAAGAAAAATCATAACTTCCTTGTTTATACTTCCTTCCACTCTCTAAAAATTTCTTACTGTAAGTTATCTTGAGTATTTGTGCAGATCGGTAAGAGTAGAAGTACTGTTCAAGTAAGTTTTTCTGTAAAGGTTGGTCAAACACCCACACACATCACACGATGTTTATAATTCTTCCTTTAGAAGAGTTATTTTGAAAAAACTTCTTTTGAAAGATTTTATTTTGAAATATAATTTTTGAAGTTTATCTGTACACTACACAAAATATACTATATAGTCACTTTTAATAATTTCATAATATACGAATTAGTGTACACCATATGTGATAGTTACTAATTAAATTATAAATATATTTAGGTTAATAAACTTCATAAAAAGCAACACCCAGTCACTGCTAATTAAGGTAATGAATCTTTTATTTCATACTCCTAAATTTATGATAAGAAATTATCATTTGTTTTTACAGTGTTATCCTCAAACGGTGAATTTGTTTCATCTAATATCTTTTCACTTGAATCTTTCTATTGCACTTTACACGTGCTTCATCTAATATATTCTCACTTGGATCTTTCAATTGCGTTATACACGTTATAGTTAAATTGTGAACCTTATTTATTCTATTCTTGAATTCTAATCGAATTTCTAGATATCATGTTGACAATTTGAACATTCTTGGACTCTGGACAAATTAAATTACAGATCTCTAATGTTTATTCTTGATTTTATTGTTCTTATTATTTCTATTCATCCTTTATGTCATTGTCATAATCATCAGACTTAAATTGTGGTAAAAAGTTCTCTTTGGTCAGAGTGCAAAGAGTAACCGTTGATTGCCATGATTATGACCAAGAACCGTGAATTGATATAATCATGACATTTGGTGTTACAGGCAAGAGTTTGTGGTGAAAGTTCTCTTTGGCCTACAGTGCAAAGATGAACTGTTGATTGACATGATCATGATCATTGGTGTTACAAATGAATATCTTTGGCTCGTAGTTCAAAGATAAACTGTTGATTGGTGTTACAAATGAATATCTTTGACCCGTAGTACAAAGATAAACTGTTTATTTGCAAGAACTGTTGACTAGTGTTACAGGATAAAATATTGATGGTGAACTTTTAAATTGGAGAAGATTGTGGACATTATGATCTATTTTACCATCTTAATTGATTGCTATTTCCGCTGCAGTTGTAGTTGTTGATCTAAAAATTGTTGTCTATTATATTCTATCAGATTTATCCTTGTTGAAGATTAATGATAATTTATTTTTTATTATCTTAATCATGATATTCTTTACTAGGCTATTTAAGCTCACCCTTTTCAGTTTTGTTCCATTGTTTTTCTCAGGAAATGAGAGTGTAGCTAGGACTCGCCGGAGAATGGAGTGATGGTCCAAGATAGTTACTATAGTAGTTTTCACCATGTTGTAAAATAGTGTGGCAATAATTATAGTGAAGACTTAGAATGAGTTGTTGTAATTGGTACTATATTATTATGAGTTTGTTGTTTGTGTTTGACGACTCAAATTGAGTTGTGTGGACCCTATTTTGAGAGCATGACATGTTGCAATATTTGTAAAACTTAGTACATGTCAAGGAAAAGTAAAATTACAGTGCGCTTAGAAATGGTTGTAGACTTGTGGTCATCAGACTTATTAAAAAAGGATAGTTGTGTTATTTAATTAATTTTAATAATGTTATTATTGTAATTACGTTATTTTTGGATTATTGCCACCACCACACTTTTGCCAATCACAATATCTTTTATTACCTTCTAAATTTAAGTACTCCATCCGTCCCTTTTTAAATGTCATTTTAAAAAAATACTTGTCTCTTAATATATGGTGTTTAAAAAATTCAATTAAGGATTAATTGCTTATTTTCTAAAATTACCCCAAATATTAAATATAACTTTAGTTCTTTCATTACTTTTTATCAAATAAGTAACACTCACTTTTTTCAATGTAAAGACAATATTGACATTTAAAGTTATTTTTAGCTAATAAACATAGTATTAATTATTTTTTTAATATGTGTTTTCACTTTTAAAAAGACAAATAATAAAAGACGAAAGGAGTAAAAAGTGAGAAGAAAGATACTCCCTCTGTTTCTAAAAGATTGTCGTTTTAAGAAGTAATTTTTGTTCCAAAAAGATTGACGTTTTGAGTTTATCAATGCAGATGGAGTAATTTTTTCCAACTTTACCCTTATTTAAAGTTCTCCTACTTAATGATTTTTCTCAAAAAAATACAAAACCCTTCTTGGTTGTTGAAATGTCTTTACAAATCTCTTCCCTTCCCAATACTTCTTCTTTATAATCTCATGGTTGGTAGTATATCCTTTTTGGAATCTACAAAGTTAATAATTAGTTGAGATGATTAAAACAAGGGTAATATAGTATTTTTCATAAGGAGTAATTGCATTTCTTAATCTACGTGAATTAACCTTAAACGACAATCTTTTAGGAACAGAGGGAGTATTTATGAATGTAACCGTTGCTACAACGCACAAAATCACATTAAGAGGATGACCGAAGATTAATAAACGTGTAAAAACCAGACCAGAGTTCGATTCTCAAAAAAAAAACCTTAAAACTTCCAGACAATAAAAACGAACTGAACTATGCTATAATTTGAACTATGCTATGATTGCTTTTTTTATTTACCTCATTTCCTACAAAGAACATCCTACAAAGCTCAAAAAGATCTTGGGTTGTACAATCCACTAAATCCAACAAAAACACCATTATTGACCCGAGTTCATAAAAACTACATAGATACTAGGCTGAATGACACATATCACACTCCAAGTTGACACACACTTTCAATGTCGTCCTTAAAATATATTTTCGTAAATTGGGTCTTTAAAGTGGCATTTTGTGTCGATTCTATTCATTTCACCCGATTTGATCTCAACCCGACCTATTTTACCAAATTTTGACCTGAACCCGATCCAGTTTGACCCGAACTCAATTTCACCAATTAATTTTTTAAAAAAAACTAAATTTTTTAAAAATAATAATTATTTTAAAAATAATATTTTATTTTAAAATATAAAATTTATTATTATTTTAAATATTTTTAAAAATTATTATTTTCAAGAAAAAATATTAGAAAATTTTATTTTTTCATAAAATGAGTAAAGTATATATATTGAAAAAAAAAATAAGAAAATAAAATTTTATTTTTTTAATTAAAAGTAGATTTTATTCATTTTTTTATGTAAAACTTTATTTTTCATCTTTACCATTATTATATGCATTCTAAATATTAGAAACTTTAAAAATAAAAACTAAAAATATAAATTAAAATACAAAAAATAGTAAAAGATAAATAAAAAAACATATTAAATTTTTTTTAAAAGGTAATTAAAAAGTTTTAATAAATAATTATTATTTTCAAGGAAAAATATTATTCTTATGAAAATTTACACATCTTTTAAAATTTAATCCTTAATTATTTTTATGAAAATTTGCACATCTTTTAAAAATGAAAAAAAAAATTCTAATTTTGTTTTATGAAAATAAAGTTTTTTTATTTACTTTTTTTGAATCTATATTTTATGAAACTTTATTCATTTTTTAAAAAATAAAATTTTATATTTTTTCTAAAAATAAAGTTTTATGTTTTGAATCTATATTTTCTAAAACTTTACTCATTTTTTTAAAAAAAAATCTAATTTTTTTCACAAAAAATAATTATTATTTTTAAATCTTTTTAATTACTTTTTTAAAAAAAATTGAATCAATTTTTTTTATTTATCTTTTACTGTTTTTTGTATTTTAATTTCTATTTTTAGTTTTTATTTTTAAAATTTCTAATATATAGAATACATATAATAATGGTAAAGACATAAACTTTTTTTTTTCTAAAAATAAAGTTTCACATAAAAAATGAAAATAAAATATACCTTTTTTTAAAAAAAGAAAGTTTTATTTTTTTATTTAATTTTTTTCAATCTATATACTTCACTCATTTTATGAAAAAAATAAAAGTTTCTAATATTTTTTCCTAAAAATAATTATTATTTTTTAAAATATTTAAAATAATAATTATTTTTAATATTTTAAAATAAAATATTGTTTTTAAAATAATAATTATATTAAAAAATATATTTTTTTAAAAAAAATAATTGGTAAAATTGGATTTGGATCAAACTGGGTCAAGTTGGGTCAAAATTTGATAAAAATGAATCGGATTGGGATCAAATCGGGTTAAAGGAACGGAATCAACACAAAATGCCACTTTAAGGACCCAATTGACGAAAAATGTACTTTATAGACGACATTGAAAGTGAGTGACAACTTGGAGTGTGATATGTATCATTCAGCCTAGATACTACCTCCATTCCATAATAAGTGACTTTTTAGAAGAAAAAAAAATTTATTTCAATTTATTTGTCGTTTACAACTTTCTAGGAGAATAAATTATTTACTTTTCTATCACTCATAACTTCTCTCATTATCCCAAAATTTTCTCTCTTGTATTAGTAATTTTCAACTTTCCATAAAGGGGTAGTGATGAAATTTCATACAAATTTTAATTATTAAATGATAGTATTAAATGACTTTCTTAATCCATGTGCATGAAGCTAAAACGACTATTATTATGGAATGGAGGTAGTACATATTTCTCCTATAATTGCTAATGCAGACATGGACCATGAAAAAAACATGCTCTGTCCAATCCAAACATGCATCTTCAAGGATTCATGTATAGCCTTAACTACCAAGTGACACAAGAAACCTGAAGGTGTTTATGATACAAAACAAATCTCACACCTCCCTTGGTTGATGAAGAAGGATATGAAACGCTTCAACCACCACCCTATCATTTGCACGCTTGAGCGATACCCTTCATCATCTTGCTTGATACTGTAAGTTGCCTTTTGCTATAATTTAAGCTGGCACAATGGATTTTCACCCTTAACTCTGGATGGAACTCCCACCCTCAAGACCGAGACCACTCAAAAAATAAAAGCACACTGGGAGCCAGTAGATCATTAGGTCTGTTGCCGATTGCTACAGTGCCACACAAGTTGAAACATTCCTGCTTGCTCCTTTACTGGCTGCTCAGATGAACCCTTCAAATTACTTCTTCACCAGGCAAGTACTTCACCTATCACGCCACAACGTAAAAAAAAATTATATAAACCAGTGGCGTTGATGCATTCTTCAACTAAGAATAAGGTTAACAGAAATATTTTTACTGAAAATCTAAATGAAAGAAGGTGACTGCTATCTTTAATTGCATTGTATCTTAGTCGATATTAGCGCACACTTCACAATTTGCTTAACAAACTGATAGAGAACATACAATTAAACTCCTCTCTCTATCTTCTCTCTCTCACTCTCTCTCACACACACACACAACCATAAGCACACTACCATCACACACACAAGGATTTGGGAGTTAGTTTTGAATGATCTGAAATTTGGCAGTGTAACATTATCAAACTAAAGAGTTCGAATTACAAAAGAGAGAAGGGGAAAAAAAGACGTGTTACACCAAAAATATGTCTAATATAAAAGCAGCAGGATCCAAGAAGGAAATGAATAATAGAGTAATGGTGCAAGTAAAAGGAAAGGCTTACTTCGGTGTAGAAAAATACTGTAGATTATTCTCATCCCACTAGTAACTTATTTGAACAATCCTTCAATTGCTCATATGCACACCCTATTTTGTGCCTTTCTTCGATAGTCATGTGGATATCCTCGGAAGACTGCAAGCACACAGGATAACGCGCTGACATGTGTACCAAAACAGTTCGGAAACAAGTGCCAGAAAGTATAAAGTATGCAAGTAGAAGAGAATTGTAGTAGTTATAAATCTCATGGAAATCAGATCACAGCTCAAGTGAATTGATGATTAAAGACAACTGAGAAAACCGGATGATCAAATATCCCAAGTTAGAAACATGTAATAAGACAAGAAAAATACGATAGGTTATACCTCCTTGGCAAGATCATACAGCCCATTTAATAACCACTTTAGTTACCACATTTTTGGTTTTACTTTCATTTTGTTTGAAGTGACAACACAAAATGTTGTTTAGTAACTGTTTTGCTTCTGCAAATTGGAAGCACAAAAAAAAAGTGCAAGCACAAAAGTCGTGCTTTTTCAATATTGGCACCATGAATTGTGGTCCCAACCTAAATGAAGACTAGCAATTGAACTCTCTCGACAAAAAATAAAATAAAAAATAAACAATTTACTTGAAACATATAGAAGACCAGAAATTCATTTCAAAAACAAATAATAAAAAGTCAACTTTGTTCATACTCCCTACGTTTCACAAAAAGAGACCCATTACCAAAAAAATTTGTTCCAAAAAAGAATCCCATTCATTGAATGTTGGTATAAAGTGACAATCTCCTCTAGTTTACCATCACATTTTCGTTACCATGCCATTATTAAACACTCAATAAATTAGGGATAAACATGGAACAAAAATATTTGGACTCTTTTTTGTGGAAAGGAGGTAGAGTTATGGTTTTTGAATTTATTTTTTTAGCATAAATGGAATTTAAACAATGATAATAAAGATTTGAAAGGGACTTAACTATATAAATACATATCTTAATATGGCCTTTTAACCTCGACAGACAGGGGCGGAACCAGGAATAAAAATTGGGGTGGGCTAAGACTATTATAATGCCAAAATTGTACATTTAGGCTGGGCGGGCTAAGAATATTATAATGCCAAAATTGTATATTTGGGTTGGGCTGGCCAAGGCTATTCCAACTTATTTACTTTGGACTAGTAAAAAAAAAAATTGGGCCAGGCTACAGCCCCAAAAGCCGACCTCCGCTCCTGTCGACAGATGGTAGGACGCCACAAAGTGAATAAGAAAATAACTGTGTTTGAGAAATTGGGGTTCAGATTACCTGCACTGCAAGTATTTTCTGTAATATATGCTCAATCTCTGCCTTGCACAGCAACAGATTTTGTTTTATTTTAATGTCCGCATATATCAGTTGGAGGATGGAAACAATTGCACCGATACTGCTAAAATATCCAGTGGCATACAGGGTACATCGATGATCAAAACATGATGAACTCTCTTCACATACTAATGATCCCATCATGTTCAACACAAGATTTAGAAGTCTCTCGCTCCGATAAAACAAGAACAGGCAAGGTAGGAGATAATAACGAATTCTGCTTGTACGACTGAAGACGGTGGACTCATCATCATCTTGTGGAATGCACTATATATATAGTCATAAAAATCAATAGATGTTAGCGATTGTCCAACAAGAAAAACAACAATCTGCATAAGAAACAAAATCCACAAACAAGATCTTGAGACAACTAAAATTAGTTATAAATGAGAAACTGTGTAGGCATGAATCAAAGAAAGATAATAAAAGTTTTTTTTTTAAATTTTTTTATAATAAAATACTTACAGAGACAATATCAATCAAGTATCCTGGAAGATAACTACTAAGGTTGATGATACTCTGTTCAGAAAGTCTTGTCGGTCTGGAGTCTAGTGTGACGAGCATTCTGAGCAATGCACAGATGTTGTCCAAAGGTGGTTTGAGTGACTGAAAATCAAAACAAAGTTCTATAAGATAAACATTTTTACTGGTTACTTTGTCGAAAAAAAGAAAGAAAAGAAAAAGAAAAGAAAAACGTAAGCATTTCTGCAGGTAAAATTTGTGGACCAATGAACCATCAATGAGGGAAAAAACTCAATACATATGGTACATATAATTTTTATTCCTTTCAATAAGTCGTAACAAATTATGTATATATATGTGTGTGTATATACATATATATTAGAAGTAATTCAACTCGAACATTTATGGAACTAGACGAGGAAGGTTTAGCCACTCACTATCTGATCCACAACAACTTTTTCAAGCATCTGAAAAACAAGATAATCATCACCGATCTGCGGTAGGAAAGAGCAAACAACACTGGTGATTGACTTAAAAGTTCCAAAATTTGATGTCCCATCATCCTCCATTATAGGATAACTCTTTTCTGCAAAACAGTATCCTCTCCAGGTTATGAATATTAACTTGTAACTTGTCATCAACCATATATATGTTGAGAAGCCAAAAGGTTCAAGTAAAAACATGATAAAGACTAGTGATATAATAAACAGGAGATATGTTGCTTGACTCTGGAGAATTTTTGAAAATTCAACTACAGTCAACAGCTCTAACTCTAACCCCAATCATCTTATACACGTATCACAGAAGAAATTATCAAGCCAGCTTCAAAAGGAAAGTCAGGGATTATTTATTCATACCTTTTAGCGGAATGGGGGGTTATGAGGAGGGAGGAGTAATTTACCAGCAGCATATAAATTCTCGTAATCCCACTTAAGGATTTTCTTTCAAACTAATAAATATTTGGAACTTAAATTTATTAACTAAAACAATACTCTTTTCAAGTTTTAGTGACCAAATTATTGTGAACACTTACAAAGGACTATAAGCTACAATATTGCACACAGAATGTACCAGCAGATATAGAGAAAAATATAGCAAGTACATGGAATGTCATTTAAACCATACAAATGGTTTGGCATTGATAATGTTCCCATGGCAACAAGGATTATACCACTGAAGATTATGAACCCCTACATTCCTATATCCTACCAAGAAATTTACACTGGAAGGGAGAGGATAAAGGAAGGAAACGAAACTACCATTGTATGGGCCTAACAAACTTCACCTACAGTACTCGAACTTCATAGGTAATCAATTAAGGACCTAACATATGCAGAAGAACAATGAAATATCCTTCCTAAGAGAGTCATACAAATTTTAACAAGTCAACAGCCGGAAAGTTTGAAAGCACAGACATAAGCAATAAGAAATAATCATCCACACATTTAGGAAAGTACTAATCAGAACGAGGATATTGCCTTCTGGTCCCACTAAACTTAAAAATAAAAACTCTAGTAACATTAAACTCATGTAACCACAAGAAAAACAACTGATAGCTACTAGTTGCTGCCAGAAGTAGGATGGTTATGAAAGAAATTATCTGCAGAGGTACCAGGAAAAATTTTGTATCGCGAGAGTAGAGTGATGAAGAAACTAATATGGTCTGCAATCTGAATACGTCCAGCTTTATAGGCTGAATGCAGAACTTCTACGATCCGAAACAATAAAAATGGCTCTAAATTAGGACCTGCGGTGATTTGGAAAAAAAAAAAGTATCAGCATAAAATAGTAGAACATCATTCTTTAATCAATTCACCAGCAATTTTATAAAGATTAGAGTAGAAAGAAGCATCTCCTCTAGTTACGATCCTAGGGTATCAGGTCTGCAGTTTCATGTCAAACATTATGTACCCAAGGTGTAACTAACTCATTGCAACTTTAAATGTACTGACGTTAAAGTTGGTTAGGGTTTCATCTAACTCCAAAAACTTATATAATTTTTGTTTGAACACACAAGAGGCAGTTTGCTTATTATTCATGAGTCAAAACACACAAATAAATATTTTTCCTAAGAACAATTTTCTACGCATTAAAGAACCCAGAGTTAAGATATTATTTTTAATGAAACAAAGGAGATCAGCTTACTTCTTAAAACATGGAAGTAACCTTGATATATTTAAGCCAAACCAAATGAGCATGCTAACTAAATTACTTGAAAGAAATTGAGATAATACGATATACCACTCTTTTATGAGGTATGAGATGCCATTCAAAAAGGAAGTAATGGCACTCTTTTTCTATTTATATATAATGTTATTTCTAAAAGCGATAGGTAGAGAAGATCATATAGAAGAGAGAAAAGGAGAAACTACAGCCTGGAACGAGAGGGAGTTCTCCAAAATGAAGCCATCCCACTCTTTGATGTTAATACTGACAATGAATCAAATGTCTCAAGGACAAATGAGGTACATATCCAAGCAAAGAAACTGAATATTGCATCAAGGTAATAAAAAATAATTCTCAAGGAATTTGAACCAATAAACATTTAAGTACTCACATAAGCAACAAGAAGTTAATGACTGAAGAATGAGCGAGTCCAAGAAAGAGAAATAATAAAGGCAACACACAGAAAGTTCCTGGATATCTCTGGTGAGCCTCATGAAAGGACCATAGCATACAGTTGCTGCAAAACAAGAAAGTATAACACCAAACATAACTAACAAGGTTAATATGTGATTGACTTGAACGAAAGGAAAAAATACAGAAATTTAATTTTACAATCATGTAGGCTTGCACTGTAAAATTCTCTGAATGTATACTGCATGTTATCATATTCCTGCGAGAGGGAAGAGTTCATCAAAGCACTCTGTCCCAGGTGAAGTTGAAGAAGCAACACAGCCTGCAATGAGAAGTAAATTTTAGGGGAGAATAATAATCTCATGATTTGAAAAAGGAATGGAAAATTAAAGATCTAAGGATGTCAAGATGCACACTTTATCATCTCCCAACATTAATTTGATTCTAGACAAGATGTCCAAATGTCTACTAGAGAACTTACCTTGGATGATACTGGGTGCTTATCACCTAAAAGGATCAGCAGTAAAGGAAGCTCTCTTAGCCAAGTTATCTGGTAGTCCAATATTTCAGGATCACTTGTTTGCAGGTACATCCAGCCATTTTCCTGTCATTTACGCAAAAAGATTTTTTGTATTAGGAGGAAAAAAAATTAGGGTACTCTTATAAGCAAAGGAAAAAAAAAAGAGTGACAGGGAAGATTCAGTTGAGACAAAGATGTGCACTTGAAGTGGAAGTTTATCTACTCCAATGGGTTGGGCCCTTCCACAGAAGGCCCCAGAGTGTGGCCATTAACGCCTTTCACTACCCACATGAAAGATGTCATTTTAGCCTTCTTCGACCAGGATTTCTTTCACACCTATTGTATTTAACCTCAGTCTCCTTGCCCGTTTACAAATCAAAAGACAAGCAGTGATGTACCTTACGTCCCCCTTTATTTCCAACATAATATGATTACCAGGGTGGCTAGGAGCAGGACAACTCATAATCACCGCGAAAAAAATTCCACGTCAGAGGGACAAGAGAGACCAACAGGTTTGTATTAAAAAAAGAAAAGGAACAATAATATGCCTTCCCTCAACCCCTCAATAAGGAAATTTGAAACACACTACTGTAGTGCAAAATGAAAAGTGAAAAGCCAATTTAAAATTTCACATAAATGCTAATCACTTGTGAAAAAATAAATCTGTTAGTGTGAAACAAAAAAACTTACAGGATCTAGCAAATCTTCTATTGCAGAAATGCAAGCCAATTTTAGTGAGGATTCTGGATTACAACTCTTGAATGCCTTAGTAAAAGCCTGCAATGGAAGTGCCAATAGAGTACAATCATCATTCATGGATTTCAATTATACTAGGAGACGAATATCAAAATATTCAAACCAAAAGGAACAGAACGTGCATGAACAGACAAAACAGTAAATGACTTGGGAAAGAAATGCAGGGACATGACCTTGGTAATTAATTAAAAAAGTAGGAATAAGTCACAAACCTGAAGAATACGAGATCTCCAACTACCAGAAACCTGTTTTAAAAGCTTTGGTACGAAAGGAATAAGTGAAACTGAGTGCTTGTCATGAAATGCTTTACCTGATTGCAAGCTGCCACACATCTGCAACATAAGAGATATACCAAGTCATATTCTACAGAATGCAAGTAAAACATGCCACCTTAAACCCGAAATTCAGATTTTACAGGAAACTTCAACTGTATGACCATAGAATATGACCCTGTGAGTAAATCACAAAAGCAGCATGGTATATTCTCTAAGTTTTATCTGTCTCATTGTGGACCCTTAAAAATGAACTAGACACGTGGCAGCAAGATTTGGTGACATGTGACAGCAAGATATGGCAACACTGCCAACACATTGACACTCATTTAAGTCAAATATAACTTGGGCTTAGAATTGGGTATGAGAAACCCGACACAGATCCATGACTGCAATCTCTTTCCAATTTAGCCTATGAGACAGAAATTTCCATAAATAGTAAGAAGATACAATTCTAGAAGCAAACCTTTTCAGATAGCGCACTTTCGATGAATTCAAGAAATTTTTCCAGCAAAGCAGAGGAATGGTATATCCAGTCACTTGAGCACAAAAATATTTTAGAAATTATGATATTCAAGATGAAATACCTATCATCTTCCTGCAAAGCATACAAAGAATCAAGTGAAAGCCATAAACTTAGCAACCGAGTCAAATGAGTTTTAACATACAGAGAATGAAGACATATGCCTAGAAGAAGAAAAACTACATTATATAAATGAATGGGTTTATGGATCAAGTGGTTATTTTTGTTATTTTAGATAGAAATTTTTGTAAATATAATAAAAGAGAAAATAATTCTATAACATATAATATCAGCATTCAAGGGTCTCAATCTGATGAAAACTGAAAGTACATGAGACCTCCACGAACAAGTAAATCCATGTCAGGGTTAGGCTCGAACATGTTCAAGGCTAAATATAAGACAAGACATGCCGTGTTCCGATGAAGGATGCTCAAGCTCGTTTCGAGAACAAATTATCTCGAAAATGATTTTAAATGTCTAACTGAATATTAGACAAGTTCAGTCTGAACTTGAAAGCGTGAAGAGCTCCAAATCAAGATTAGAACAGGTTCATCCATTTAACAGAACCAATAGCATCATTAATAGCTCCAAAGCATTTTCCTTCTGTAAAAAGCGGCCTCTTCAAAAATAAATAAAAATAAAATCGGAGAAATATCGAACCATATTCTAAGCAAATTTACTTGCTAAAAACATAAAGTTGGGCAGCATAGATCAACCACTCTCCCCATAATTCAGTTTCTAGAAGAGGGAATAAAATAAATGATCTCAAACTCAACAAATGTGCTTCTGCAAAAGCAACTTTCTGCAGAGATATTTTGTTATTCTCTGTACTCTATATCCACTACTGAGTATTGACTTCACATATCTCAGCATCGTGCAACAGCCAAAACTGACCATAGTTGCCTTCGTATTCCAAGAATACAAAGTTATAACTATGGTATAAGCACAAATAGGTGATGTCCATCAACTTCTCATAGAGTTATCTAATCAGCTACATGCTAACCTAAGTGCCTAGGGATTAAAGCACTAAAAAATATAAACATAAAACAGAGAGGAAAAGCAAAATGGTGTCTAACCTAAGGTTCCATATCATGGTTCAAAGTTGCGGTAGCAACCTATGTTTTGGAAGGTAATTTTTTGACATAGTATCAGTTTCGATATCGATTTCGGGCAATACGCACTGTAACGCTAGTTGGGAACTTCAAAAAAATTTAAAAAATTATGAAAAAATTCTAAATCATAAGAACAACAATGGATCATTTAAGTTCACAAAAAAAAGTACATAGTACACATATCTCTGTCCAAATGATAAAATAGACATCTCGCAGACGTGTCTAATACTACATTGCATAAAGATTGAATAGTAAATTCTTAAGATATTTTCAAGTTATAGTTAACTAGAAACTATATAGGTTCAATTTTTTCTACTTAATATGTATAAAATATATTCTCTTTTATATGACTACGATTTTTTTTAAGCTCTAGTTAGTTGTGATACTATATAGTATGTATAATTCTTTTGCTAATTAGTTTAATTATAATTTAGAAGTTGTAGTTAACTTGAACACTAGTTTTATATTACTTTACTTTATTTTTTAATACCAATTTAAGTACTAGTTAAAATATATTAAATATAATTTATTTATTTATTGTGTGTGGGGCGTTTCTCCCCTTTACTCCGAAATTTCTCCGCCGTTTAGTCCAAAACCACTCCGATATGCCGAAAGTTTGCCCAAACACACCCTTCACGTGAATAATCACAAATTTTTCGACTTGTATCAAGGTTGCGGTTTGGCAAGGACCGAAACCGCCCCGATACGCCGAAAAATCGACTGATATGCTGAAATTTTGAACCATGTTCCATATAGGCATATCATCATTATCTAAATGTGCTCTTTACACTATTACTTTTGTGTTTCTGTAAAGAAATTAATAAACAAACTAATAACATAATGTAGAATATATGTAAGGTAGAAAAGAATGTAGTCAGCGTATAATGGAAGAAAGACAGATAATTTAATGAAAGATTCAGATTTCTAATTCACTTTTATAATTGAGTTGGAGTAAACTGTGTAGTTACTGTAGTATAAAAATCAATAATCAAAAGTATATAGATGTTATAAAATATGATACAAATTTAGTGGATGTCTAAGATGAATTCTTTCACCTTCCAATATGATATTTTAGTGGAAATCCTTCACCTTCCAATATGACCCTTGAGCTCCCAAATATTGATATACATGTCTATAAATAGAAGCATGATGAAGAGAATGAAATACACATATATTGAATGCTCTCTTATTTTCCTTTACTTATTATCATTCTTATTACTCTCTTTATTAAGTATATGGTATGATTATAATTATATAATTTTATTATTGTATACTTAGTAAGTTTTATAACACGTTATCAGCACGAATTGCTCTTCATTTTCATCTTGAAGCAAATAATTATATTTGGTTTAAGCAGTAAGTATGTACTCCGTTATTCATGTCATCTTCTGGCACTCATAGTAATAATAATTGGAGTCTATGTACTGAACCATGCTTGTTCTTTACTCTGTCTTGCTATTTAATTTGTTTGGTTTGCTATTTTTGTGGTCCGCTTACTACTGCTGGTACTTACTATTGATTTTTGGGCTGATAATCTGATATGCTACTTTTATTACTAACTATTGGTGATATAATAATTTTTGTACTAACCTTGCAGGATGGGATAAATAACTAATGTTAGTCATGTTAGACTTTATCTAATATGATATATGAGATTATAAAAGCTTTATCATCCTTTGAAGATAAAACTGATACCACAGGTTATATATGTGCTTGGTAATATTTGATTATTAATAATATATGATGTATGAATTTAGGGAGAGTAAATATTTTAGCTATGCATAAAAATAAAAGAATTACATTAGTTACTTGATTATAACTCTATCTATATGGACAAATAGTTTGTCAAAGTTTTATTTTATTAGAATGCTACGTACTAATCATTCATCATCTGACCAAATGTTTATACAATATTTATTATAATAAATATATCTAATAATTTTTGATATTTTTTTTTATGAAGTTACAATGACAAACCTTGCCAAACTTGAGTTTGTGACACTTGATATTACGGGAAAGAATTATTTGTCATGGATCCTCGATGTCGAAATTCATCTAGATGCCATGGGTCTTGGAGACACCATTAAAGATGGTACTGAAACATCTAGTCAAAACAAGGCGAAAGCCATGATTTTCTTACGCCATCATCTTCATGAGGAGTTGAAGTTAAAGTATCTCACAATAAAAGATCCTCTTGTTCTTTGGAAAAATTTGAAAGAAAGATATGACCATCAAAAAACAATTATTCTCCCAAAAGCTCGTTATGAGTGGATACATTTACGATTGCAGGATTTTAAATCAGTAAGTGAATATAATTCTGCAATGTTTAAAATCAGTTCTAAATTGAAATTATGTGGAGATAATATCACTGATGAAGATATGTTAGAAAAAACATTCTCCACTTTTCATGCCTCAAATGTGCTCCTGCAGCAGCAATATAGAGAACGAGGTTTTAAGAAATACTCTGAACTGATTTCATGTCTCCTTGTGGCTGAACAAAAAAATGAACTTTTAATGAAAAATCACAAATCACGAATCACGACCGACTAGTTCAGCTCCATTCCCTGAAGTGAATGCTACGAGATATAATAATAATAATTGTGGTCGTGGTCGTAGTAGAGGTCGTGGTCGTGGGCGTGGCCATGGGCGAGGACGGTTTAATTACCGCAATTATGATGGTCGTAATTTGTCAAATTCTAACAAACCTTCACAGAATGAAGAGAAACAAGAAAGAGGGAAGAATATATATAACAGAGATAATAAGAAGGAAGAAAATATTTGTTATCGGTGTGGAATGAAAGGACATTGGTCTCGTACTTGTCCTACGGCCAAACATCTTGTTGATTTATATCAGTCCTCATTGAAAGGAAATGGGAAGAACATAGAAATAAATTTTTTTCACCCACATCAAGATAATAATGATATTTATTCTGACCCTTTTGATATGACGCACCTTGACGTTGCAAATTTCTTTGAGCAAAATAATGAGAAAGTTGATATTTCTTGTAATGATAATAATTAGTTTAGATTTCTGCCAATCCTTTAAGTGTGTTCCTTTTATGCTAATATATTTTTATGTATTTTGTTTTCTTCTTTTCATGTTGGCTTGTTTAATGTAAAAGATTGTGTTAAAATAATATCTTATTATGAACTTATTATATATTTATTCTTTTTCGTGAAGAAAATATGGATTTGCATCATGCTATAAATGAGCCCAATATCAGTGGTGGTGATATATGCTTAGCAGATAGTGCAACGACGCATACCATTCTCAGGCATAAGCAATATTTTTCAAATCTAAGAATGATGAAAGCAAAAGTGAATACAATATCAGGTTCAGCAGACTTGATAGAAGGCTCTGGAAGAGCCAATATAATGCTTCCTTGTGGAACAAAATTTATTATTAATAATGCTTTGTTCTCTACTAAGTCAAGAAGAAATTTGCTAAGTTTCAAAGATATACGACTTAACGGGTACCATATTGATACTGCCAATGACAATGGTATAGAATATCTTTACATTGTATCAAATGTCTCCACTGGAAAACAAATATTGGAAAAATTACCCGTTTTATCTTCAGGATTGTACTACACAAATATTAGTACAATTGAAGTCAATGCAATAATGAACCAGAAGTTCAATGAACCAAATAATTTTATTATTTTGCATGATCGGTTAGGCCATCCTGGATCAATAATTATGCGAAGAATTATTGAGAATTCACACAGCCATGCATTAAAGAACCAGAAGATTCTTCAATTTAAGGAATTCACGTGTGCTGCTTGTTCTCAAGGCAAATTGATCATTAGACCATCACCAGCTAAAGTTGGGATTGAATCCCCAAGATTTCTAGAACGTATTCAAGGAGATATTTGTGGGCCTATTCACCCACCATGTGGACCATTTAGATATTTTATGGTTTTAATTGATGCATCTACAAGATGGTCACATGTGTGTTTATTATCAACTCGCAACCTGGCGTTTGCGAGATTACTTGCTCAAATTATTAGATTACGAGCACAATTTCCAGATCATATAATCAAGACTATTCGTCTTGACAATGCTGGTGAATTCACATCCCAAGCATTTAATGATTATTGCATGTCACTTGGATAAACAATGAACATCCTGTTGCCCATGTTCATACTCAGAATGGTCTTGCTAAATCATTTATTAAACGTCTCCAGTTAATTGCAAGACCATTGCTCATGAGAACAAAACTTCCTGTCTCTGTTTGGGGGCATGCTATTTTACATGCAGCAGCACTTATACGAATTAGACCAACATCATATCACAAATTCTCCCCATTACAATTGGTTTTTGGTCATGAGCCAAATATTTCCCATCTAAAGATATTTGGTTGCGCGGTATATGTTCCAATTTATCCGCCACAACGTACAAAAATGGGTCCTCAAAGGAGGTTGGGAATATATATTGGGTTTGAATCCCCATCGATAATTAAATATCTTGAACCCTTAACAGGTGATTCATTTACGACACGATTTGCCGATTGTCATTTTGTTGAGACCATGTTTCCAACATTAGGGGGAGAAATTAAACAGTTGGATAAAAATATTACATGGAATGCATTATCATTATTGAACTTTGATCCTCGTACATAACAATGCGAACAAGAAGTTCAAAATATACTTCGTTTGCAAGATATAGCAAATCAGCTACCGAATGCATTCACTGACTCAAAAGGAGTAACCAAATCTCATATACCAGCTGTAAATACTCCAGCCCGGATTGAAGTTCCAATAGGACAATCCGCAAAAATTGTAGCAAATGAGTCTAAGGCACGCCAGAAGCGTGGTAGACCAATCGGTTCAAAAGACAAAAATCCTCGAAAAAAGAAAGGAGCAAATAATCAAGTTGGCATTATTGAGAAGGAAAATACTCATGAGGATATTGACATAGCTAATCATAAAACCCCAGAAGAGATTCAGGTACCTGAAAACAGTAAAAATGAGGAGATCTCGATAAGTTATGTCTCTACGAAGAAAAGATGGAACCGAAATGAGATAGTTGTCGACAACATATTTTCATATAATATATCGCTTAATATCATTAATGAAAACGAGGATCTTGAGCCTAAATCCGTCGAAGAATGTAGACGCATAAATGATTAGCCAAAATGGAAAGAAGCAATACAAGCAGAATTAAATTCACTTAAAACGTGAAGTTTTTGGACCTGTAGTCCAAACACCTGAAGAAAATAAAGCCAGTTGGATACAAATGGGTATTTGTGCGAAAACGAAATGAGAAAAATGAAATCGTAAGATATAAGGCACGACTTGTGGCACAGGGGTTTTCACAAAGACCTGGCATTGATTACAATGAAACATATTCTCCTGTGGTAGATGCAATTACATTTCGGTATCTTATTAGCCTGACAACTCATGAAAAACTAGATATGTGTCTAATGGATGTTGTTACCGCCTATTTATATGGGTCAATTGATAATGATGTTTATATGAAAATCCCTGAATGATTTAAAATGCCTGAAGCATATAATTCAAATCCCCGAGAAGTTTACTCAATCAAGTTGCAAAGATCCCTATATGGGTTAAAACAATCAGGACGCATGTGGTATAATCGTCTTAGTGAATATTTATTGAAAGAAGGGTACAATAATAATCTTATATGCCCATGTGTTTTTATAAAGAAGTCAAAATCCGATTTTGTTATTATTGTTGTGTATGTTGATGATTTAAATATTATTGGAACTCATGGAGAGATACCAAAGACAGTAAATTATTTAAAGAAAGAATTTGAGATGAAAGATTTGGGAAAAACAAAATTTTGTCTCGGCCTGCAGATCGAGCATTTAGCGGATGGAATTCTCATTCATCAGTCAACTTACACAGAGAAAGTCCTTAAAAGATTTTATATGGATAAAGCACACCCATTAAGTACCCCAATGGTTGTTCGATCACTTGATGTGAAAAAGGACCCTTTTAGACCTCGTGAGGATAGCGAAGAATTACTTGGTCATTAAGTACCATACCTCAGTGCAATTGGTGCGCTAATGTATCTTGCTAATAATACACGACCTGATATATCATTCTCTGTGAATTTAGCAAGATATAGTTCTTCTCCTACCCGGAGACATTGGAATGGAGTTAAACATATTTTTCGTTACCTACGAGGAACTATGGATATGGGCTTAATTTATTCAAATAATGATAATCATGAATTAGTCGGATATGCTGATGCAGGATATTTATCTGATCCACAAAAAGGTCGATCTCAAACAGGTTATCTCTTTATGTGTGGTAATACTGCTATATCATGGAGATCTACAAAGCAAATATTAGTCGCCACTTCATCTAATCATGCTGAAATAATTGCAATCCATGAAGCAAGCCGAGAATGTGTGGTTGAGATCAATGACTCAACACATTCGTGAAACATGTGGTTTATCCTCCAGCAAAGGAACTCCAACCATTCTATATGAAGACAATGTTGCATGCATAGCTCAATTAAAGGGAGGATACATCAAAGGAGATAGAACGAAGCACATCTCACCGAAATTCTTTTTCACACATGACCTTGATAAGTGTGGTGACATTGATATTCAACAAACTCGCTTAATAGATAATCTAGCTGATTTGTTCACCAAAGCATTGTCAACTACAACGTTTGAAAGATTGCGACGCAATATTGGAATGAGGCAACTTAATGTCTCAAGGTGATACATTCATGAGGGGAGCTAATACGCACTGCACTCTTTTTTCCTTAACCAAGTTTTTTTTTTCCATTGGATTTTTCTTGGTAAGGTTGTTAATGAGGCAGTTCTCAACGCGTATGACTATACCATAGACATCCGAGGGGGAGTGTTATAAAATATGATACAAATTTAGTAGATGTCTAAGATAAATTCTTTCACCTTCCAATATGATATTTTAGTGGAAATCCTTCACCTTCCAATATGACCCTTGAGCTCCCAAATGTTGATATACATGTCTATAAATAGAAGCATGATGAAGAGAATGAAATACACATATATTGAATGCTCTCTTATTTTCCTTTACTTATTATTGTTCTTATTACTCTCTTTATTAAGTATATGGTATGATTGTAATTATATAATTTTATTATTGTATACTTAGTAAGTTTTATAACAATAGAATAATACTCTTAAGGGGATTACATTAAATACTTAAAAACACTCAAAATCCTAATATAGTTTGGGAACAATAAAAGTACTAAACGACTAAAAAACCCTAACCAAATAATAATGTTTCCTAATAAATATAAATATCCTAAATCCTCACTAGTAAATATAATGAATAATGACATACATTAATTTCTCCCAAATTAAACAAAATATAATTTTCAAAAAATAAATGTAAATTTCCTTTGGACTTGTAGTCCCCATCATCTTTCTTCCCAAAGGAAAAGTCATCACTTAATCAAAATGAATATTTTGTCTGAACAAATATTTTCTAAAGTACTATTGGGGTATTAGTCCATTTGGGAAACAAAATACGGTAGATTTTTTACCCACTTTGATAAGCACAACATTATAAAAATCCTAGCAGTTAATGCTTATATAAACCTCTTTAGCTTATGCTTCCATATAATTAGAAACAAGCTATCAATATGTCACTCTCTAAAATTTCCATGCCAACTTGACAGATTGGAAGGTCATGAAAGACCTAAGAGACATTGATAGAACATAAGGTTGCTAGGAGATTAAATGTATAAGATCAGCTTGAATCATATATATATACACACACACACACACACACACACACACACACACATTTCTACGGAATTTTCGATTAGAAACACTCTAATGGCCCAAATTGTATACTGATCATACCTTTTCTGAGAGATGGTGTGTTGGGTTGAGAGGGAACACATCCCATAATTTCTTTAGAAAAACAAGCGAGATATTTTGACCCCAAAGAGTCGCATCCGTACTTGAATAAGAAGGTAGAGAAACTTGCAACTCTTGTTGACTCTTGTCAATCCCATAAACAAAGAACTTGATTACAAGATCTATACTTTGAAGTACAGACAGCATGCAATCAAACGATTGAGCATCTAGTTGTGGCATACTATGGACCAAAGGTATAAAATCCTGGAAGCAACCAACTAGAATAGGCAAAAGGACGTTGAGTTTCTTCATGATGGTAGAGAGCCCTGCAAAAATAAAAACATAAGGTGTGAAAGGTTGTCAAAAAATATTATTTCAATCCCAAGGAATTGAAAAGAACAAAGACACAGAAAGAAAAGGGAATAAGAGACAGAAAACAAGAAGTTGAAAGGTCACCACAATATTACTCCTGTTTAATGGAATGAGTAACTCCATTACGATTTTATTTGTTAATAAGGAGGAGAAAAACAGAACTTTCTCTTTATCATTACCAGCGGGTGAGTCACACTATGATCCACAACTCACCTCCAAGCCATTCCCTTCACTTACTATATACTACCTAGTACCAACCATGCAACATCAACCTTACAACAATTAGCATCCACCTTCGTCTACGACATTTCTAACGGATGATAACTGCTGAGTATGTTCCTCATTCATTGTAAAGGAGACATTTACGGGATGATATATGCCATTTGAGGTTTTTGTAGTTGTAATGCATGGTAATGGTAATACAGAGATGTATGCAGCCCCATAGTGGGAAAGCATGGTGGAGCAGCTAATGGTGAAAGAATGGCTGATTCATGAGGTATTGAGGTCATACATATTCTTTTCTATTAATTACCATGAACACACCCCCTGACCCCTGTCCTGAAAATTTTCCACTGAATTCAACACTTTCTCCTCGTTCAAGTAAATAAAACAAACACAAATAGAGCCAGAACCTGCTGATAGCTATGTATGAAAACAACAGCGGGAGTTGACGAAACGTTCCTAAATTTTAAATAATTAAAAAAAAATGTCATGAGGACTCGAAATGAAAAAAACTTCTAACCAGCAGTGCCTTAAGAGACCTTTGAATGCTAAAATCTATAAATTAGACTTCTTTATTTTTATTTTATGGCAATTGGCACTAGGTGAAACACAATGCAAAGTACCATAATTTGACACAGATGATTCAACTAAGATCCGTATCTTCATCACTCGATTCTTATTTCTACGCTTTTTTTCTAAATTTCTTTAATTCCATTTTCAAAGGTTATCCGCTATCGTTTGTTCCCTGCTTTATCTTCTCTCTGTAGTGGTAGGTTTGGTAATAGAGAAATGTGAAAGCGTGTATTAGGGAGGATGGATAAGGTCTCCCTTATTTGGTTGGAGAGAAAATACAGGAAGGAAAAAGAGTTTTTACAGTTGTTACAGTTTATCCTGTCAACTCATAACAGATACTCGCAAACTTCAAGTATTATTCTGCTATATAATCTGTTGCAGAGAGGTTAATAACGTAATATCCCTGGAAAAAGATTACCTGGTGGTTGTTATGGCATCAAGGTCGTCTCTAGTTAGCTCATGTTAACAAAAGGGTTAGGTAACCACACCTTCAAGCAAGTTACTACAAATTATTATTGAATATTCACTAACATCAACCTTACAAAAAATGTTATTACTTTAATTTTTCCAAGTTTTGTTACTACAAGTTTTATTCTAATGATGAGGGTTCTCTGGCACACAGTTTCACATGCAACCGCAGTACACACCTTGTAGTTCAACAGAAGACATAATATCATACAAACTTCGACAAAAAGCTGAAGAATGCAAAACCATATATTAGGAATAATGCATTGTGGATAGAGAGAACACAAACAGCTGAGGAAAGGGCCCTAATTTTTTAAAAATAATAGTTGCCTAAAAAAAATCCAGTTGTTTCCTGAAAATTTTGAGATCCCTCCCCCCACCATTTGGAATAAGTCTGGCTCCGCATTGCGCTGAGGGACTTGACCATGAGGTTTCCAAACACACCAAGTTAGAGCATCAAACCCAAACAAGCAACTCCACCTATTGTCATTTGGGTAGAATGCTCTATCATCATATCAAGGTTGGGTTTTGGGTCCTCGTGGATTAAGACTCTCAGTTGCGTGTATCATCACAGAAATAAGCAAATAAAGTTATTGAAGAAGTTTGAAAAATAAAAATTATAAGCCAGACACGGAAAATGTATAGCATTTTGTTTATTTTTCTAAATTTGAACATGGTATAGCATTCATCAGTGTAAATATCAAATATATATATACACACACTTTATGTGAATGAACATCAAAATTAACACTTTCCAATATTATCATCACCAAGAACCTCGATGCAAACAAATAACAACGAAAGAAGTAAATACAAATGAAGTTCAAAATCCTTCCACACTTACCAGCATATTCTTTAGGCTCATCAGGCTCATAAGCATGCAAAACGCTTTTGGAAGCTACCTGCATCTATATAACGAGAGAAAGAAACAAATGTGAACTGAAAAGTAAAAGATTGAGTGAAAGAAGGTGACGAGAAGGAAAGAAGTATAAAAGTTAATATCAAGGAAGATATACATCAGACATCAATAGAGAAGGCATTCACATGCATTTAATGATCATGATAACAAGAACAACTCTAAACATAACTTAAATAAACAAAACGAGCAGAGTAAATGACTGAGAACATAAGAAGAAAATCAGAAAGATGTTACTACAATATGGAATCATTCATGCATATGTAATTTGTCAGACAATCTCGCCTTGATGCACTGAAGTTTGATCAATCTTAACTGTCATTTGTGAACAAGAATCCAAGGGCATAAGGACTTAAATCCGCTTGAGAAACATTTCTATGCAATAAAGCCTGAGAACATGACCCATTACAATATTATATTTTCCCTGCAAGCAGCTCACTCATGCATTCAAGTGCTTGCCACAATGTAGAACATGGTCAATCTCACGCCATGCACTAATAAACTTGTATTTGTAGTACGTTCTGTTTCTAAGGGACATGAGAGCAACACAAGCTACAAATGATGCCATCGGATTCTAACCATTACAATCTCATGAAAACACATCTTCTAAGATCATATTGCCAGTCCTAGGCCACATTGTCAAACTAATGCTAGCAGATAAGACTTTTCAAGCCAGGGATTTAGAGGAGGTTCTGATTTAATGGGCAAAGCAGGTATGTTTCAGATTTCCCACCATCACAATTTCGTGAAGGCATACCCACTGGTTCCTTCATAGTTTTCATATAAGTTTCTTCTTTTTACTGAAGTACCTCAATTTAGAAGCAAAAGGATAAAGAAAAAGGCAAGGATAATACGGTCAACTTATGCATTCAAGTCCTTAATCAAGAGAGGTATGTAGCTTTTGAACGCTACAGTGATTAAAACAATAATTAACATGACAACACATAATTACCAAAACTAATGAAATGCTAAACTATGTGGTAATTCTGGCTATGAAAGATACATTATCAGTTGATGAGTGATCTCCTCTTTTATTACACGGCAACAGAGAGAAGCAGCGCGCTATCCCAGCAAGAGCGCTCTTAAGCTTGCCCTTGTCCTGCAAATAGAACTGGTTCTGTCGTAAAATATCTTCATAGTTCTGGAGAATCTGTGTACAAAGTAACCCAAAAAAAGGCTTAGCAAGTTAGTATATCATTACAAATTTGTAAAAAAGCACAAGAGTAATGGCAAATAAGTTCGGAACTATAACCAAGCATAAAGAATATCCGCAAACAGTATCACCCACGACAAATACAACACTTACAGCGGATTGAAGATTTGACATTATCTATACTAAATGAAAATTTGAACATCTGTTTCAGCAAACACTAATTCAAAGAAGGATTTATTTTAATGTGATCTTACTAGGGATATTGACAAAGAAATAGTGCCCATGGTTGAATTGAAGCTCAAGTTGGAATTTGGAAAGCAACCAAGATAATCACATAGCATGGTCACATGAATAACACTACCAAATTTCTACCACAAATCACATAGTAAATCCATACTAATACATTATTTACTAAGAGAAAGTTCTGTAATTACCTTTTCAGCATATAAGGAAAATGAAGTTGGGTAATACTGGATAACGAGGTCAAGAAATTTGAAAGCCATCAACCTGACGTCAATTGCCAAATGTGTCATGGCACTAAAAATATATACCATCGTCAAAGATATGAAAGGTCCTTGATTATCCTGTAAATAAAAGCATCTGATTAACTACAAAGGATAACTGGAGAAAGGAATATTAATAACCACAGTAAAAGGGCAATCGAAAGCCATTCAAAGTTAGCTCTGTGTTGAAATCATCTTTGTCCTTCCCCTAAGATATAAATATTTACATGGCAACATCAAGGGGTATTGTGGGTGTATCTAGAGCAAATACATACTCCCTCCATCCCTAAAAGGATGAGCAAAGTACAATGTACACACATATTAAGAAAAGTAAAAATAGAGGAAAGAGAGTAAAGAGAGTAAAAAAGTTTAAAATTTATACCTAGTGGTCTCACAAGATTATATAAAGTGATGAGTACTTTTATTTTTTCATACTAATGGACCCCACAAAATGACTTAGTTATCCTTCACTATATGTACTTTATCTCATCCTTTTGAGGACAAAAATATTTGTACCTTTAGTCATTCTTTTGGGGACGGAGGAAGTATTAAAATAAAGTCAAAAAAATGAAAAAAGATAAGAACCATGGAATAGAAATGGCAGTCAACACTTCTAATATAAACAGAAAATGTATCACAACTGCTATAATCTTCCCAAATTTCTTCTTACCAAGCAGAAGAAAAAAGGGGACAGTAACTTCCTGAGATATAAGGTGGTTGCACTATTGAATAAAAAATATATCTTTATCAAAATAAGTTTGACGCAGAGGATGCCATTAGAAAAAATAATAATAATTGCAATCAGCTAGTTATTGAGAATTAAAGCACACAGCTAAAACAGCACTATCAACGGCACTAGCACTAGAAAATCTGTCCACTGTCCCCCAGGGGAATGTTGAACGGATAAACAGCAGCACTATGAAAAAAAAATTACACTGAAAGGCCAATATGAATTACCTCTTTGCACCCAGGGAAAATGACTGCCTTAAGAAGTTGATATAGTGTTTCACGAACCAATTTATCATCGTCACTAATGCGTTCACGCAGTTTCTCAATAACAGCGAGTTTGTGCAACTTCAACTCTGCTGGATATTTGACGAATATATCCTTAATACCAATCAACGCATCTTGACAGAGAAACAAGCCTCCTAGTTAGCATTAAATCATATCTTGCAAATCGAAATATCACACAGGCCCTTGTCTACCAAAAATATGAGCAACAAGGTTTACTTCTTTTAAACCAATAATTCCTAGAAGTTCAAACTAACATAGCATCTCCACAAAACAATCACAAATCAATATCGCAATCATTAGATTTCCAAAATAAACTAGAAATATATGAAAACTGATGCGGGCCACATGTTCATGCATCAGATATAACAAAATTTTAGGATATACTCTCACTATCTTTATTTAATTTATTATTTCTTTAATAAGTAGGATATACTTTCTTTATATTTGTTTTAGAAAGAAGTACTACTTTCTTTGTCCTAAAAATAAAGTAGTATTTTTTTTACTACTTTATTTTTAGGACAGAGATAAAACCATAATTACATCATATAATAAAGACATTTTCAAATTTATGACGGTGGTTGGTCAGAAACAAGGCAATGACACTAAATTAACATGCATAACATTAATTAAAATCTTCCCAAACAATAAAAATAATAAGAATTGCTTGTGCAAACCCGAAGTTCAATCAATTTCCTGAACTTTGATCGTGCTTAGAGTGAACTGCCTAGATAAGATAAATGAACCTCGACCCAGATCTTTTTTTCGCATAACTTTTTCAGGATCTTATTTACATGAATTAATGTCAATTTCTTCCATTTGCATGCATGCATGGCAGTCCCAACATTTTCTTTTATTCTTCGCAAATGTAACAACATGCCTCTCAACTTGATAAGTTCTCGCAACCTATTAAAAAAGAAATTCTCAAACATAATTTGAAATTAATAACAAAATACCTTTACGAACTTTTGAATTATGGTGAGATGTTTGCTGAAGAAGCTCTTTTAAGGTCAAACCTTTCTTGTTCACAGCTAAACCTGTCTTCTCCGATGCAACACTCTGCTCCGGAAGTATAATTGCTGCTCATAGCACACTCAATGGTATTTACATCACTAACATAATTTATTACAGCAAACAGAACTATGTTTATATATATTTCCCCCATTCCAAAATTAGAGATACAGTTGCTAAAAGAAGAATTTAACGAATAGTGAGCCACCCACCATCGAATGGTGTTGGTCCCGGACCGTCAACGGATTCAGTTTTCCAAGCATACCTCTAACATTAGCTAAAAATATAGTAATAGTAGCACACTAGTACTCGATCACCCAAAAATTAAAAGTAATGGCATGTTTAGTGTAAAAATAAATATGTATCATGTTGGTTTTATTCCCCAACAAATTTAAAAGGGGAAAAAGTTAACCTATACCCTATTATCACAATACTTTATTGGGGAACTTCTTCTTATTTAGTTTTACAAATTTGTTTCATTATTTTTTTAGTAAAGCTTATACGAAAATAAAAAAATACTTCATGATATACATATTGTATATATGTGTGTGTGTGTGTGTATGAAATCGAAACAAACTCGAGAGAGCTTTGATTACATATACAGTTTACCTTTTGATTTGATTTCGGTGCTTGTAGCATTTTTTGGCGGCGGCAATTTCCGGCCAACCTTTCGCTTAATTTTCTGCAAAAAGAAACTAGAACAAAAATCATGATAATTCAACACAATTGATAACAAAAATCATAAGATTATTTTCTTAAGAAAAGTACTTTACTTTGAAATCGATGCCCCTCTTTTGCTGCTTCTTCGATGAAGACTTAGGTCGCACCATTTTCACTGTATCTAATACCACGATAATCTAAATAGATGAGGAACTTAAGAATAAACACTTTCGATATTGTATTTGGTAACACAAAACCTGGAGGATGATACAGTAACGAGATCGTGAAGAATTGCAAGCAAACGGTTATATGGGTTTAAAGAGCTGCCGAGCACGAAGCAGGGTTTTAGAACTACGGGAGGTTGTTTTTGCCGGGTCAGTAAGAATTAGTTATTGCCCGTAAGGCTGAAACGGGTCGGTAAAAATTAGTGCGATTTTTCGGCTACGGAGACCCGAAACCTAATTGGACATGCCCTAGCTCAACATTTATCTCATCAATACTTTGAAATCTACTTTGTTGGTATTTATTAAAATAAATTGTAAATTTGCCTTGTGTGAATGAGTGGTTAAAACTAATGAGATGCATTAGCATTCTTTGTTTTTTTTTTAAATTGTTGAAGAAAAAAAATCTCTAAAAATCATTGCAAGCAAAGAAACAAAATTACAAGAAATTTTCTTAAAATGAGAAAAAGGTCGTCATTTTATATTTATTTCAACTCATCATTTGGTTATATTTGCAAAAGAATATATCTCATGCATTATGATACATATATGGTTTATTAGTAACATGTTTCAAAATTATTAAAAAAAATATCTCGCATGTGATGCTTATATGAGTTATTTGCTAACGTGTCAAAATAGTTTATGAAAAAATTATGCCACCATCTTCGATACAATTACCATAATTGATCTTAAAATTTCAAATTAGATTCGAAGTTATTTTCAAGTCACTATCATATTATATTTGTAGAACTTTTATATTAAAATTAATTGTAATATTTTCTCTCAAAGCTCATATTTCAACTGTATTGAATATTGATGTTACAATCATCATCCTACAAGTTTTAAATTTAAAAACGAGCTAAGTAACGAGATTGTATTTGGTAACAGAAAACCTGAAGGATGATACGGTAACAAACCATCTAACATTTATTTTATAATATTTGATAACGAGATTGTATTTGGTAACAGAAAATATTAAGAATAAATAATTTTGATATTGTATTTGGTAACAGAAAACTTGGAGGATGATACAGTAACGAGATCGTGAAGAATTGCAAACAAACGGTTATATGGGTTTAAAGAGCTGTCGAGCACGAAGTAGGGGTAATGTGTTGATCGGATTTCTTGTTGAAGAATAACGTTTAGTAGGCAATAATTTTAAGGGAGATTTATATTTACTAGTACATTTTTAAAAAATATTACAACAAAAGTGCATACATAAAATATTTACAAAATTAGTGCATCTTTAATTTTTAATTTACAAATCAGTGCATTGTTATTTCTTTAATTTAGTTAAGTGATTTAATGGGTAGTTGGTTCCAAATTTCAAAATTCAACATTTCGAATTCCTTTATTCAAATTTCAAATTCCTTTATTCAAACTTTTCTTGCGCCACTTTTTTCGCATAGATATGGAGTTCCACTATATATATATATATATATATATATATATATATATATATATATAACATTAATTAATTAATGTAGAGTGTGTGTGTGTGTGTATATATACACCATACACATGTATATATAAATTAATTAATGTTACCTTGATATGCAGGTTTGGTTATCAATTGCACTATGAAGGTAACCTAATAAAACTGAATTGGTTACTTTGGTATGAAAGTTTGGCTACCAACTGCATGAAGAGTTGGCTACCAACTACATCACATTCAAAATAAATTGGTAACCTAATAAAAATGAATTGGTTAACTTGGTATGAAGGTTTGGTTACCTTAGTATGAATGTTTGGTTACCAACTGCACTATGAACAAACTGCAGGTGTGGAGGTGGATTGGTTACTTTGGTATGAAGGTTTGATTACCTTGGTATGAATGTTTGGTTACCAACTGCACTATGAAAAAACTGCAGTTCTAGAGGTGGATTGGTTACCTTGGTATGAAGAATTGGTTATCTTGATATGTGAAGACTCCATTGACGCCACCATGGCGGGGGGAGGGAGGCGGTGGAGGGAGGGGGAAGGAAGGCGAAAGGAAAGAGAGAGGCGGTGGAGGGAGGAGGCGGCGGGGGAAAGGAGGCGGGAGGAGGGGGAGGAGGAGGCGGTGGGGGAATGTGTCATTAAATAGAGAGGAGTAAATAGGGTAGTTATAATTTTCCTTGATTTAAGGGATAATGATTTAATAAGTTTATTCTTGTTGCACTCTTTTTGTAATTATTTTGTTAGTGCACTATTCTTGTAATTTTTTATTAAATTTGTATATTTATGTAAAGAACCCTAATTTTAATAATAATATTAGGCCCAACGTTTAGTAGGTAATAATTTTAACAATAATATTAGGGCCAACGTTTAGTAGGCCCAATAATTTTAATAATAATATTAGCCCAAGTAAGTTCATACTATATATGTCTTTGGGCTAAATTACGTCTTTAGTCCACCCATCAATATATTCAATGTTTTAGTGGATGCTTAGTTTTAAAATAGAGTTAAAATTTAATACACTTAAAGTATATATATGAATGGTATTAAAATTATGATATGTTATTAAAATAAGTTTAATAATATTTAACATAAATAATTCATTAATAAAATGTCATAATCCTAATACCGTTGTATATATGGAGTGTATGAATCTTTAATCTTTAAAGTATTTTATATGTTTGAGATATTTAAAAGTTCAAATGTATTTAAAAATTGGGTAATGTTAAGGATTTTAATTTTTTTTCTCAAATGATATGATATTGAATATATTAATAATGTTTTATGGTATAGTCAACCATGTGAAATATATCTAATCAGCGTAATGATAACGCGTCATTAAGACATTTTTTAATACTAAAAATTTGAGACCTCTAATATTACATTTAGAATTTTTGTTCGTTTAAAATCAGTTTATTTAAAACGTAATTTATTTAAATTACAAACGTAATTTTTAATGCTCAAGCATAACTTGACAAAAAAATGATGCAGTGCGTTTAAAGATTTAAACATAACAAATACCAGTCACCAAACAACCCATTAATGTACCACGTTTTTCTCACATTTTTTTTTTGCTGATTTTTCGTCGCATTTAATATTCCCCTTATTTTATAAGAAGGATTTTATTTTTCATTTTCTCTTAATTTTATGATTTCATCATCATTGTCACCAACTAACAATCTAATATTTTTATTTTTATCATTAAATAAGAATTCATATCTAATATTTATGAAATTTGTAAATTAGACGTTTTCTATAAAACTGAGGAAGTAAGGCTGGAGCTTCTAAAAATTATACTCCCTCCGTCCCAAATTAATTGTTTTTCTAGGATTTTTTTAAGTCAAATTGACTATTTTTAAAATTAATAATTAAGCATATATAAATATATTTCTAAAATTATAAAAATTGAAATTAGTAATAAATTGTATATACTTTCTTTTGGTTATAATATCTTCACCTATATGTTAGCAAAAATAATAAAAAAATTAGTTTTAAAAATAGTCAATTTGACTTTAAAAAGTCCTAGAAATGCAATTAATTTGGGACGGAGTGATACTAAATATAATTAACTTTTATATTACCAGGAGATCATGTGAAGAAGTTTGCATTACTATTTCATTTCTAATCCAACGTATGCGTCCACTATTCATTTTATAAATAAAAAAAAATCTAATTATTAAGGTTTGCAAAAAAAAAAAACACATTTATTATTATGTTTGGTAAAAACAAAAAATTTCTGGCAAAATAAATTTTTTTAAATGATTATTTTAGAGTGTTCCAAAATATAAGATCAAACTTTTTAAAATCAAGTTGTGATACTTTCAAAATTAAAATTAATTTGAATTCATTTAATTTTAGACAATAATTATAAAAATTATAAATTACATAAATTTAACACAACTTAGTTACAAAAATTTATTATTTCTGTTCGTACTGTCAACTATGTTACAAGTTTTGTGTACAGTAGTACTTCCTTTCTCTATATGTTTTGGTTTTATGTTTCATTTGAGTATCTTTACTTTAAATATTTTTATTTTAATTTAGGGATATTGATATGAGTGGAGACATGTACTAATCAGGTTTTCATGAAATAATTTGTCAAAATGATTATTTTGTTATAAAATATGATACATAGTGGATGTTTATAATACATTAATGCACGTTCAACTATGATACATTGATGCACCTCCAACTATGATACTTAATAGTATTAATGCACCCTCAAATATGATGGTGGAATGTTTTTAACTTCCACATTTGTTCTTCAAAATCATTACGTACATATGCCTATATATAGAAGCATGATGAAGAGAATGAAATACATATATATTAAATGCTATCTTATTTTCCTTTACTTATTATTGTTCTTATTACTCTCTTTATTAAGTATATGGTATGATTATAATTATATAATTTTATTATTGTATACTTAGTAAGTTTTACAACACGTTATCAGCACGACTTGCTCCTCATTTTCGTCTTAAAACATATAATTATATTTGGTTTGTTGATAAGAAGCATAAGGTATGTTTATACATATACAAATATTATAGAGATGAGTTTATTTAAATAATAAAACCACTTGTTATTTACATGTAGTATATTTATATAATAATAATAAAAATAGTATAATATTTAATTGCACATCCAAGCAAAGTATTGTTTAGCTACGTACTAATTATTTAATATTTGTTTGAATGTTTATTCAATATTTATTATAATAAACTAAATTTCTAATATATTTTTTTTGATATTTTTATGAATTTACAATGACAAATCTTGCAAAACTTGAGTTTGTGGCACTTGATATTACGGGAAAAAATTATTTATCATGGATCCTCGATGCCGAAATTCATCTAGATGACATGATCTTGGAGACACCATTAAAGATGGTACTGAAACATCTAGTCAAGACAAGGCAAAAGCCATGATTTTTTTACGCCATCATCTTCATGAGGAGTTAAAGTTAGAGTATCTCACAATAAAAGATTCTCTTGTTCTTTGAAAAATTTTGAAAGAAATATATGACCATCAAAAGATAGTTATTTTCCCAAAAGCTCGTTATGAGTGGTAGAGGTGAGCATGGTGTGGTTTGAAGCCCAAACCGCACCCGAAACCGATTAGGTGCGGTTTGACAAATGCAAAACTGCACACGAAAACCGCTTGTGATTGGTGCGGTGCGGTTTTGAATGGTGCGGTTTCGGTTCCAAAACCAATTGAAACAAACAATTTTATACCAACTGAGTTCATGTGAATGAAAAAAAATATAAAGTACAAATATAAATATTAAAGTAAACAAACAACAATCCAAGTATCTAATTGAGTACATAAATTCAAACCAAACAAATAGCAACTGAGTTCATAAATATAAATATTAAATATTAAAGTATGAATAAACAGTTTTATACCAACTGAGTTCATAAATTCAAACCACAATCCACATGTTCATTTTCAACTCCTCTTACATTCTCGACTATGTCTTGTACACTTCTTGATAACTGATTAGTGTGCTCTTCATTCTTCAACATATTTTAGCACCATGGACAACTGTTCTCAGTAAGCTACACATTGAAGTCACCATCAGAAATTAAGAATGAGATCTATGCAATATTACATATCACTAAGACAAAATAAATAATCACAATCAATAACAGTATGCACTTTATTGGTTTCCATGAAGAAGCAAAACTGCTTTCAGTATAAGGGAAAAGTTAACATGATAGATCACCAAAGTAATTCTGAAATCGTATAACTAATTCATGTTCTTAAATTTGGAATCAAGGATGACTGAGTTCATAAATGAATTCACATAATTTTAAAATTTGAGAGTGTAATAAAATTGCAATTAAGAATTTGAGAATTACAAAAGCCCCAGCTTCTACTATCATGTATTCATGTTACTTAACTATTTAACTTCTCTCATTTTAGCACATGGCCATTTCATTAATTTTGCCTATGACTTAATCTTTTATACAAACAATGATCATGAAAAGGAAACTAATCACAGATTACACGTTTACTGCATAAAACTAAAGGCGGAAAATAAGGCTTACCTATTTGCATTCCATTAGTCACTCATCAACCACGCATTGCTCAAGCGAATTGAATTCATCTATGAAGCATACCAAAAAAAAAATTATATGTAAGAATATTTGAAAAGTACAATAAAATCCAATAAAGAATTAAAAAATACAATAAACATCTACCCTTTTTAATATTCTAGAATTGTTGAAGTTCTTCCGATTGTTCTCGAATGTCAACAAAAGTTTGTGAATTGCGTAGCCAATCTTGAGTACAAATCAATGCTTCGGCCGTTCTAGGGGAGAGTGAACTCCTATATGCATCAACAGTCCTTCCCCCGGTGCTAAAGGCGAACTCCGAAGCAACTGTGGAAATAGGCATACCCAATACATGCCTAGCAATTTTTGAAAGAATTGAAAACTTCACCGAATTCATTTTCCACCAACCCAAAACATTAAAGTTTTCATCTTTCTTCTCTCTACCATCCACCAAATATATATCAATCTCTGTTTTTTCCCTAACCCCTTCAACTTGTTCTTGCATGTACTTTTCAAAGTCATCATCTAAATCCCCTTCTATGTTTACACTAGAAGAAGAAGAAGAAATGTCACCTCAATTATTATCTTTATAATAGTCAAACATTTCTTGTAGAGTTTTCATCACTTTTTCACACATTAATGCAATTTTTAGAGATCATTTCCCATAAAGTCTAACAAAATAAAATTCCAAATAATGCATCTTATATCTTGGATCCAAAGCAACAGAGACATATATCAAGAAATTAGAATTATCCATATTGTCCAATACTTGTCATATTTTTCTTTCATCCTTTTAGCCATGTCTCTCATCAAAAGATTCCCACTTGAACACAATTTCACTATTGCCTCTTGCATTTTTACAAGTTCAATGAAAAAAAGATTTGAAGTGCAATATTTGGAACCGGATATTTTCATCGTGACATCATAAAAGATTTTCAAAAATTGAATGAAACACTTAACATTTTCAAAATCATTCCACTCCGGATGCCCTTCAACCATTTTCTTCTTACTCTTTCTTCTCCTAGTATTATCCTCCCAAGCCTCCTCCTCCTCGTGCTTAAAGAATCTCTCATAATTAAGATCGTCAATAAGCATCCTATCAAAAGCCCCTTCATACGTTACGACAATCTCCAACATCGTATATGTGGAGTTCCACCTAGTCTCAACATCAAGACACACCATTTTCTCACACTTTATTTTCTCTCTTTCCACACAAGTCTTAAATTTTGCAAGCCTTGCCAGAGAGGATCTAACATACCTCACTGCATTTTGTATCCTAAAAATAGACACATGTTGATCTTTTAAGCCATCCTTTACAACCAAGTTCAAAATATGAGCACAACATCTCAAATATATATATTTATTCTCTAATATTTCTTCCGGGCCCCGAATTTTTTTTTTCAAGTATGAGATAGCAGTGTCATTCGAAGAGGCATTATCTACCGTGATAGTAAATACACGATCTATCCCCCACTTTGTCAACAAAGCATGTACCAATTTCCCAATTGTAACCCCTTTATGACTTTCAATTTAACAAAAATTTAGAATTCTTTTACAAAACTTTCAATCATCGTTAACCCAATGAGCCGTTAGACACATATAATTAACGTTTTGAATGGATGTCCAAGTATCCGTTGTGAGAGATACTCGTTGTGAGGTGACAATTTGCTTCAATTTCACTACTTCCTCCTTATAAATGTTTAGACAATCTCTAGCAACTGTCCATCTAGATGGCATCTTAAACTTTGGTTCCGCATCACTTGTGAATTCTCTAAACCCCTCATGTTCCACAATACTAAAAGGTTGGTTATCTTTAATACACATTATTGCAATTCTTTTCCTTTAAATGTATGACTTTCAAGGTTATGCGTTGCGCTCACACTTTTCTCTCTCTCCCTCTCTCTTCCTTTGTCAAACCAACAAATTCTAAAATCTTTTATTTTTTGTCTTTATTGATTCTGAGGGGAGATCTAGCACAAAATTTATACAAATGATTAACCATTGAGCCTGTTCCATTCTTTCTAATGTTACATCCCACTACAACCTTACAATGTTTACATTTTGCTTTCTCTTTACCCACTTCACAACCCTCTAATACCTCAAAATGTTCCCAAGCAATCAAACGTTTTTTACTCTTACATTCATCTTTATCTTCCTTTTTATCATCATCTATGTTGCTAGGATTGGTAGCATTAGATGGTGTATGCTGATTCTGAAAATAAAAAGTAGATAAAATGATAATTAACTACTACTTAGAAATACATAGCAAAACTAAAGAGTGTTAATTTTTTACCTCATTAGCAGCTTGTTGATTTCCTTGTTCAATATGTTCATTTGAACAATTTTGAGGGACAGAAGACATAATTTGGGGTTGGTTCATATTTTCACCTGAAAATTAATAATATTAAATTATACAAATTTTATGTAGGGGAGTTGCTCTGTTTGAAGTTGCTGCAGTTGCCCCTGAAGGCTGCATCAAGTTATATCTATTAGACTATTACCCTGATTTAGAAGATAATGAAATACAATATTAAATTATACAAAATATAATAATGATAAATTGATAAATATAATAATGATATTACATTAAACGAAGCCCTGCATCATGAGTTCAGACTTTTACTATAATAATATAATAATGATCAATTAATTATGAGAATACTAATAATTAATTTTAACTTTATAAATGATCATTATCAAATCTACAAGGAAGAAGACTAAGATAACATCAGGCAAATGGGTTGAAGTTGTTTATGATTCTGTTGGAAATGACACCTTTCAGGTAATTGATGTTAAACCTTATAATCAAATATACTATCAAAACAAAAAGCTGCAAATGTACTATCCAAACAGAAAGCACTAGTACTCTTAAATTTCCAACAGAAAAGTAAAAGGTAATAAAACATTCAATCACAATATATCAATTACCAAGCAGACTCACGGTGGACGGTGGTCGCAGACTCACAGTGTTGGCCAAACAGTGAAGCTCACGCAGTCGCCGCTCTCTAACCCTCTATAAGTCTGTACTATGGAGTACTGCAGTACTAGGGCTGCAAGGATATCAGATATTAGAAATTTAGAATGGATGTTTTTCTTTTGCCCTACCAAATTCAACTTTTTTATTAATCTACCCCCTTGAGTTTTACTAACTTATAAATTATGTCCCTTTCAGTTTCTGTATAAAAAAAAGTGAGCATAGATACTAAGATACATGCTCCCTTGTTGCCCTTCATACATACATACATACATATGGTGCGGTTTCAGTTTCATGTGTGTGGTTTTGGTAAGTAACCAAACCCGAACCGTAAATTTGGTTTTTTTAACCCACCTAAAATTGCCACATACGCCGGAACCGTTGGTGCGGTTTTAATTGGTGCAGTTTGTGCGATTTTTGGTGCGGTTTCGGTTCTAATTTGGTTACTTGCTAAGCCCTAATGAGTGGATACATTTACGATTGCAGGATTTTAAATCAGTAAGTGAATATAATTCTGCAATGTTTAAAATCAGTTCTAAATGAAAATTATGTAGAGATAATATCACTGATGAAGATATGCTAGAAAAAACATTCTCCACTTTTCATGCCTCAAATGTGCTCCTACAGTAACAATATAGAACGAGGTTTTAAAAAATACTCTGAATTGATTTCATGTTTCCTTGTGGCTGAACAAAATAATGAGCTTTTAATGAAAAATCATAAATCACGATCAACTGGTTCACCTCCATTCCCTGAAGTGAATGTTACGAGATATAATAATAATTATGATCGTGGTCATAATAGAGGTCGTGGACTTGTCTATGGTCGAAGACGGTTTAATTACCATAACTATGATTTTCGTAATTCATCAAATTCTAATAAATATTCACAGAATGAAGAGAAACAAGAAAGATAGAAGAATATATATAATAGAGATAATAAGAAAGAAGAAAATATTTGTTATCGGTGTGGAATGAAAGGACATTGGTCTCGTACCTATCGTACGACTAAACATCTTGTTAATTTATATCAGTCCTCATTGAAAAAAAGGAGAAAAACATAAAAATAAATTTTTCTTACCCACATCAAGATAATAATGATATTTATTCTGACCCTTTTGATATGACGCACCTTGACGTTGCAGATTTTTTTGAACAAAATAATGAGAAAGTTGATATTTCTTGTAATTATAATAATTAGTTTAGAATTCTGTCAATCCTTTAAGTGTGTTTCTTTTATGCTAATATATTTCTATGTATTTTGTTTTCTTCTTTTCATGTTGGCTTGTTTAATATAAAAGATTGTGTTATAATAATATCTTATTATGAACTTATTATATATTCTTTTTCGTGAAGAAAATATGGATTTGCATCATGGTATAAATGAGACAATTATCAGTGGTGAAGATATATGTTTAGTAGATAGTGCAACGACGCATACAATTCTCAGGCATAAGCAATATTTTTCAAATATAAGAATGATGAAAGCAAAAGTGAATATAATATCAGGTTCAGCAGACTTGATAGAAGGCTCTGGAAGAGCCAATATAATGCTTCCCTGTGGAACAAAATTTATTATTGATAATGTTTTGTTCTCTACTAAGTCAAGGAGAAATTTGTTAAGTTTCAAAGATATACGTCTTAACGGATACCATATCGAGGCTGCCAATGACAATGGTATAAAATACATTTACATTATATCAAATGTCTGTACTGGAAAACAAATATTGGAAAAATTATCGGTTTTATCTTCAGGTTTGTACTACAAATATTAGTACAATTGAAGTCAATGTAATAATGAACCAGAAGTTCAATGAACCAAATAATTTTATTATTTGGCATGACCGGTTAGGCCATACCGGATCAATAATGATGCGAAGAATTATTGAGAATTCACACGGTCATCCATTAAAGAACTAAAAGATTCTTCAATTTAAGAAATTCTCATGTGCTGCTTGTTCTCAAGGCAAATTAGTCATTAGACCATCTCCAACTAAAATTGGGATTGAATCCCCAAGATTTCTATAACGTATTCAAGGAGATATTTGTGTGCCTATTCACCCACCATGTGAACCATTTAGATATTTTATGGTTTAATTGATGCATCTACAAGATGGTCACATGTATGTTTATTATCAACTCGCAACCTGGCGTTTGCGAGATTACTTGCTCAAATTATTAGATTACGAGCATAATTTACAGATAATATAATCAAGAATATTTGTCTTGATAATGCTGGTGAATACACATCTCAAGCATTTAATAATTATTGCATGTCACTTGGGATAAACAATGAACATCCTGCTGCTCATGTTTATACTCAGAATGGTCTTGCTAAATCATTTATTAAACGCCTCCAGTTAATTGCAAGACCTTTGCTTATGAGAATAAAACTTCCTATCTCTGTTTGGGGGCACGCTATTTTACATGCAACATCACTTATACGCATTAGGCCAATAACATATCACAAATTCTCTCCATTACAATTGGTTTTTGGTCATGAACCAAATATTTCCCATCTAAAGATATTTGGTTGCGCGGTATATGTTCCAATTTATCCGCCACAATGTACAAAAATGGGTCCTCAAAGGAAGTTGAGAATATATATTGGATTTGAGTCCCCATCGATAATTAAATATCTTGAACCCTTAACAGGTGATTCATTTACGGCACGATTTGCCGATTGTCATTTGATGAGACCATGTTTCCAACATTAGGGGGAGAAATTAAATAGCTGGATAAAGATATTACATGGAATGCATTGTCATTATTGAAATTTGATCCTCGTACAAAATAATGTGAACAAGAAGTTCAAAATATACTTTGTTTGCAAGATATAGCAAATCAGCTACCGAATGCATTCATTGACTCAAAAGGAGTAACCAAATCTCATATACCAGCTGTAAATGTTCTAGACCGGATTGAAGTCCCAATAGGACAATCTGTAAAAATTATAGCAAATGAGTCTAAGGAACGCTAGAAGCGTGGTAGACCAATCGGTTTAAAAGACAAAAATTCTCGAAAAAGAAAAGGAGTAAATAATCAATTTGTCATTATTGAGGAGTAAAATTGTAACGACCGAGAATTTTGGATTTGCCTTATAATTCGAATTTTTGAATATTAATGAATATATTATATTTTATTAATATTATTTTTGTGTTACATGTTTAAAGGTTGTTTGACAACCTGGATTATGTGAATGTATGAAATTTTTGTGTTATGGTTTTGTTTAAGTGAATGATTGATTTCGCGTAGCGTCGCTAAATCACTATTCACGGGGCACGTTTCCTAAGACACTATTCATGCCATAATATTTTTGTGACTTTTTCGATTTCAATAAATTTCATTAATACGTGTGAGCGAAGTGATAATTTTTCCAAATGCAAGAATATTTATTTGAGCTCGTTAGTGATTTAATTTATATCCGAAATGTCCGAAATGTACTATATGGGTGTTCCAAATATTTGGAAAAATCCCATAATAATTATTTTTATGCGTCCCAATAATTTATGGGAATACCCATTTTAATTTTGGGTGGAGTTATTTACCAGTTTTGGTACAAAAGTAGGAATTTTTAGATATATTTTTGTGTATTTGGGTATTAATTTTGGCTTGTTACTCCAATAGGGGACCAACCCCCATTTTTAGACCAATCAAATGAGTGTGTAGAGGGGAGGGTCGGACATTGCATTGAGCAACCAACCCACTCCCTTCATCCTCCCGAAATTACTCCTTCAATCTCCCACCCATTCAAACCATTCCATTTCTCTCTTGCATTCCATCAAACCATTCCATCAGCAGATAGAGAGAGAGGGAGAGAGCTACAAAAGAAAGAAGAAGTAAGAAGGAGGAAGTCGCCGGAAAAAGGGAATAAAGTCGCGGGAAAATGAAAGGAGGAAGAAGAAGAAGGCACGGGTGGAAGAAGAAGAGAATCCAAGCAAGAAGAACTCTCAAAATTAAGCCTAGCCGAGCTTCTTAATCATCTAGAACGGATTTACACAGGTAAACACCATCCAAATCTTTTCCATTTGATTTCTTGTTAAGTTTTTCAAGTTTTTCTTAGTTTTGAACTCTTAAGCTTATGGGTCAGATTTATGACGATTCTTGATGTTTTTGTTTGTTATGATTGTTTGTAAATATTGTTAAGAGGTTATGTAAGCCATTAATAACATCAAAGTGGAACAAAAACGCAAGAAATCCTTACCTTGGCTTAATGGAGCAAGAACAATGGACTTTAGACATGAACTTGGACGTTCGGACTTTTTAGAGGACTGTAAAGGTATGATTCTGTATTTGTTTAATTTTTATGTTGTTATGGTATTGTAGTTCCATGGGTTACGAAGCTAACCCAGTTGGAATGTAGTAAAAAGGAGTTAAAACGAGTTCGTAGTAATGATTTTTGTAAAACTTGTCAAGAACTCAAAAACAGAGTATGAACTTTGTACTTTGGCTTAAGATTTGGCCATGTTAATGTTAATGGGTAGCTCTGCATTTTTGATATCTTGTAGCCCCATGAGTTAGGAGTCTATAGAGTCCAAAAATGGACTAATTTGCTTGTGTATTGAACGAGTTATGGAGGTTGGAGTGACCAGAGGTCGAAAATGCGAACTAGGATCAAACCCAGAATCCAGCTACTGGAGAGTGACGTCGCAGCGTCACTCGTAAGCTTAACAGTCGTTGCCGCAACTAGGGCAAAAGAGGGAAAGAACGGACCTCACGTAGCAGAGCCACATCCAAGTGTTATGCTTGGCGCCACAGCGACGAGACACGGGACTCACGCCGTAACGCCATATCCAAGTGTTATGCTTGGCGCCGCAGCGATGCCACGTGGCAGCGGCGGGACACGGGACTCACGCCGCAGCGTGAGAGCTAGTACTGCGCTTGATGCCGCAGCGTCAAGCTTGTAAGGGAAAGACAGACACGGGCCTCACGCCGCATCGTGGGATCTAGTGTTAGGCTTGGCGCCGCAACGCCAATGTCGTGTCCGGACTGGGTCGGGCTGGCCAGACCGGGTCGAACCTTGTGAGTTTTTCCAACAAAGTCCAAAACTTATATTTTTCTTTGTACTAAATGATTAGACAATTTAGTTAATCATAATTTGTTAAGCCTTAAATGCTTAATTGTATTTCAAATGTCAACCAAAGTCATGTTGTCTTAAGGCGTAAATTGAATAACCTGGTTGCATATTTCGTTTGGCTTCTAGGGGGTGTTGCCCCCTTAGACCCCTGCCAGCTCACCGGCGAGCTGGGCAACCGCTCACTCACCGGGGAGCGAGACCCCCGTCAGGGTAGTCGTAGCGGCAATCAATGTGTTTTAATAATGCAGCGTCTGTTTTGAACGTAATTCTTATGTGACTAATTGTTATACGAATATGTATTTACATGTGTAGGATATTAAGGAATGTGTGTTGTAATATTGTAGTAGTGCATCAGGCAAGTTTCTAAACCTTATGCGCTATTTTTATTTCGTACAAACAGGTATATGTTATGCAAGTTTCTTAACGCTTGTCTAACCCTTGTGTTGGGCAAGTTTCTTTACCTTAACTCAATTTATTTATTGAGCCAGTTTTCTCAACCGTACAACTTTTATTTATTGTGCGAGTTATTTATTGATTGAACAAGTATTCTATATTATTTCAAGTCTCATGACTCAAATCGAGTTACTACGTTCAAATTATATTAGTGGATTAATTACTGTAAATTACTCCACATCAAAGGTAATTATTGATAATCGCACCTTGTGCATTTGAATTCATGATCTGTTATTGGACTGTGAAATGTTTAAGTTCTTCATTCATGTACTGTTTAAGGAAATAGTCTACGCCATTTTTTTCGACTAGACATGTACAAGTTATTATTTTTAAAAGCTATTTAAACCGATTGTTGGTATAAATTCTTGGACTGAGAGAGCAACCCTTATTAGGAGATTTTAATGTGTCGGTTATTCGATGCAGTCAGAGTTAACTGTTATGCATATGCATAGGGTGCCAGAGGCTGATCCCCTCAAGTACTACTGACGGGCCAGGCGTTTAAAAAGGTTAGTTGAATGACTGATCCTTTAGCCAAAAAGTTCATGGTCTATTGGACCACTCAGCAGTAAATAATCAATATTCGTTATTTCATTTGAACTTTGATTATATTGTCAATTATTTCTTCAATGTTCTTAAATTATCGAATTATGCGATTATTATTCTCATTCATTCATAATATATCCTCTTTATTCATTTTGAACTTGCTGAGCAAAGTAGTTGCTCACTCTTGCTATATCATGAACCTATTGCAGTTAAGCTGGGGAGTTCCAAAGCTGACAAAGGCAAGGAAAAGCTTAAGGAATAGTTATATGTACTATCCCGTTATGTAATCGTGAAATCGTTTTGTATTATTATTGTATTTCGTTATGTATTTATTTAAAATTATAGACATTGAGACCTTAGTAAACCTTTTGTAATGAACAACATATATTTATTTATTCCGCATTAGTTGATTTATGTTGCTTAGAGGTGTATGGGTGTACTTTATCATGAGCACCAAATTCGAGATATTGGTACCTGAATTTGGGGGTGTCACAAAAATATTCATGAGGATATAGACATCGCTAAGCATAAAACCCCAAAAGAGGAACAAAACCCCCCATAAGAGGTTCAGGTACCTGAAAACAGTGAAAATAAGGAGATATCAACAAGTTATGTCTCTACAAAGAAAAGATAGAACCGAAACGAGATAATTGTAGATAATATTTTTTCATATAATATATCGCTTGATATCATTAATGAAAACGAGGATTTTGAACTCAAATCTGTCGAAGAATGTAGACGCAAAAATGATTGGCAAAAATGAAAAGAATCAATCCAGACAGAATTAAATTCACTTGCAAAATGTGAAGTTTTTGGATCTGTAGTCCAAACTCCCGAATAAGTAAAACCAATTGGGTATAAATGGGTATTTGTGCGAAAACGAAATGAGAAAAATGAAATCGTAAGATATAAGGCACGACTTGTGGCACAAGGATTCTCACAAAGACCTGACATTGATTACAATGAAACATATTCTCCCGTGGTAGATGCAATTACATTTCGATATTTTATTAGCCCGTCAACTCATGAAAAATTAGATATGTGTCTAATGGATGTTGTTACAGCTTATTTATATGGGTCAATTGATAATGATGTTTATATGAAATCCCTAAATGATTTAAAATGCCTGAAACATATAATTCAAATTCTCGGGTAGTTTACTCAATCAAGTTGCAAAGGTCCCTATATGGGTTAAAACAATTTGGACACGTGTGGTATAATCGTCTTAATGAATATTTATTGAAAGAAGGGTGTAATAATGATTCTATATGCTCATGTGTTTTTATAAAGAAGTCAGAATCATATTTTGTCATTATTGCTGTATATGTTGATGATTTAAATATTATTGGAACTCATAGAGAGATACCAAAGACAATAGATTATTTAAAGAAAGAATTTGAGATGAAAGATTTAGGAAAAACAAAATTTTGTCTCGGCCTACAGATCGAGTATTTAGCAGATGGAGTTCTCATTCATCAATCAACTTACACAGATAGAGTCCTTAAAAGATTTTATATGGATAAAACACATCCATTAAGTACCTCAATGGTTGTTCGATCACTTGATGTGAAAAAAGACCCTTTTAGATCTCGTGAGGATAACGAATAATTACTTGGTCCTGAAGTTCCATACCTCAGTGCAATTGGTGCGTTTCTTGTTAATAATACACGACCTGATTTAGCATTCTCTGCGAATTTGCTAGCAAGATATAGTTCTTCTCCTACCTAGAGACATTGGAATGGAGTTAAACATATTTTTTGTTACCTACGAGGAACTATGAATATGAGCTTATTTTATTCATATAATGATAATCATGAATTAGTCGGATATGCTGATGCAAGATATTTATCTGATTCACATAAAGGTCGATCATAAACAGGTTATCTCTTTATGTGTGGTAATACTGCTATATCATGGAGATCTACAAAGTAAACATTAGTCGCCACTTTATCTAATCATGCTGAAATGATTGCAATCCATGAAGCAAGCCATGTGTGTGGTTGAGATCAATGACTCAACATATTCGTGAAACATGTGGTTTATCATCCAACAAAGGAACTCCAACCATTCTATATGAAGACAATGCTGCGTGCATAGCTCAATTAAAGGGAGGATGCATCATTGGAGATAGAACGAAACACATCTCACCGAAATTCTTTTTCACACATGACCTTGATAAGTGTGGTGACATTGATGTTCAACAAATTCGCTCAATAGATAATCTAGTAGATTTGTTCACCAAAACATTGTCAACTACAACGTTTGAAAGATTGCGACGCAATATTGGAATGCGGCAATTTAATGTCTCAAGGTGATACATTCATGAGGGGGAGCTAATACGCACTGCACTCTTTTTTCCTTAACCAAGTTATTTTTTCCATTGGGTTTTCTTAGTAAGGTTTTTAATGAGGCAGTTCTCAACGCGTATGGCTATACCATAGACATCCAAGAAGGAGTGTTATAAAATATGATACATAGTGGATGTCTATGATACATTAATGCACCTCCATCTATGATACTTAATAGTATTAATGTACCCTTAATAGTACTATGATACATTAATGCACCTCCAACATGAATTAAGAAAGTCATTTAATACTATCATTTAATAATTAAAATTTGTATGAAATTCCATCACTACTCCTTTATGGGAAGTTGAAAACTATTAATACAAGAGAGAAAATTTCTTGGGACAATGAGAGAAGTTAGGGGTGATATTAGAAAGTAAATAATTTATTCTCCTAAAAAATTGTAAACGACAAATAAATTGGAACAAATTTTTTTCTTCTAAAAAGTCACTTATTATGTAATGGATGTAGTATAATTTTTGAAATTTAATGCAAAAATAGTTTAAGAATCCTCATAGTTTGTTTTATTCAAAAAACATAATTACACAAAAACAAAAATTTCACTATTATAAAAAATTATTTTGTACAAAACAAACCACCCAACATTTATTTTATAAATATATTTTGGGAAAATATTTAATATTATAAAAAAGTGAGCGCTGTTCATCACTTTCAGTAGAAAACAGTGGTCGACGTGTCTTTTTTCTCTGGTTCTGACAGCCATAAACCCTTTTTAATTTTTCATCCAAAAAAAGAATTCTGACTGAAAAAAATTGTGGTTTCTGCAAAAAAATGGCATCAGCCCTCATGGCCAGAACTCTATTTGCTCATCGATTCATTCAACCTTCTTTTTCTCTCTCACAAAAATCCCAATTGTTATCTTCTTTCTTCAGTGTAAGTTATTTATTCGATTGGGTTTCAATTAATTATTATAAATTTTAATATCATATCGAATTTACATTACTATCAGAGTATTTAATGTTAATGTCTAGTACCTTTAAGGGTTTTATCTAGTTTTGTGGGTATATTTTCTTTTTCTGCAATTTTAATGATAGCAATGAGTAAAAGTAGTCAGGCTGAGTGATTTTCTTTGTTGGGTCTTGGAATTCTTGTTTTTAGATAAAATAATGTATTTTTTTGCTGTTATAATTCATGGGTATTACTCCGATTTGATGATATTCTAGATATATGCATCATCCTACTTGTGTTGGGTGTGTAAACCTTTTTGTGAACAGTAAACTATCATTATTGTTTATTTTGGGATATTTCCTTTTCTGTGCTAATAGTTTTAGAGCTCTTTTATGCACTCATGTCCAATTTTCATGTCCACATAGAGTTCTTGATAGTTTTATTTGTTTGGAATCAACATGGTAACTAAATGCAAGATAATAATAATGCCCTTAGAAAAATAAACCTTAATCCGAATCATTTCTCTCTCTAGCTTCATAAAGCTATATTCTTCTAACTTAATTTTTTTTAAAAAATAATAATTATGTACTTATACCTGCCCCCTTCCTTGAAAGACAAAAGGATCTTCATTTTTATATGTTGAACTTTTTAATAAATTGGAACATTTTAGCCTCTTAGGTTCAATTTCCATTCGTAGAAACCAAGGCTCTTAAAGTTCTTTTGCCGCATCACGTCCAGTAAGTACTTGTAATTTTGTAACTAGTGAAGGTAACAGATTGTATGAGAATTTCCATAATAACTTTCAGAAGGTAGTGGACTTAAACTAAATTTAACCGCATATATCTTAAGTACTTGTGTTTCTTTCGGTTAAGAACTGATGTTAGTTTTTTCAATTACTTTCAGAGGAGAACTTTACACTTTGGGGTTGCCGATGCCCATTTCGCTTATAAGACTTCTGGTTCTTTTTCTTGTCATATGACTTCATCCATAATTGGGTCAAGATCTTCTTTCTCAACACAGTCCATGTCAACTAGTGAACCTGTTGTTTCAGTTGACTGGCTCCATGCTAACCTGCGAGAGCCTGATATGAAGGTTTGCTCTTGAGCTTTAAAGGTTGCATCTGTTAATGGGTTAAACTGATTGTCATCTCTGATTTTATTTTTGTTTAACGTATTTGAGATTATATAAATCTGTTATTACATTAAGTGCATGCTGTGCGGGCTAATTATAAACTTATGTTGTATGTGCCATGGGGCTTTTAGTCTCTATGCTTTGATGCAGAAATAATATTTTGTCATAGTATTTGTAAAATATTAAGTATTCGAAAGCAGAAAATCCTGATCCTGTCCAATTATCATAGATGATATTGAATTTATTTTAGACTCTTTATGCCTGGAATGTTTTGGTTGTTAGATCTTTATAATATCTGTCCATGACTGGTTTATATGTGATCGTACACACTTTGAATTAGGTTGATTGTTGCTTTAATAGTGAAGCCAGAGTAGTGCTCTTTTATATGTTTATAGCTGGAGAACTCTTTGATAACTATTTTTAGACCTTCTGCAAATCTACCTGACCTATTATGTATGACGTCTCCTGTGCAACATATTGTAGTCCAAATTATATAAGCATCTTCATTGTCAATTTCTTGAAGACATTGTTGTGACCAATTATACCTAGTTCGTAGTTCGATTCGTTACATGGATCGAAATCAAGAATGGAAATTGTTACTTTGAATACGGTATCCTGAATACAGTAGGGGTAGGTTTTTTTGAATCTCTTAGTTGATACAAAATATGTTTTTCTAGAACGTGAAACACTGCGAATAGATTTCTAAAAAACTATAGTTAAAACTAGTTGAATTATAGATAAAACTTGTTGAGTTGTTTCTAAGCATAGTATCATAATAAGCGCATTTTCGATGAGATTACGTCATGTCATCGCTTACTTGGCACGCACATTAGGCTAATTGGGCCACATTATGTGGCATTCCTTAGAATTTTTTTTTACATATTTTAATAAAGTACTCATGTAATTATACTTTAGAGAATGGTTCTAGATAGTGGATAGCCTTCTATTAGATTTGATTTTAGCAGACTTGGATCCCCTCCATCACACATTCCTTCCAATTCCATTGAATACATAATATTTTTATGGTCGTGCATAGTATAATTGAAATCAACACGGTCAACTAATTTATTATATTTGAATAGCATAATTGTTCCAAAAATGAAAGTAGTCCGATATTTTTTTTACCATTTGATGAACATGTGAATTTTTCATCAAAATTTTAATAGTTGAAAATTCTTTTAAACTTTTAACGGTGAAAATATTTTTTATGATTATATTTTTTTGTAATATCATTAACTATTTATTAACATATTTTGATCGTTACTAACAAAATTATTAAGATCAAATAATTGGTGTATTGGATGAAATTGGAGGAAATGTGTAATGGAGGGGAGCCAAATCCGATTTTAGCATTGGTTGTATGGCCCAAGGGTTATCAAGTGAATGTTACTAATTTGTAAATCACAAAGCAAATTTGTAATTTTACTTGTGCAGTAGAAGTTTAAGTAAATAGGAGAAAACGTTTTAAATCGCCACATTTGATGTTTTGGAACGAAAGTGTACCATGTTTTGGGACGTTCATACCAAAACTAATGAAATTCTTGGGGTTGGGGATGAAGTGGGTGAGTAAAGTACTTAAACATCATTTGATGCTTTTGTACTTATCAAATCATCATATTATGCACATAAACTGAAAGAATAATGGACTTCAAATTATATTTCAATACATACATAATCCGTACATCTCATGTACACATATATAGAGAAGTCCTAGTTATATATAAGTACTAGGTAGTACAAACTTATCATTATCCAAGTACATTAGATAATTGCTGGAATAATTAATATTAATCATCTTAACTAATTATATCCTTAACAATACTCAACTTATTTGTGTCTTGATTAAATAAAGACGAGCTATGGTTGAACCAGGTTCACGTGAATTATTTAACTTTAATTTTGGATATTTAAAATGACATAAAGATTGAAATTAAGGAACAGACAAAGCTAATGTTATATTTAATTTGGTTTGTCATGTAATTGTTACTCAATTGGGGTTATCAAAACTTACCTTGTGTTTTTAAGTATTGCAGTTGTTTTTGTTTTAGCATGTCTAATAGTCGGAAAAATACTGAGCCCTTATGGATGGTATGCTATGTATTTTTATTCTGATTATCCTGATTTTGCAGGTTCTAGACGCATCCTGGTATATGCCAGATGAACAGAGGAACCCACTTCAAGAGTATCAGGTACGGATAAGTCTTTTAACTATTTTGTCTTCATGGTACTGAAAGGTCAATGCTAAAAAAGGTTTGAATTAATGATCTTCTTTTGTTATTTATAACTGAGTTGACATATATGGTAAAATCAGGCTTCACCAATGTTCTACTTCCACTCTAATTCATTTATTTGAGTTGTACCATTTCTCTTTCTCTTTGTTTTTGTTTTTTTCTGTTGCATGTGTACGAACAGGTTGCCCATATTCCTGGTGCCCTTTTCTTTGATGTAGATGGGATATCAGATCGAACTACAAATGTGAGATGATCTCCCCTTTATGTTTTCAGTTTTTCCACGTTTAAATACATTGGAGTCACTTGTAGGCCATTACTCAATCTGCAGTAGGAAAAAATTATACAAGCTCTCTTTTTACTCGTGTGAAAAATCTCATTTTTATATTCTGTACCAGTTGCCACACATGCTACCATCAGAAGAAGCTTTTGCTGCTGCTGTTTCTGCTCTTGGTATTGAGAATAAAGATGGGGTTGTTGTTTATGATGGCAAGGGGATCTTTAGTGCAGCTCGTGTTTGGTGGTGAGTTGTAGGTTACTAGGTTTCATAACAAAGGTCAAGATTAGACTGGTAACTGTTTAGTTCTATATTTAATTTGTGTAAACGAGTTAGTAATTCTATCGATTAATTAAACAGGATGTTCCGGGTTTTCGGCCATGATAAAATCTGGGTGTTAGATGGAGGCCTGCCAAGATGGCGCGCTTCAGGATTTGATGTTGAATCAAGTGCTTCTAGTGATGCTATCCTGAAAGCTAGTGCTGCTAGTGAGGCAATAGAGAGAGTATATCAGGGGCAGACAGTAAGTTTAGAATCAATGCTGCCATTATGTTTTGATATTGGATCTGGTGCTTGTTTTCATTTTTCCTAAATATTTGAATCCATTCTTTTATTCTATATCTACTTCCTAAATTTTTGCTGCCGATAAAATTTCAGTTATGCATCTCTAATTTTTTAGGTTGCGCCAATTACATTTCAAACCAAATTTCAGCCACATCTCGTCTGGACACTTGAACAGGTTAGGTTCCTTAAATTTAAATTGGTGTTCCTTTTTCACATCTTTTTTATTTCTGAAAACTGTGGCTGACTGTGGGAATAATTTCTGGGGACACTTGAACAGGTTAGGTTCCTTAAATTAAATTGGTGTTACTTTTTCACATCCTTTTTATTTCTGAAAACTATGGCTGACTGTGACAATAATTTCTGGGTTTTTTTAGGAAGTTTAATAGTTGAGCCATAACTTTAGAGTCATTACACCGGTTCTATGTCAAATTGATTATTATTTGTTGGAGTACTAGTATTACTGTTCAAGAAAAATAAAATTGATGGGGTACTACCTTGAACAATATCGTGAATTTGTAACAGTATAGGCATTGAGCTTATACTATTTCAAACCCCTTCCATTGAGGTGCCTTCTGTATGCTGGTGATACACCAAATTAGTTTTGGACATTCATGGTGATAAGTACTGATAAGTGATAACCTGCTTACGTAATTTAGTGCATTGTAGTCAATACGATCAGCATATTATCTTGAATACATTTACTTTTGAGCTGATGTTCAATTTATCAAATTACCATTTGAATGAATAAGCCTCCAATTAATATTTGCTTGTACTCATCTGGCCACCTAAGATATCGAGTAAATTCGACCTGTCCCAGCATGTTAGTGACCAGCTAGGCATTTGGAGAATGATAAAATACTATTCCTTTCTCACTCCCTCTTAATGATATCTTCTTCAATTGTTTAGATTCAAAAGAACATCGAGGACAATTCACATCAACAAATAGATGCTCGTTCAAAGCCCAGGTATTCAAGATTTTATTATTGTGCCGACAAATTTATTTATCCCCCCAAAAAAATATTATTGTGACTTTACCTCTAATTGCACACATATCAATACTCTAATTGGATGCTCGAACATCTCATTTGTACTAAATTATATCTAAAACAATTAACTTGACGACGTAATTAAATCTTCTCTGAAATTTAACTTTTATTGCGTTTAGATTCTAAGTGAATTCTTACAAAATGATCCGCCTTCTAGGTAACATTGAGATAACCCACTCAAGATGTAGCGAAACTGATTGCGATATAAGTACAAGAATGCATTTGGATTACCCAAGTGAAAGCACAATTATTTGTTAGATTAGACTCATCAGGAATGGAAATTGGAAGTAGTGGTGAAATTGTGGGCGTGGCAACTAACAAAAGTTGCATATCTGCATGCTGACAACCTACTCAACTAGCTACATTGATGATGAGGGAATCAAATTTTATAGCGTAGATTTTAATTTTTAGAACATTGTTTACAATGTGAACTGTTTGGAATCATTAGTGTCTTTTCCTCAGCTCTTACAAACATCTGCTTGAGATTTTTTAAATTTTCTAGAAAGTCCTCTTAAACTTGAAATAAAATCTGTACTTACTCCCAGGTCAAGTTTCCCTAGCAATGCATGCCCCTTGAAATTGAATCCCGTGTTCGGGCGATCAACATTTAATTGATAGAGATTTTGATCTGTTACAGGTTTGATGGAGTCGCACCTGAGCCTCGTAAGGGAATCAGAAGTGGTCATGTACCAGGAAGCAAGTGCATTCCTTTTTCCCAGGTAAAAGAATACTAATTGGTTGAATAACCCAAAACGTCAGGTGAACCAGGTTGTCCTTTAAATGATCTTGGTAACCAGAATGAAATCATGATTTCATATAGAATATTACAAAACAGCAAAAATCCATAAAATAAGTAAAACACGTGCTTTTAAACTGATTAAACAGATTAATGGAAGGTAAGCTACTTAGCATTACCATGTTATGCATGTATGTATTTTTTCCATGGGCAAATTTTATAATAAGAAAGGAGGCTGAAAAATATCTCCTGATAACTGGGTAATTGATGCTTGAGTGGCATCTTTGGTACTTATATAAATTAATGAATATAGGAGTTTTTGGAAGAAAGCTATGCAAACTAGTTAATTTACAATCACACAATTGATCTTGGGTAGTGTTAGTTTGGTCTGGTTATGTTGAAAACTTGGGAAAAAGAACGGAATGCGATCTTTTTATGACAAAATGTAGAGTAAAGATGTATTTGGATAACATGATTCGACCATTTTTCAATATATATTTATTACTTAGTCTAATAGTCCTCTTTGTTTATGACCTAAAAGAATCTGACTCACTCTATTTTTCTTAAAACTTGCTCCCTTCTCAATGTCCAACCCGACCTATAATAATATTTATCCCGCATAACAGGATTATGATAGTGTTAAGCATAGATTTTATTATGTCAAAAGCATTTGCTTGTACCTTTCTTTTGTCTCAGTTTTTAATCTCTGATTGTCATGCTATAAATTTCCTTGAAGCTCCAACATATCCACACTTTACTTCATGCAATGATTCATGGTTCCTTGCAGATGTTGGATGGCTCACAAACACTCTTATCGCCAGATAAGCTCAAAGAAAAATTTGAGCAAGAAGGTAAGAACTTCTGTGCTTGCCCATGTGCACATATGCAATCATACAAGCACTGGGAATGGGTCCACATGTTTGCATGTTTGTTTTGTATAGTTCATAAAATTATTCTTGATTTTGCCGTTCAAGCCTGTTAGTCTGATTATACATTCAAAAATTGTGAAAATAATGTCCTGTTTTGTATGGTTGTTACATGAGGCTTGTGTAAGTAATATCAACAGGTTCCACTCACTGAGCATTTGTTGGAAAAAGTGTCAAGTGTCATACCGACTAAAGAAGCTATGCTTACAGCTATATTTATTCAGTAAGCTAGAATATTAAGTTTTTCTTAAAGTTATCATCGAGTGTAGTGCTTAAGCTCGGGCTTTCAAGCTTGAGAATATGGAGTCAAATCAAAAGAAACCTCTTTGTAATATAAAAATTGAATGATTGGTCCCCAAGGTTGGTAATAAGCGACCCCCAACACCATTTGGTGCTCGGTTACAATCTTGCTCCCTCTTGTCTTGTGTTCTTAAGAGTTTAGGTTTATTTAGAGTCTTTTTCTGTTAGCACTCTAGATTGATCGGGGACCAGTGGTTGCAAATAAATCGAGCTCAAGCAGAGCTCTTTATTGTTCAAGCTTGGACCTTTTATTAAACGAACCTATTGTGATCAAGCTTGTTTCACTTATAAATGACTGATCCCAAGCCTAGCTCGAGGAGTTCATGAATTAAAATTTTACAAAATTATAGTATAGAAGTTTGAAAATGTTGATATCTTGAAACAAACTTGTAACATACTTATTCCCAATGGCTTAGAGTTTAGATAAAATCCCATAACATGTAATAAAGTGGTAATCAAATATAATCATAGAAACTAAAAAAACATAAAAATATTTAATTCTGATAAAGTTACAATTCAAACATAATGTATTGATAACATTATATTTCAGGCCAAATTTGTGCTAAATATTAATTTTGATAATAATATCTACCGACTACCAGTTATATATTACCATATAAACAGTTATCCTAAATATTAGGAGTTTAGAACATTAAGAAATTATTTTAAACGAAACCCTATATGTTCAACCGAGCTGAGTCTTATGTTGTTCAAGCTCGGCTTGTTTACTAAACGAGTCCTAAAGTTTTCAATGTACCTTGAGGTCGTTGACCAATACGAGTATGCAGGTTGTTTATACACATTTCTCATACTGACCCAAACACGATGGTTTTTTGGTGAATTGAACAAGGATGTCAAAATGATTCAGGTGGCATAATAAAAAATGACGGTCATTTTGTTTTGAAACTAGCAGAAATATTAAATTACTGGATCTAATTCTAGATGCAACCAAAAGTCTGTTATTGTAAATTAGGGCTCATAATGGAAAAGCAAAGTTATCTGAGACAAAGCCTTTTATACCCTAGAAGAGAAAATAAAAGTTTATCAAGTGTCGTGAGAAGTTGACTTACTGTCTGTGTCCATGCTGCCACCATTTCGTATGCTATGTAATATTTTCTAATTTAAATATTGTTCTTAAAGTAATTTACATTTCTGTCATCCTATCCAGGGTAAATCTGTTTATGGCCTGCGATATATTTTACGTCTGTGAGCTCTAGGACACAAGTCCAATAATACACTACAAGACATCAGTATTTAATAATCTACTATATATTTTACAATATATATAGTACTCCCTCCGTTCCAGAATATAAAATCATTGTTGATTTTTTAAAGTCAATTTGAGACATTTTCTAACCCAAAATTGACATTGATTCATTTAATTTTAGTTAATAAAATGATAAAATTGTAAATTATTTAAAAAGTACTATTAATTATAAGAATCATTATTTCGTAATTGTTAATGAATCATATCAATTTTAAATTTGAAAATATCTCAAATTGACTTTTAGAAAGTCAATGTTGATCTTATAATTTGGAACGGAGGGAGTATTTCATAGTAAATTTCTGTTGTTATTGGTATAGGCAGCACTCTGTTTACTCATTTGCTTCAACAGAATTTTACTACCCACTCGGTTACTTTTTTGCAGGCATCTCCTTGGACCGCCCTGTTGTAACTTCATGCGGCACTGGTGTAACTGCTTGCATTCTTGCACTGGTGATGATCTTGCTTTTAGTCTTTTTCCTTTATAATATTGCTATGCATATGGTTCAGCATTGAAGCTTTTTGTTTCTTTGAAAATCATTTATTAGTCGCAAGGACCAATGAATAAACAAAATGCAAAACATATATTCTCCCTCAAATTCAATTAAAATAGTCTTACTTTCTTCTTTAGAATGTCGGGAATAAGAGTCTTATGAAAAGTTAAGGGTACCAAATTCCATACATGTTCTAAACGTATTTGTAATTACTTGAAAAGTTAGATTTTCAGTGGGTAATTCATATAATTAATGGAACATTTGTGCCCTCTTATTGAAAGTTTGAACCACAAGTTGAAAATGAATACCATTTGAAACTTTCTTGAACTTGTGGTAGTCATGCATAGCGACATCGTGTCAAGCTAAGAATTGTGTATACATATCCCGAATTTTAATGCTGGTCTAATCTCAAATAAGTAGAGTGCTGCAGTAATGTGAAAGACTTTGATTGCGAGCTTATCTTCTATCTGAACACTGGACTGTTACGGAGATATTTTAGCGTCGAACAAATTGACCTTAAAAAAAAAGGTTTAGAACGAAACTCTGACACTTCTTCCTTTCCAGGGTCTCCATCGGCTCGGAAAGACTGATGTTTCGGTATATGACGGGTCATGGACAGAATGGGGCGCACACCCTGATACTCCTGTCTCCACTTCATAAATGTTACCGAAGCTTTATGAGCTTGTTTGATAGGCATCGTAGATTGTGACGAAAAAATTGTACTCAGAACAGGAAATAGTCAATTTCCCTCTGGACTCTGGAGTTTTTAAATCATGAGCTCTAGTGTTAAAGTATCTGTAAAGAGTTAAAAGAGTTGGTGACGGAGGGCTCATTCTTGGCCTGATCTTGTTCTTTTTGGTTAATTTTATTATCCTTTTAAAAAAAATGATGTTTCACAATTTAAATCTCTGTATGCAAATTACATTATTATTTTGTAACTATATAGGTATTTTTTTTAAAAAGCATAGGAATTTTATTGCTTCTCCGCCCGCCTCCCAAGAAAAAAAACTGATAATTTGGCTCTCGCTGCTAACTGGGTAAACCTCCAAGGTGAAAAGATTTGTATTGCGACCAAAAGATTGGAGAAGGACATTGGTGAGCCTATTGTTTTCGGTTTACTACCCTTCCTGGCACATGAGATTTGGGTCAACAAGTCTATCTTCTGCTTAGCTTCTTATCACCCTGAACTTTTACATTTAATGACCTATAGCTTATTGGGCAGCTTACAATAATAATCAATTATTTTTATCGTAATATATAAAAAGACTTCTTATGGGAAGAGGTGTTGGAAATATATATATATATATATATATATATATATATATATATATACCCACACACACACACACAAACATATATACGCCAAGGATCCAGTCCGGGATCCCGGACGGTGTTAAAATACGGAACTTTTTTTTTTTTTTTGCTTTTTTTTTGAAACAACTAAAAAAAATAATAATAATTATGGAACTGAAATTTTTACATAATACAATGTTTTGGGCGTGATTTGGATACATATAACAAAACATGTATGTACAGTCTGCGCAGACTGTACATACATGTTTTGTTATATGTATCCAAATCACGCTCAAAACATTGTATTATGTAAAAATTTTAGTTCCATAATTATTATTATTTTTTTAGTTGTTTTTTTTAAAAAAAAAAAAAAAAAAAGTTCCGTATTTTAACAAAGTCCGGGATCCCGGACTGGATCCGGTCTGTATATATATATATATATATATTGGTAATTTATGAATAAGAAATTTAGGTTCAAAATTTTTGTAAATTTTTTAAAACGGTTACAAATGTTATCGTTGACGGTTACAAATGTTACCGTTGTTGTGACTTTACGAATGAAACTATTCTGGAAAGACATGACTTATGAAACAAGGCATTATTTTGAAAAGGCATGACTTATGAAAAAGGCATTCTGGTGCCTATATAAGAATAGTCTTCCTCCCCATTTTAGATATGAGTTAATTTCATTCTTCATTCGATGCAAGTCAGAGAGAGTAATCAAATATTATTGGCTCGTGGAACTCTTCCATTGAAGTACTTCTTGTGAGAGTTGAAGTCCATTTCATCCTGAGAAATAGACGTCCATTGTTCCATCCGTAAGCACCGATAGCGATGACGAAATCTGCTTTAAGTAGAGACTGTCCAACAGTCGACTGGGTTTTAAAAAGTTTGTCAATTACATCTAGTAAGTTATTTTTATAACATTGTTTATCTTATACTTTTGTTTATATAATTAGTATATAATTATTTATGGATCTAACAAAAATAACAATCTTAAAGCAGATTTCTGTTTTTGTGCTTCCTTAGTATTTATTTTATACTAATTTATAAAACATAATTGGTTTTGTTTTTCTCCTTCTACTGTTTCTATTTTTATTAAAGTGATTCTGTTAATTGTGTATTTAACAGAATTATGACATTATCTAATTCAATTGTGCCTAATTCTATTACACCTAATGTTCCTATCAATATTCCTACCCATGTTAGTCATGGTGAGAAACCTGAAAAATTCAGTGGGATTGATTTTAAAAGATGACAACAGAAAATGTTGTTTTACCTTACTACATTGAATCTTTCAAGGTTTTTAAATGAGGATGCCCCTGTGGTAGATGATAATGAAACTGATAGGACCACATTGGCTGTTGTGGATGCATGGAAGCATTCTGACTTTCTTTGCAAAAAAAATATCCTCAATGGATTGGATAATACATTGTATAATGTGTATAGCCCAATCAAAACTGCTAAGTTATTATGAGAGTCTTTGGATAAAAAATATAAAACGGAAGATACCGGCATGAAGAAATTCGTTGTTGGTAGATTCCTGGATTTTAAAATGGTTGATACAAAGACTGTCATAAATCAAGTCCAAGAGCTTCAATTGTTAATCCATGAGATTCATGATGAAAAAATAGTTTTAAGTGAATCTTTTTAAGTGGCCGCAGTAATTGAAAAATTATCCCCATTCTTGAAATTTTTTTAAAAATTATTTAAAGCATAAACGTAAAGAAATGGGGCTCGAGGACCTGATAGTTAGGCTAAGGATTGAAGAAGATAATCGTATGTCTGAAAAGAAAGTTGAAAAACTTCCAACAATGAAGATCCAAGTCAAGAAAGCGGTCCTTCAAAGAAGGTCAAAGGGAAATGCTACTATAATTGCAACAAGATAGGGCATCTTGCAAAGGATTGTCGTAAACCTAAAAAGCAAGAGAACTTCAAAAAGAAAAATGCCCAAGCAAATATAGCAGAAATAGATGAAGTATCTGCTAAAGTTTCTAACATGTATCTTTCGGCAATTGTCTCCGAAGCCAATTTGGTGGGAAATCCAAAAGAATGGTGGGTTGATACTGGCGCTACACGCCATATATGCTCGGACAATAAAATGTTTACTATCTATCAACAAATAGAAAATGGTGAGCAACTATTCATGGGCAACTCCTCCACTTCTAAAATTGAAGGAAAAGGAAAGGTCGTGTTAAAGATGACTTCGGGCAAGGAACTCACACTCAATGATGTATTACATGTGCCGGACATTCGCAAGAATCTAGTCTCTGGATCTGTATTGAGCAAGAAAGGGTTCAAACTAGTGTTTCATGTTGATAAATTTGTACTTACTAAAGATGGAATGTATGTTGGGAAAGGCTATATGTGTGATGGGATGTTCAAAATGAACGTCATGACTATTGTACCAAATGTTATTGATAATAATAATAAAAACACATCTTCTGCTTATATGCTTGAGTCTATGAATGTTTGGCATGGTAGATTAGGACATGTGAACTATGGTACTTTAAGTAAATTAATTAATTTAAAATTAATTCCAAAATTTAATATTGACAAAAGTCATAAATGTGAATCATGTGTAGAGGCTAAATTAACTAGAACATCTTTTCATTCTGTTGAAAGGAGTTCAGAACCTCTAGATTTAATTCACACTGATATATGTGATTTAAAATTTGTGCAAACTAAAGGTGGTAAAAAGTACTTTATTACTTTTGTAGATGATTGCACAAAATATTGTTATATCTATCTTTTAAGAACAAAAGATGAAACAATTGAAATGTTTAAACATTATAAGAATGAAGTTGAGAATCAACTTAACAAAAAGATTAAGGCTATAAGAAGCGATAGAGGTGGTGAATATGATTCACCATTTATAGACTTTTGTTTAGAAAATGGTATTATTCACCAAACTACTACTCCTTATTCACCTCAATCAAATGGTCTTGCTGAACGCAAGAACCGAACTTTAAAAGAAATGATGAATGCTATGTTAATAAGTTTTGGGTTACCTCATAACATGTGGGGTAAGCATTGATATCTTCAAATTTTATTCTCCGAGTGTGGTGGTGTCTTGCGAAAGTAATTGTTCCTGATCCTAAGAGAGTTAAGATAGGTCCTAAAACAATTGATTGCATATTCATTGGTTATGCAAATAACAATAGTGCATATCGGTTTCTTGTGCATAAATCAGACATTCCTGATATTCATGTCAATACATTTATAGAATCCAGGAATGCATCTTTCTTTGAAAATATTTTTCCATATAAAAATACACAAGAAACAAGTCTCGTAAAAGACCTAATGATATTACGACTAGTAATCATCAAATAAACCGAGAGTCTAATGAACAGGGAGATGAAGATGAACTTAGACGAAGTAAAAGGGTCAAGATCTCCAAGTCTTTTGGTCGTGCCTTTCTAATTTACATGCTAGAAAGTGAACCTCAAAGTGTGAAGGAAGCATTGTCTTCTTTAGAAGCTTCATATTGGAAAGAAGCAATCAATAGTGAAATTGAATCCATTATGCAAAATCATACTTGGGAATTAGTGGATCTTCCACCAGGAACCAAACTATTAGGATGCAAATGGATATTCAAAAGGAAAATGAAGGCCGATGGATCTATTGATAAATACAAAGCAAGACTTGTAGCCAAAGGTTATAGGCAAAAGGAGGGACTTGATTATTTTGACACTTATTTACCTGTTACAAGGATAACATCCATTCGAATGTTAATTGCAATAGCTGCAATACATAATTTAGAAATACATCAAATGGATGTTAAAACTGCCTTTCTTAATGGTGAATTATAGGAAGAAATTTATATGGAGCAACCAGAAGGTTTTATTGCCCCTGGAAAAGAAAAGAAAGTTTGCAAGCTTGTTAAATCATTATATGGTTTGAAACAAGCACCAAAGCAGTGACATGAAAAATTTGACAATGTTATGATATCAAATAATTTCAAAATAAATGAGTGTGACAAATGTGTATATGTCAAAAGTACTCAAAAGGGATATGTAATAGTTAGTCTATATGTGGATGATATGCTAATCATTGGTAGTAATAATGATGTCATTAATGCTACCCAACAAATGTTAATTAGCAAGTTTGAAATGAAAGACATAGGCCTAACAGGTGTTATTCTAGGAATCAAGATTTCCAGAATATCTAATAGACTTATTGTGTCTCAATCTCATTATGTCGAGAAAATACTTGCAAAGTATAATAAATATGAGAAAAGTCCAGTAAGAACACCTGTTGACCCAACACTTCATCTCACTACTAATTGTGGTGAAAGTATATCCCAATTGGAATATTCTCGTATAATAGGCAGTTAATGTATTTATCAAACTGCACTCGACCAGACATAACATACTCAATAAGTAAGCTAAGTCGATATACTAGTAATCCTGGAAAAGAACATTGGAAGGCTTTAGTAAGGGTACTTAGATATCTAAGATACACTTTAACTGACGGATTGCATTATACAAGATATCCAGCTGTACTTGAAGGATATAGTGATGCAAATTGGATATCTGACTCCCATGATACTAAATCCACAAGTGGATATGTGTTTACCCTGAGAGGAGCAGTTGTATCATGGAAATCCTCTAAGCAAACATGTATTACAAGATCCACTATGGAATCTAAATTTATTGCTTTAGATAAAGCAAGAGAAGAAGCAAAATGGCTTCATAATTTTTTAGAGGATATTCTAATTTGGCCTAAACCAATGCCACCAATAATTATTCATTGTGATAGTCAATCATCTATTTGTAGGGCACAAAATAGTAATTACAACGGTAGTCTAGACATATACGTCGACGACATGAAACCGTTAAATAATTACTCTCAAATGGTATAATATCTATTGACTATGTGAATTGTGAAGTCAAAGGATAATATTGCGGATCCACTAACGAAAGGTATACCTGGCGAGTAGGTGAGAAATTCATCAAGAGGAATGGGTTTAAAGCCTGTAAAATCCTAAAGAGTCACCAAAATGGAAACCCAACCTAAATAATTGGAGATCCCAAGAAATAGGTTCAAAGGGACAACCTAATTATGTGTGATTCAGAAAACACTGAGAAGATAAATATTTCTTCCCATTCCTATGATGATACAGTGCACAAACTGCCGAGTGAAACAGGATAAACTTTGTTTTTAATAATTTCTATAGCTTGAATATAAAAGGTCAAGTGGGGTATTAGCAGGATACTCTTTATAGAAATTACCCATGTGAGTGAGAAGGGGGCCACTTCTATGAGAATGACCAAAGGCTAAATTCTCTAGCACACTCGTGAAACCAGGATGTGTCCAAGGCCAAAATGGGCACAATAATGAGAACCAATAAAATAAAATAAACAATATTGTGTGAATTCTATTGTCTCGATTTACACTAAAATGTTGAACAGTTCAAGACATCACGTTCATTGATCGACCAGTAAATCCGATAGTCTTTTACTAGGAAAGGTTCAAGGCCACAAGCTACCTTCACCGATGCAGCATTTGTTCACTGATATTCTCTCTAAGTCTGTCTGCATATTCATTTGCATTAATTCACCAAAATTTCATTCATGTGGGAGATTATTGGATATATATATATATATATATATATATATATATATATATTGGTATTTTATGAATAAGAAATTTAGGTTCAAAATTTTTGTAAATTTTTTAAAACGGTTACAAATGTTACCGTTGTTGTGACTTTACGAATGGAACTATTCTGGAAAGACATGACTTATGAAACAAGGCGTGACTTATGAAAAAGGCATTTCAGTGCCTATATAAGAATAGTCTACCTCCCCATTTTAGATATGAGTTAATTTCATTCTTCATTCAATACAAGTCAGAGAGAGTAGTCAAATATTATTGGTTTATGGAACTCTTCCATTGAAGTGCTTCTTGTGAGAGTTAAAGACCATTTCATCCTGGGAAGTAGACGTACATTGTTCCATCCATAAGCATCGATAGCGGGGACGAAATCTGCTTTAAGCAGAGACTGTCCAACAGTCGACTTGGTTTTAAAAAATTTGTCAATTGCATCTAGTAAGTCATTTTTATAACATTGTTTATCTTATACTTTTGTTTATATAATTAGTATATAATTATTTATGGATCTAACAAAAATAACAAGAGGTTCGTCTAACGAAGAGTTTGACTTATGTGCTTACTTGAAGAACATAAGAAGGAGAGGCCTTGATGGAGACAAAGGTTGAACAACCTGTCCTCAAGAAATCAAAATAAAGGACAAGTAGACGTAGAGAAGCTTGAACATTGCTGTAGATAAAAGATTTCTTGCAAAAAAATAAATTATAAATTAACGTGTCAAGATATTATTAGTTCAGAATTCCTTAAATATGTGTAGAGTCACTAGTTATACTTAATCATAATCGTACACATTATTTTATATCCAATTTAAGTATATTTCTAAGCCATATGGTCCAAAATTCTAGGAATTTAGGCTGGGGAAAATTTTTGCTGGCTAAAGGGGTGGTATTACTTGTTATAAAATACTATAACATATTTAATTATTCAATTGAATAAGAGTAATGCTATATAACTCTTTCTTTAATCCCCAAATGATTTTATTTGTCATGATGACATCACTTACTCAATTTCACATTGAGGTTTTTGAAAAAGTTGTACTTCTTTTCCTTTTCAACACTAATGAAAATAAATAGTAAGATCATTAGTACAAATTCCCAAAAGGAGCACAATAAAAGATGAGTGTTATTAAAATAGTATTGCATAACGTTATGTTTATTTGTAAAAATGATGGGATGTCATAAGATTATTTATACTAATTTGAACTATTTTATTCCATAATTACTCTATTATTTAATCATATGGATTATGTTTTGTTATTTTTAGGATTATTTGATGATATAATATAATTCAACGTAAAAAAATAATATTATATAATCTTCCTTTAGAGGTATCAAATAACCTTAAAGATGATATCAAATAGTACATGAGATTAAATAACAAAGCTAATCGAGTGATAAAATACTCCGAAATGATAATAAATTCGTACAGATAGTTCAATCTCACCTATTATTTTCGCAATCAAATGGAGCCTAAGAGTATAAAAGATCTAACTGATTTTGGAATTTTTAATTCTTCTAAAATTACGAAAATCAATTTTAAAAATAAAATAAAAAAACTACAAGTTTGGACTGGACTAAATAAAAGTCAAGTTGCTAATAATGTAATAATTTTATCATCCTATTACACTACCCATCACCACCAACAACCAAAATTACATTTGAAATACTTTAAAACTATTTCATTCTTTCAATCCAAACGCGACACAACATAATTATGTGATCAGTGGTAATTACTAATTGATTTGCTTTCCATGAATAACTTAGCCTATATAAAGGGCTCTCATTTGAACATACGTTTCATGGAATGGATAAACATCGGTCTTTTAGCTTTCACACATCCCAACTAAGTTACCGTACCACACAAAGTTACGTTTTTCTTCCCCTTTATATTCCTAGAACCAAGATCCAGGAACCTTGCTTTAAACTTCTCTGGCCAACCCAGAAAGATCAACATGTCCTTCGCTATTACTCGGTTTAGGAGAAGTTTCTTTCGGAGGATGGCCATCAATGAGTATGCCCCGCCTAGTCGACAAAGAGGATGGTGAATCCCTATCATATATACGTGGAGTTCCAAATACATTGAAGAACCCATTCTTCACCTCCTCAGCAGCATCAAAGAAACGATTCATGCTACCAAAGATGCTTCGTTCAATGGCTTCAATGTCACTGTGTAGACCACTGTGTAGCCCAGGCAGGTCAAATGGTCGAAGCTCTGATGACCCCATGGAGAAAGAACCGTTCAACACCTTGTCTGTTACATCTTCTTCCGTGTATTCTTTGTTAGATTGCACCACTTCAGATGGCCTGTATAAAAGAGAGAAAATGTCAGAACGGATCTGAAGTTCAGGATATATTGTGAAAAAATGTGTAATTCCATTTCGCTTAAGCCCAGGGTATACATTTGATTGACACCTAGACAACAAGCCTAAATCCAAACACTACACTCTCAATGCTAAAAGGTTATTGGGTAAGCAACCTCAAGAACAGATACTGGCCACACACCAATGAAAAATCAAAAACCTCACGGTTCAGAGATTCAGCTTTCTAAAAACTTAGTTTTCAAACTAGCTTCCACGTTATGACCAATGACATTACACAGATTAATAAGCAGCTGGGAAACAATACACAGGAGAACCTGCAATACATGTATAAAATTCCCAGAGCACTAGAGAGACGTGATTGGTAAATTTCAAGTTAAGGAAATTCTTAAGGACCTTCCTTAAGGGAACCCATTAAACTATAGGGCTGCCAAAAGATATTTGATTTCCTTAAGAAATGTCTATGGCAAGCAGAAAAAGAAACTTTCATCCAAGAATGTTTAGGACCTCATTATGTAAAAATTGCAAGAAATTGGAACAACTTTCCTTGTTTATTAACACTAGTTATCCGTGCACACGCAATGCGTGTGATAAAATATAATCCAAATAACAATTCTTTGTTAATGAGGAATTGGGGAAAAAGTAGAAGATGTGACAGAAACTAGAAAGTAAAGCTAGTGGGAGAGAAGTTAAGGAGAACAGTTGGTGGGAGAGATTAAAAAGAAAGGGTAAAACGGGAAAGTAAAAAGGCTTCAAAATAGTGTTAACACCAAAGAAGCAGTTACTTTTTCCTCCTGCTTTATTAATAGAGATAGAGATTTACACGTCAGCTCAGCCCAACAGATAATGGTGATCCTATATGTTTTAGAAGTCTAAAGGCATGTATCTTCTATGACAGGACCAACAGGAGTTCAATGAAGAATGCTTAGGACTTCATTATGAAAACATTGTAAATAATCAAGGCAATTTGTTAAAATTAAAAAGTCACAAGTCAACTCAACCCAATTACTGACAAGGAGGTCATATGCTCTTAAAAGTCCTAGGACAAATTACAAATATCTTTACTTACACTATCAACCACAAGTTCTTTTTAACCTTCACCTTCCAACTACTCTATGTTGCACGGACTCGAGTACAGGAGCTGCATGCGGATGTAACACAGGGACACTTACCACCTATAATAGTATCTAAAGGACTCGAGTAAAAGGGTTCAGAAAGGATATATGAGACGAGAACATGACATGACATGAATTAATTAATTGTTTTCATCTCAGCCAACTGACTCATTTTCCTCTCAGAGAGGGAAATCTCACTTTTAATAGTACTTCAACATTTTCTTATGCATATTCGTTTTTGCTTTGAAATATAAGTCAGTACTCACCTTACGTTAAAATAGGTCCAAAAACAGTACAAAACCATCGCTGCAGAGCAGCTTCAAGCCAAAACACAAGTGAAACCAACTGATTTTCAGCCAAATTTATTAGTGATGAAATCAAAGGTGAAGGACCAACATATATTCAATTAAACGTAATTCCCTGGAACTTCTACAGCTCTTCCCCTTATCCCTCACCAATTCTTCATTTCTTAATTGTTCTACTATTCTACCTTATATTATTATCTTCCCCTCTAATCTTATTCTACTCTCTCTTTCTCAATAATTTCTCAGCGGTAGTGCATCATCATATCAAGTAAATCCACAGATATGAAGCTTACCTTACAAAATAAGCATCAATATAATTTCCATCCTATGTAAAAGTATACAACAGTTAAAAGGAACCTTGTGCTACTCAATAAACAACTGTTGTTACTTCATTTTCTTCCTAATTGTTATATCAAATCAAGAAAACTAAGCATCTTATAACCAAACAGTGCTTCTACTCTACCCAGTTCTAACCCACCAACCATATAAATCCAAGAATTACAAAGTCACAGGAATTAAAAACCCTAGGTAATCGAAACAAAACACCTTTCACCACAATTCTCAACACTCGATCCTATAGTCCCAAAACAGCACAAACCCTAATGCCCCAAATCGCAGATTTTAATTGCTCCCACATTTTATCCCAAAAGATAAACATTTGTCCATATAAATAGATAGAGGGAGAAATAATGAGTGAGATAGAGATAGAGATAGAAACCTTCCAGCGCAATCTTTGAGAAGCTGCTCAGTTTTCTCGCACTTCCGGACGAATTTTCCAGGCTCCACCTCTTGGGTTTTGCACTGGGATGTCACGATCTTCCTGGTGGAGCATTGGTCGGAAGATCCAGAGGAGGAATCGCCAGCTCCGGTGATAAATTCGTTGACATTGCCAGACCTTGCATTGTCATCGTCATCATTCCACACCCAACCCATAACTTCCCTTCCTTTCTTATTGCTTCGCGAACTACCTCGTGGGTTTGCTTTCCTTTCGTTTTTAGTATTTTCTAATTTTTGGAGAGAGAAATTCAAGTTCTTTTAAACAATAAAACATAAATAGCTTTTAAGAATTCTAAACAATGCTCCCTTCGTTCTAAATTAATTGCTCAATTTTGACTTTTTTAAGTTAAATAGACTATTTTTAAAATTAATAATTAAGCATAAATATATTTCTAAAATTATAAAAATTGGGGTTAGTAATAAATTGGACTTATATACTTTCTTTTGGTTATAATCTCTTCACCTATATTTTAGCAAAAATAGTAAAAAAATTAGTTTTAAAAATGATCAATTTGACTTTAAAAAATCAAAACTGAGCAATTAATTTGGGACGGAGGGAGTAAAACTCAACTTGTTTTAAAACAATGAAAAATTTATAAAAATAAAAATTATTTACAAAATAAGATAATATCATTTTTCTCGTTCATTAGAGTTATATTTTCATTATTGTTATATTCTATGTATAGAGAATAGATAGTATTAATAGCCGTAAAAAAATTAGAATTGAGTAATAACTAATTCTAAAGAGAAGATAAAATAGTTAAAGTTAACTTATTAGTGGATATTAACTAACGAATCGGGTCACCCACAGGTTAGGTCTAAATGGACCGGATTAAAAAGACCCGTTTTTTAATGGGTGAAATTAATTCATGCCCAAATCCTTAAATTTAGTGAGTGGGTTGGGTGACCCGTGGATTTAGGTGATAAATTGACAGTTCTACATATCACTATATAAACACTGCTAACCTCGATCCTGGCACACATTACGTGTACGTAGAATAAATAAAAAAATATTGTAAAGAAAATAAAAATTGGTTTAAAATTCAGACCTACTCAACCGATTCAACTGGTTGAATGAGAATCGGTCTTATGTCCGGTCTGATTTGATCTGATTGGATCAGTTTGGTTAAAATTCGGATTGAATCGATTGACCATCGGTCGAATTGGTAGTTTAACCAGTAAAATCAATTAAATTGACCTAGTGACCCGATTTTTATTTATTTTTTAATATTTTTTTTATACTATTTTTTTTAAATATTAATATTAACCACCTTCAGTACAATTGTAAAACAAATTCATTATATTTTAGTTTATCAAAAACAAGATATTTAAAAATATTAGTAATTAATAATAATATATATCTTTATATATTTATGAGATCACCGGTTCAATAACGGTTCGACTACTGGTTGAACTAATGACCCATCCTCTTGGTAACTTTTTTTGTTCGATGATCGATCTGAGTCTAAAAACATTATTAGTGTCTTTTTAAAAAGGAGAGAAAGGAAAGAAGAAGAAAGGAAATTTAGGAAGGAGAATAAAAATTATTTATTTGTGAGTTTTTTAAGGAAAGAGAAGAAAAGAGTACGAAAACCCCTGGGATAGAATACTACCAGCAACAATTTGTCAAGGTCAGAAATGGTTCATGGGATCACAGGAACGCATGCGCAAGCCCGTATGAAAAGCCTGACCCGAGGTGAGGGAGACTTAGTCCGATTGCGGTTGAGAAACTCAATCACATACTAAAATACCAAAATTATTCTTATAATATTTTATAAAATGTAATCTTATAAGGATAAAATAGTAATAAGTTCTTTTAAATTAAAATTTCCTTCCAAAACGTAGAAAAAGTAAATCTCCTTTTTTTTTGTGATAATTTTATATTACTAAATCTCCTTTCTTTTCCTTCACTCTCTTCTCTCAAAATTTTTAAATTCATTTCTTTTATTTTCTCTCCAAACTCACAAACATACGAAGGAGTGGGGTGAGAAAAAATACAAGTGTTTGAGTTAAAGAAGTAACTGCTCCTATCTTTTTAAAGAGTAAAATAAAAAATAAAAAGCAAAAAGGTTTCAATTTCGTTTAAAGAGTAAAATAAAAAAATAAAAAAGTAAAAAAGTTTCAGTAAATTGTTTACATCAACGACAGGTTCTCGATTGGAATAAAAGCACAATAAATTGTTTTACAAAAAGAGTTCTTAGTATGTGTCAAAACCGTTATACTACTACTACACCGAAATCTCGTACTCGAACTGACAAATTAATTACTATCAAATTTTTTTCTCAATTTGTTCTATCCCGCCTTATAATATAGATATAGATAGATAGATGCATGCTTGACTACTCCCTCCATAATTGACTATTTCCTTTAGATACATTTTCTTAGTTTAATTTAAATGAAAAATCTATTATTTATTTAAGTATGTTCCAAAATTATATAGATTCACTTATAATTTTAGATTATATAATTATATGATTTATAACTGAAATTTCTAACAATTAGTTGTCAGGGAATAGGGATATATTTAAAAAATTAAAATTTTCTTTAAAAATTATTGTTTTAAAAATATATCTTTAAATTTTAAATACTTATTTGTTATTTATTACAATCTGATAGCTATTCTTCATTTTATCAGCCCATCCGTCCTAGTTATTAAATAAATAATATTTTCGCTCGAGAATTTATTTATAATTTGTTAAGTTTTTTGATTTAACTCTTATGAAAATAAATTGTTATCTATAAAGATGATATATATGAAATATATAACAAATATCAAAAAGATAAACTATAATTTTAACTATTCTATTCCCCCATTCTATAATATAAAATTGTTATTGATTTTTTAAAATAAACTTAAGATATTTATAAACTCAAAATTAAGATGAATAGATGAATTATTTTAATTTTAGTCAATGCAATAATAAGTATTATAAATTATCTGAACATATTATTCATTGTAAGATTTATTGCTTTATAATTTTTAGTAAATCATCACAATTTTGAGTTTAAAAATGTCTTAAATTGACTTTTAAAAATTAATAATAATCGTATAAATTTAAAACAGATGTAGTATATAGGAAATCAACAAGCTCAACCAATCTCACTTTGTGTAATTAACTCGAGTTCAATGTGGGATCCCCGTTTCAAATTTCTCAAGGTATAGCCTTTAGCCTAGGCGCAAGGTTACATTTATAGACGTTGCAACTATTACACTACTAGTATTTACTTCTACTTGTGTTGATCCAAAAATAAAAGGATAAATTAATCAAATCCTACATTAATAAATAAAATAAAATAAAATAAAATAATTAATTGAGAGGATATACTTGTTAAGTTTAACAAAAAAGAAAAATTTCTGAACCAAATTCAGAAAATTTTCTGAATGCTCTGAACCAACAGTTGTGCCTGGGCAGTCATATGTGATCTTAGTGAAGTGCAATGCAGCTGGTATATTCATCTGAATAGAGAGAAGTAGAGATTAGTATCAACCGGAGGAGTCCAATGCATTTCCCAGATAGACCTGGGCAGGCAGGAAAAAGATAAAGACGCCACTGGGCTTCTGAAGTAGTAGTACATATTTACCTGCAAATCAAGTGTCAGACGAAGTAGATTTGTTAAAAGATGCATAGTTGTCATTTTAGACAAAATACATACTAGTAGCCGAGTAGGTATCACTCACTATCAGTCATCTGTTACTAATTTTTTTATGTTGAATGAAACAGAGCAGCTCAAAAATTATCATTGTTGAATCAAAGTGACGCAAAAATAGCCCAGGAGTTTAAAACAGAAAATGTGGGTGACTAATATCCTGTTTACCTAAGCTATCATATTTCTTTGTGCAAATTATATAATTGGCCAAGACTATAAAGTAAGACCATGTATATCGCACTATTAGCAGAAGATTTGATTTGTTCAACACAAACAGAGTAAAGGGAAGAACTGCGCAAGGGCGTAATATTATTTTCCTGGCCTCTTTCTTTCTTTCTCTTTCTTTTTTTTTAGTGTGCATGTGTTGTGTGTTGGTTGAAAATTGTTCCTATTAATAATGTATTTAAATAAGGAGGATCCGGTTCTCATGTTTGTAGAATGTAAGACACACCCCATACACAATACAGTTGCTACTCTCTGACAAGAGACTAAGAGAGTGCCTGTAAATGCCCATCTACATCATAGAGATGATATTGAAACTCAATTGACCTAATTTTTAAATATCAAGAAAACAAAGCAAAGGAGGGTTACCTGCATTAGAGCTTCTTAACAATTTCCTCATTTACACGCTTGTAGTAAGTCATCCTCTGGATGGAAGTTAGAGCTTCTTCATATTTCTTACTTTGAAATGCATCTGCGAAGCACTTGGACCAATGCTTCAGTTTCTCTCGCATCTGATAAAATAATTAAATAATATTAAAAGCTAGAAGGTTATGCTAATATAATATGTACGATATAAAGGAAGATAAACAATCAAATCATGAAGATATATATATATATACACACACACACACACACACACACACACATACTCACAGATACATACATACATACATACATACATATACATAGACACGCATCCCTTATTCCCTAAAAATGTGAGCAAAAGCCTATCCACCGCCGTCATAGCAAAAGGATAAACTTATTGCAATAATATCAACCTACTTGGCTGATCTTCAATTCTTCATTACACAAGCTTACTTTGGCAAGTCTAGTATATTTAGGGTACAACCTTTATTAAATTCTCTTGCTGATGAGACAAGCATATGGAAATTCAGAATAAAATCCTGCCACACTCGCTTCACCATGATTGCAATTAGCCAATTAAGTCCATGTACAGAGCAGTCAATCATACCTGCGCCTGGATCTCATTTAATGCCCGAGTGTCTGCAGCTTCTTCAACAGCCTCCCTAATTTCCATAATCTGTGATTCAAAATTCATTGTTAAATTTCACAAACAGATCTTTTGCAGATTTAGTGACAGAGAATCAGTAGTTCAGTACATTGGGGTAATCTAAAGACCAGTTATTCTCTGGACATGGTTTCAAGATAGAACTTTTTGGAGTTATAAAGCTACAGATGGAATAATAACACTACATCGTTTTAATAAGCCTCTTTCAGAAAGATGAAATGGTCAAGCTTGTGAAGCTGTCAATGAAGTAAAATTCAAAAATGGGTCAATACATCCACGAATTCTATAACTTAGAGAAAATATTGTAATTACCAAACTTACTGGAAAGAGAGCTTCGATATTTAAAGGAACAATTAGGACGGATTTTGATGTGGATGAGGGCTATGAAAATGTTGCAGGATTTTACAAGATATACAACTCAAAGACTGTAGACAAGAAGGATAGACATTGACTACATTTACAAAGTGATGGTTGGGAAATTACAATAGGTTTTCAGTGAAAAACCAAAACTAGGATTATCGGGGTGGGGTTCATTAGAGCTTGATAAGGCAGGATTTAGCAAGAACTATAGAGTTGTGCTAGAACTCTGAAAGTCTGGATATAAATTGGTAAATAATATGATAGGGCTCAGGAGAAGCAGAAAAAGAAGAATAATTTAGAAATCTCAACTTGAATTTTCAAGCCACCTAAGCTACATCATTGATATACATACATGATAATAATAGTAATTGAATTACCAACATGTATGAAAATGAAAAATGAACACCAATAATTACTAGTAGACTAGTAGCAAACCAACTACACTACCATACCACCCATACATAAAAATGATGCAAACAAGGTAACACAATAAGCATTCTCTATGCTTTCCCCATGTGGTCCAAGCCCTGATATAGATGAAAACAATCCCGTTTTCTTCTTCTAAATCACGAAAAATGAAAAGTGAAGATGAACATGGCAGTAACAAATCAACTCCACTATGAAAATATCTGAAAACAGATTTCTATTTTAATCTAGTTGAGCTAAAGTACAACTGTGACTAACAGCAGTACCTCCTGAATAACTTACCAAGTGAGCTTCAGCAAATGTCAAGAAATCAACTATTGCTGGAAAGTGTTCAAGTTTGAAGATAAATCTCCAGAGACAATTTTAGAAAAGCCTCAGTAATGCAAATCAAGCCAATATATTAACTAATATTGTTGTTTATCATTATTAGATATTTTACATTATAGTTTAGAGCTAAAGCAATTGTAAGTAGTAATTATGTTTCCATCATATTAGGTAAGATTATTCTAGAAGTTTTAATTATTGTTAGGAGTTGTTTCCTTTTCAAACTAGGTTACATAATTTATAGTAGAATTTGATATTCTATCTTCTGTGTAAACAGATGTAATCACATAATCATTTTATAAATTGAATTATTATTGATTTGTAATTAAAGCTTTGAGTTTTTAATGTGCATTTCTCTACCAATTCCCTGCGTGGATAGTTCTATTAACCCTTCTTTGTCATCCTTAATCTTTATTCTAAACCCTATCTATCCTGCATCACTTTGGCTGAGCAAGCACCAGGAGAGCTTGACCAATTTGAGTTGTTCTACAGCCCTATTTGTAACAGGGTCAGGGTGACAAACTAGAGTTCAAAAAAGCACAAAACTCATTTAACAATTTCTTCAACCAAACAATGGGTACAAAGAACCTCATGATAAATCAACCTTCCCAACCTCATTGCAAGCAATATAGTATCAATATTTATCAAAACATTCAAGCTCATTAGAATTTAAACTTTATAATCCCCTAACCCACTTGACTATAAACTAACATGATAGTAATCTGTTAAGAAACTCTACGGCTCAAGTACCTCCAAAAATGTGCTAATTTATGTAAGAAATTTCTGGTACCAGAATAATCTAAAACTAGAAGGCATCAACTTAAAATTGAAACCCTGCAAAATGATTTTCAACATTTATACAAACCAGTTGCTTTAACTCAACCCAACGTGGAATATACATCTGAAGTAGAAATTATATGGACAATAAAAAAGAAAGAAACTTTCAGGAAAAAGCCTTTCTTAAGAAGATAAAGTAAGAAATTTAACAATCAAGGGAAATATATAAGATAAACTATCAGAATCACACTCCTCAAATTACCTCAGCCAACAACTCCGGTTCTGAAACAGTTTTTTCTTCATCCACTTCCACACCTTCAAGTCTCATCTACAAAGTGAGGGGAAAATGATTACTAACGATTTATGCATGTACAAGGAAAAGAACCAACAATGTATCAGCGGACCAAAAATGGACAACATTAAAAAACAATACAGAAAAGTTAATAAGTATTATGTCCGTGAATATCATCCCTTTCATATTATTAAACTAATCTCTCTAATCACTAGTGCCAAAACCCACTCACTGAGATATAGTTATCAAGTATCACAAGAATTGGAGAAAAAGAACTTGTGATCTAGAAAATTCATGAATGTTGTAAATACCTTCTTCCTTGAAAATTATTTAAATACCAAATTATCCTTTTGAGGCCAAACAACAAACCCTTTAGACAATTCATTCCTATAAAGATTCATTATCTCCCAAATGATTAATTTAATAATTGTAATTTTTAACTGAAAGGTCCCAAATACCAAGAATATGACTTGCTAGATTGCCATCTGCCACATACCTTAAACTATCAAGATTTTTTTATACGGACAAGACACTGTTAATGGAATTTGGTATAAGCTCAAATCATACACTTCTGAGATCCAAAATTGGTAGAGATTTACTTCTCCTTCCTTTTACAAGTTTTTCACGTAGTAGTAAGTTTATGTGGATAATTCTTTGATGTGAAAGTGTTTTTTTTTAATCAATATAATTGTTTGATCTGAAAGTTAAAACAATTGACAACATCCAATTAGGAGACATGATTATGTATTAGATCTTCAACTTGGCTTTACAAGTAAAATGCACTTACAATGTAAGTTGCCCTTGACAATGGATTAGTAAGTGTGCGATATGCATCAATTACCCGTGCAGACTGCTCAGCAGCATACTCTCTTTCTTCCTGAAAATACACTGTGTCAAGATATTATATGCTAAAACCTCACTTTCTCATAAAAGATCAAAATTCTCCAACAATAACCTTAGATTTCGAATGAACTAGATCAGGATGCAGTTTCTTCTGCCAGTCTTTATACTTGCCCTCTAGATTCTCATCATCAATATCAAATTTCTTCTCCCTGTTGAGATTAAAACTTCTCTTCATAATCATTTGAAATAAAAATCAGTTTTTTCAACAGGTAGAGCCCAATTAAAGAAATAAAGAGGAGGAACCCTGAGCATTTATGATATTGCATCCACTATGCATAATATAATCAATTAAAAGAAACAGGGTGTGATTTAGACAACTGATGAATTCAAAAGTACTATAAGTATTACATGCAGAACTATAATTTACTGAGGATCAAAAACATAAACTAGTAAACATTTCAGATTGCACTCACAAACCAAATATTTGGAAATAATCAACGGAGTGATCAACAGGTTGAACGCTGCGACAGGATTGACAGAATAGAAACGGTGTCGTACTTCCGGGAACAGCATTACAGTTCCAGCAAACAACTTTCTCGAAAGAATCCGAGCAGAAATTTCTCCCAGAAAATCCGAGACTTGCGAGCAAGTGAGTTTTAGGGGTTTGGGAAACCCTAGGTTTTTCTCTGCCGTCGATTTCGTGGGAAGAAGATGAAATAGTGGAAAATTGGGGTTCTGAGTAGCTATCTATTGACCAGCAATGAGAGGTTGAAGAAAGGGACCTGTTCCGTAGAATAGTGGAGAATGGTATTCGCAGCTGCTTCTTCCACATTTTCGGGAGTTGGCTGAAAAGCAAAGAGACGAGTTACAGTGACGTCATGTTTGGATGGCATTAGCGGGTAATCTGCGTTTGGAGAATTGGGTAACCTGGTAATTCCATATTTACCTTCTTTTTTTTTTCTTTTTTTCTTTTTAATAATTTAAATATGCATTTAAATTTCATTCAATATGAGTAATTCATGGTCAACACTGAAACATTTTTATTAAAATTTTGTTAGTGCCATCTTTTTAATGACAATTTTTTCGCCCATTTTTTATGATAATTAGTAGGTAAGTTGTATTCGACTCGAATCTCCAAAATTCAAAATGAAATAAATCAATAAAAATGATATAGTGAAAATCATATTCCATGTCAATTAATCACCAAGAAACACATGATTATATATTTTGCTTGAATCGATGAATGATATTGTTTAAGCTATTAAATTCTACTAGATTTCTTACTCGTGCGAAGCAAGCACGGGTATTGGGTTACATTTCATATCGCATTTGCATTGAAAAAGCTAGCAGATCAGCCTTAGATTCTTCTTGTATGTATACTAGTTGATAGCCCGTGCATTATAATTTGCCCGACATTCATGTCAAAAAAGAACTCGAAGTACACAATTCATGTAAATTAGTTGAATTACTGTAGCATAAAATTAAGAGATTTACTTTTCTTTCGATATGCACCTCTTATTCGGCTGATCACCCCATTCGAAGAAGGAACATCGTGGTGGTGAAATAAATTCTGCACAAAACATCACAAAAAATCAAACATTAGTAAATCAATAAATCAATACTAATATATAATAAGGTGAGGCAATCCTATTTTGAGTAGGAAATTTTCAGTTCCCATAACAAATCAATTAAAACAAAAAGCCAACAACAAAGAAAAGCATCAATTTAATCATCAAGATCATAATCCCATTTTATATGCAATGTATAACAACTCAATAGCTCCATGCACAATACAATTTAAAAGCACCTAATAGAGCCCCCAAAACAGAGGCATCAGACACAAAAATCATCTCTCAAATAGACGCATGCTTTTTAAACCCAAAAAGAGTAGAACCCCCATTCTCACACAAAGCATCAAGTATAGCATTAGATAGATGCATTGTTCGAAATTGCTTTTGAGGCTTACGCCTCGAGGCCCGCCTCATAGTGAGGCGGTAGGTTGATGTGGCGAGGCTTACGCCTCAAGGGGAAATACAGAGGCTTACGCTTCATTTGGCTGAGGCTTGCGCCTCAGTGTGTTTCGCCTCAAGGCTTACGCCTCATTTGGCTGCCTGATAAAAAAAATTAAAAAAATTCTAGTGAAAATATAATGATAAAAAGAATTACTGTGATCTTTCTTAGCTACTTCTTTCCGGTGCAGAAAAAATTCTCATTCAAAAATTTTGTGAGCATTAAGAATATAATTTTGTTTCATGTTCACCCTTAAAATAATAAGTTGAGATTAGTTTGATATCTATTTTATCTATCTATTTTATAAAAGGAGAGCAAGAAAAATAATTGCTTTCCTTGAGGCTGTCATAATTTTTCTTCCGCTTTTGCTCTTGCATGTTTGGTTTTATTACAATTTCATCTTTTTAATTTTTTTTCCTTTTTATCTATCCAAAAATTGATAAATTCCTATTATATCTTTTCGGTAAGTTCACATGCAAAGCGATATTATGTTGTTTTGATGTTTTGTAATGATACATTAAGGTGGCGTTGGTTCTTTGTCTCTTTATGACCTTGATTATAATGATGGATTATTTTATGATTTTATTAGCATTTTTTTATAATTTTTTGAGGACTTTTAGTTTTTCTAATTGAGGTTTACGCCTCGCTCCGCCTCGAGGCTTACGCATCGCCTCGTCCGGAGAAAAAAGCGTCGTACCGCTTTTAGCTTTTTCGAACATTGGATAGATGAACCAATGCACGGTCAGGTATTTCTTCAAACACTTTATGCTCGTAACGAAGTTAAAAAATGAAAAAGAAGAAGAAAATGATTTGAACATTTAGAACTACAAACTCAATGCAAGCAAAGCATACACATTTTTTAGATAATCAAAAGAATAGTAACAACCATTATTTCAAACTATTTAAATATAGTAATGTGATCCGGGACCGTAACAAATCGATTGAACCAAACCACTTTTGTATTGCTCACCTTAAGTCAACTAGAATTTAATAAATAAACAATCAGTAGGCAAAATACTACATTAGCAACAAAAAATAGTGCAGTAAAATATTATTCCATTTCTTGACATGAAATCAGTCAGAACTTATAACATTTATCACTTATAAAAAGAAAAATAACATTCATCATACATAGATGCTTAGCAGGATCATTGTATTTCATAAAGTTAACAAACTGAAATTGACAATCATGTGTTCTTCCTTTCTTGTAAACATCACTTTGCGCAAATATGCTAGGTTTGTCCTCCTAATTCAAATTATTTTAAATTAACCTAGCAAAATATGAGAAAATTCTGAGCACACAAATTCATAAATCCTAGGGCAGACATAAGTTTACACACAGATCATATACCAAAAAAATAGTTAACAATAAATTAACTCTCTCCCACAGACACTCTCTCTTTAGCCATCTTCAATGGGGGATTTTTGGAGTAGCCTGTAGCTATTTACAAATTATACGGATTGAAGAACAAAAAGAAGTTCTTATAGCCTCTAAAACAAATCTTGCTAAGTTGAATATAAATCTTAAACTACTGTAATTACAAACACTTAAGGTTCAACAACTAAAACTAAGAAGTGTACCTCAAATTGTTGGTACGTGGAGGCATGTAGCTATTTTCAATGGGTTGTATACAGGTTTGCAAGATATGAAATAGTTAAAACGAATACTAATAAGATTGAGGTACAAAGTCATATGTATTGTGCTTTTCATCTATGTACATCAAAATCAAATACTAAAATTTTATATAAACAATATATGCTACCTCGGCCCCATAATGAGGGTCTGAATCATAAGCCAAAGCTTTAAACGAAACTGAATAATGAAAATATGAATTGGCTAGATTAATTCGACTTACAAATTACGCTAGTCCTCTACTAATTGATTTATATTATGGTTTTCTATAATGTGACATTTTATCAAACATTTCGTGCACAATATCAAACTCAATGTGACATTTTATCAAACACTTCATGCACAATATCAAACTTCAAATGAAATAGGGACAAAAGTGCGCACTAAACTATCAGAGTTTGGAGAAATTTCAATTCATAGACATAATTCTGGCAGAATTCAATAGCTTTGAAACCCTAACCCTCAAAACCATAGCTTTGAAATAAGAAGAAGAGAAAAAAGGGGGGCAAACAATTAGCACATATAAGCTTAATTAAACATCAATAAAGTTAATCAAGAAGCTAAACAATTCTAAATGAGTTAACCTTTGGAACTCAAAGATTGTGATGCCCCTTTTTGTGATCGTCAAATTGAATTACTCCTCACTACTAAGTTCAACCAAAGTTTATGCATGTAAGCATGAGAGGGCAGCAAGGGGCATGGAGTATAATAGACCCATGTGTGCAGAGCGGTTCGTGAAATTTGAGAAATTAAGGTTTGGAATTACCTTAAGCGCAGCGGGGAAGGAAGTTATTCAAAGCAGCGACTATGGGTTGCAGCGACAATATGCTAATTTCAGTGGCAATGGCAATTTCGGCGACGATGGGTATTTACAGAGATACGTGCCGAGAGTGAAGAGGAAGATGAAGACGGGAGTAGGAGGAAAAAAATGGGCGAAAACTCCACTCGCTCTGCAGATGATTTGAAGAAGATAAAGAGATGAAGAGATTGAATTTAAGCGAGAAGGGAAACGGAAGAGGAAGAGCCGAACGATTGATTAGACCAATTTAACTCGATTAAAAGTGGAAGAGGAAGAGGAAGACGGGAGTAGGAGACGGTAAGAATCGGAAACGCCAGCGGAGGGTGGAAAAGGACTAATTAGCAAATCTAACCCTCTTATTTGTTATGTTTTTGCTAAACTGTTCCTCAAACTTTTTTTTAGCATAGCTGTTCCTTAAAGATACATTAGTCATGCAAAAATGTTCTTCTACTATTGTTGGTCAATTTTCGTTAGTCAAATGTTAGTTTTGATTAAATATTTTCTCAAATTTTTATCATTTTCATTTATATATCTACTAAATATTAATATGTATATTATCATTTTTATTTAACTTAATCTAATTAATTAAATTATGAACTTGTGCGATAGATAACACAAAATCAAAAAATAATAAATATTTATTTTATCAATAAAATAAATTCATACACTTTTGCTAATTAAATTTCTCAAATATTAAAATTTTCGTAATATACGTTCAAACATAATTTTTTCTAATTTAAAAGTTTAATACCCATAAAAAGTGCAAATTAACTCAAAAAAAATATATTATATATATTTTTAAAATATTAAAATTTACGTAAAACAAACTTAGAAAAAACTTGTTACTGAACAAATCTTATAATTCATATAATATAAAAAAGTATTAAAAATTATGTTATATGTTTTTATTTGCAATCTAGAAATTTTGGCTGCCTGTTGTTACTTCTAAACCAGTAGTTTTGATATCTGTAACGACATTCAGTCTTTTTGAGGTTGCACTTGATTTTGAAATTTGGTATGGTGTTTGTAACCGGGAAAGACATATATAATATATTCATTACTTTTTAAGTAAAGTACTGGTTCCCTGAAGTCAGTTTTATTTACAAATTAGAATAAAAGGCTTTTGTGTTTCTTTTTAATAATTTTTATGTAATGGTGTAGTTGGTCATGTTTCAGTTTGTAGTCTGTTTTGTTTGAGAATGGTGTAGGAGAAGGAAATTAAATGGGAAGATTAGGGAGAATAGGGCAAAAAAGAATATTTTTTCCTATTTTTTTTTTTTGTGTAATGATATTTGATAAACTCGTCATTTTATATGTTTGAAAATAGTATGTTTGGAAATAGTATAATTATTTTTGTCTATAAAAGAATAAAATAGAGTGAAGGGTAATTATACCATTTAATATGGTCTATTAGTATAAAAAAAATTACTATCACTTTATGAATTTTGTAAGACCACTATGAATAAATTTAAAATTTTTAATACTTTTTTATATTATATGAATTATAAGATTCGTTCCGTAACAAAAAAAATTTAAGTTTGTTTCATGTAAATTTTAATATTTAGAAAAAAAATATAATATAATTTTTTGTGTTAATTTGTACTTTTTATGCGTATTAAACTTTTAAATTAAAAAAATTATGTTTGAATGTATATTACAGAAATTTTAATATTTGAGAAATTTAATTAGCAAAAGTGTATAAATTTATTTTCTTGATAAAATAAATATTTGTTATTTTTTGACATTTATGTTATTTATCGCACAAGTTCATAATTTAATTAATTATATCAAGTTAAATGAAAATAATAATATATATTTTTATATTTAGTAGATATATAAATAAAAATGATAAAAATTTGGGGAAACATTTAATCAAAAGTAACATTTGACTAACGGAAATTGACCAAAAATAGAAGAGGAACACTTTTGTATGACTAATGCATATTTGAGGAACGACTATGCCAAAAAAAAAGTTTGAGGAACAGTTTAGCAAAAATATGACAAATAAGAGGGTCAGATTTGCTAATTAGTCGGAGGAAAAGCAATCGTCTTAATTTAACTGAGTTAACTCGTCAATTTTGATTGAGTTAACTTACTGATTTTTCAAATCGAAATAAACGATTTCTCAAACTAATTTGATTTGCTGATGTCATTTGACGTCATCCCTTGGACTCCAACATCCTGAAGCTATTGATCAAATCTTTAACATCATTCTTATTTCCTAATTTGCAGCACTTGTAAACATGGTGCCCCAACTTCTTTTATCTTTACATGTAGTATCTACTACTCTGATAAAAATAAATAAAAAATCTTAGCCTAAAAAATACATACTCCCTCCTTCCCTCCGTCTCCAAAAAGATGAACAAAGTACAATTTGCACGTATATTAAAAAAGTAAAACTAGCGGAAAAAGAGTAAAAAAATTCTAAATTTATCTTTACTGGCCACACAAGATTATATAAAGTGATGAATACTTTTATTTTTGTACTAATGAACCCCACAAAATAACATATTTATTCTTTATTTTATATACTTTATTTTATTCTTTTGGTGACAAAATTTTTTTTTGTACATTTATTCATCATTTTGGAAACGGAGACGGAAGGAGTACTTTACTTTGGCATAATAGTTTTGAAAGCAAGTCATTCATATTTGATGAATACTGCCTTGCAATGGAAAGCCAACCTAAAAGAAAGGTGTAGCAATAATTAAACTATCATCTACTGACTGCCAACCTAAACAAAGGTGTAGCAATAGTAATCAGCTATAGCTCGTGATGCTTTAGCCATATATTCCATCCTAAACGATATTTCAGTCGACGCATGGTGAAAAGAAAAAAATAGAAAACCGAATGATTTCCCTGTTAAGCTAGGTTTTCACAATTCATCTTAATCACAGTAATCAATAGTGTCTTATAGTTTGTTTAATGATTTAGCTAGATAATTGGCTTCTCGCGTGTATATAATACACACAAATATATACGAGATATGTAAAAGTCTGCCTTGCTAATTTAGCTAGCATGCACATGTCATAAGGACTTCCTACAATCTCAAAACACTTCTCACCTTAAAAATAGATAGATGCATGCCAAAAGAATAAGATAAATTTATTTATTGTAGTGTTTCACCAAACATGTAATGTGCACCATCGATCCCAAGCAAGCTCTCAATAACTCCGGTGTTGGCAGAGAACTTTTAATATTATATTCTCGACCATCGTAGTACTTGCCACATTGGTACAACTCCCACCATCTATTACCACACAACAAATCTTGTTGTTGACAAGACACTTTGTATGAAATAGGTTCTCTCGTTGTGTCATGTCATCTTCCTTCAATCGTGCACTAAGGACTCTTCTTGTTACTAAGGCTGAACCTGGGATGACATACTCCTAATCATCATCTGCCTCCTCCAACGGTGGCATAGAATCGATATCATCCTCTTCATCCTCTGTCTCCACCTCACCATTATCCAAGAGAATCATAGCCCGCTGATTTGGACATTAGTTTGCAATATAACCCTTGCCTTAGCATTTAAAGCATTTTATGTCTTGATTACGACCAGAGGAAGGTTCAATTTTATCTTGAATACCTCGATTGGACCCCTCTTGTTTTGGCTCTGCCTTGAGTTTGCTAACGACTTGTTTCTCCTCCTTCTTTATAGCATTTGGCTTCCATGGTGAACTTGATATGGAGACTGGTCGTTAGCTTCCTCTCCTCTTAAGTTGTTTTTCAATTTTAATGGTCATGTAGACTATATCCTCCAATTTCACGTAATGTTGTCTCCCCACTAAATCTACAATCTCCCAATTTAATCCAGCTGAGAATCCTGCCATGGTGGCCTCCCGATCCTCTTTTACGTTGGCTCTAGTCATCAGGATCTCCATCTCCTTATAGTAATCCTCCACACTTTGAGTCTGCAATCTTTTGAACAGCTCCCGATGGTAGTGTGATAGCATGAACTGCTTCTTCATCATGGCTTTCACCTTTGCCCATGTCTCGGTTGGCCTCTCACCACCCCTCCTCCTATTGATCCCCAACTAGTCCCACCATACTACTGCATAGTTAGAAAATTCGATAGCCGCCAATTTGACCTTCTTGAGCTCGAAGTAATTGTGGCAGTCAAACACTCGATCTACCTTTTTCTCCCACTCCAAGTACGCCTCAGGATCATCTTAATGTTGCACAAACTATTATCTTCCATGTTCCTATCTCCTCTAATCCTTCCTCCATATCTCCTTTGTTCACGATCCTCCTCCTCATCAGCCCTACCCCATCCTCCATATCTCATGCGCCCCATGTGTGGATCATAATTCTCCTCCTCACTGACCCTATCTCCATAGTAATCCTCGTCCTCCATCTTAGCTCCCCTATATTGCACTATTCCCCTTCTACGCACACCAGGAGTGTTTTGAGATTGTAACGCTCATCTGATCAATGCGTTCATGCATCTGTTCCATTGCCATGTCCAACTTCTTGGAAAACTCCTTCATCATGGTCTCCATTGTAAATTTCAGATCAAACGTTGATAGAAGTCCTTCAAAAATATCCTTATTCTTCGTGTCAGATATTTTTTTTACTGCAAAAGAAGAGTTAGTAAAATAAAAACTCCTCACCACTCCCTCACATGTATCGTTCCAACGATGATTCACTCTACGCTCGTGTATACACTCAAATAGTTTTTTCCCTCTTTTGAGCTCACCTCTCTTGCTTCTTTTCCCCCCTACAAGTATTCTTCTTTTATGTTCTTTTCTTGAACTAATTACTAATTAATGCAATCTATTACAACCAATCAAGTGCTTATCAAGAATAATCTAAATTGAAAGTATTTAGGCGACCTTGATGCACACAGTCTGGAACACCTTTTCTCTTATTAATTGCTTCGGTTGGCCTTGGTTAATTGTTGATTTCAGACTGACTTGCTTCTTGTATGCCTTTAAATTTTTGGGAAAACTAGTTAAGCTTGCGGAATTTTATGGCTTTGCTTGTTCGGAATTGATGATGATGTATTCAGATGTGAGGATGGTTGATAGCTGCAAATTTGAAGTAATGATTGACACTGCGAATTTGGGTTAGCACAAAACAAAAATATGTGGATATTTGTTTTGGTTATTTATTTATTTATTTTTATAATACGCAATAAGAACAATAAAAGGATAAGTAACCCGCTAAAAACTTGTTTTGATACCAAATGATAGACTCCACGGCACGCTTGCGTGAAGTGGTCGTCACCTGGATCGTTTTAACAATGGTTATAGATGGAACATCAATGACACCTTGAGCCCTCGCTTATATTGAAGTGGTAACCTTGGTACAGTCAACGGTTGATGTATGGTAGAGAACGTCACAAACACCTATGCATTGATGCTTGAAAAGTTGGATTGATCGCCACGGACACACCAATAAGATCAAGAGTTCTTGGAAAGAACAAAGATAGAATACAAGTAATCTAAAAAGAAGAAGTATTATTAAATCAATCAGTGCCAAAAAAATCCTTGGCCTTGAGGCTTATTTATACTAGTACAAGGGCTTAATTATGGTAATAAAAACCCTTGACTCATGCAACAAAATATCTATTTATAGAATAGATTAGAATGGTAAGTTAGATGACCCTGCAGTGCAGGGCGGGTATAGATGAATAGTGAGTGGTAGGGCTCTAAACTAATTGAGAAATACATATTGGATAGATAGATAGATAGATAGATAGATAGATAGATAGATAGATTGTAGTAGTGTTCAAATAAGTTTATTTATTGGGAGAATTATATTTACTTGTACATTTTTAAAAAATATTACAACAAAAATGCATACATAAAATATTTACAAAATTAGTGTATCTTCAATTTTTAATTTACAAATTAGTGCATTGTCATTCCTTTAATTTAGTTAGGTGATTTAATGGGTAGTTGGTTCCAAATTTTAAAATTCAAAATTTCAAATTCCTTTATTCAAATTTTGAATTACCAATTTATGATCCACTTTTTCTGCATTTTCTGGAGTAATAGTGAGGTGTGAATATGGAGTATCCCTATATATATATATATATATATATATACACACACACACACACACACACTCTACATTAATTAATTAATTAATGTTATATATATATATACATGTATATATAAATTAATTAATGTTTTACCTATTACTTTTTTAAAATAAAATTATTTTTGAATATGGTGCACTTGGTAGCCAAACTTTTATTCAAAAGTAATCATTTTAGTTTTTGTGGGTAAAAAAAACTATTTTGAATATGTTGCAGTTACTTATAAATAACCTTTTCTAAATAAAATTATTTTCAATATGATGCAGTTGGTAGCAAAACCTTTATACAAAAGTAACCATTTTAGTTTTTGTGGTAACCAAAAAAAACTATTTTAAATATGGTTTAATTAGTTACCAATTTTTTTTCGTACTGCAGTTGCTAGCCAACCCTTCATACAAAGGTAACCAATTCAGTTTTATTGGGTTACGAATTAATGATAAAAAATCTATTATAGATTTATTTTTTCATAGTGTTGTTGGTAACCAAACATTCATATAAAGGTAACCAATTCAGTTTTATTGGGTTACCAATTAATTATAAAAAATCTATTATAATTTTTTTTCATACTGCATTTGGTAGTCAAACCTTCACACAAAGGTAACCAACTCAATTTTATTGGGTTACCAATTAATGATAAAAAATCTATAATAGAAATTTTTTTTTTTACAGTGCTGTTGGTAACCAAACATTCATATAAAGGTAACCAATTCAGTTTTATTGGGTTACCAATTAATTATAAAAAATCTATTATAATTTTTTTTAATACTGCATTTGGTAGCTAAACATTCATACAAAGGTAACCAATTCAGTTGGGTTACAAATTAATTATAACAAATCTATTATACAATTTTTTTTCTATAGTACAGTTGGTAACCAAACCTTCATACAAAAGTAACCAAATCAGTTTTATTGGGTTACCAATTGATTATAAAAAATCTATTTTATAATTTTTTTTTCATACTGCATTTGGTAGCTAAACATTCATACAAAGGTAATCAATTCAGTTTTATTGGGTTACCAATTAATTATAACAAATCTATTATAAAATTTTTTTTTCTATAGTACAGTTATCTTTATATGAATGTTTAGCTACCAAATGCAGTATACTACTTAATACGAATACCAAACATTAATATGAATTTTTTTCTAAATTTGCCTGCTGATTTCAACAGAAAATATACTACTTAATACAAATGTGAATCTAGTAATTTTTGGGTAGGCGCGAGGTAATTGAAGTGAATGTTGTGGGTATCCTTATTATTTGTCAGGTTATGAAGTTTTTTATGCTGAATGCGGGTGTTCCTACCAATTCTGCTCAACGTCGGCACCGAAATATTATTAAAGCAGAGAGAAAGTAGAGAGGGAAGGATGGTAGAAATAATGGTGAGAGAAAGTAGAGAAAGAAGGAAGATGCCGAAAATAAATAGTGGGTGTCATTAAATAGAGAGGAGTAAATAGAGTGGTTATAGTTCTCCTTGATTTAAGGAATAATGATTTAATGGGTTTATTCTTGTTGTACTCTTTTTGTAATTATTTTGTTAGTGCATGGAATTATTTTGTTAGTGCACTATTCTTGTATTTTTTTTACTAATTGTTGTATATTTCTGTAAAGAACCCTTTATTTATTCTCGTAGGACAAGATGGATGTATTGGATTTTCATGGCCAAAACATTTTTGTAATGATTTATTTATTGTGTTAAGATCTTAATGTTCTTACGATCGATCTATACATACATATTTTTGTTTTGTAGCCTGAACATACTGATTTGTAAATCTCGGAATGAACAAGGCCTTAATATCTTTTCAAACTGTTTCCATCATCACAGCATGGACTCACTCTAATGTTGCATTCAAACAGTTCTTTGGTGGCTGTTAGTTAGGCCTATTAATTAATATCATAGTTTCTTTCTTTTACGGTTGATTTTTAGATTGTCGTTGAAAGTTTTGACTTTTGATTGTCGTCCTTGATTGGATTTTGTAGATTCAAATAAAATCATGTGTCAACCTGCTGAAATACTTTCCCTATTTCTTGTACAACAATATCAAGCTGTAATATAATTTCATTATTAATTTATTATTGACAAGTATGTATTATGATATTCTACTTATGATGTTCCAGGGATTCACCATTGCTTGAGGATTCATCTCATGCAACACCAATACCTTAATTCTCCATTGACGCCAAGGTTATATATATAGCATTAACAAGCGGAAAAGCCGACTCTCTCTAGTAAACCTTTGAATGTTCAAGCAGTTCTAAAAAACATAAAACAGGTATTCATTCGGCATGGGCAAATGCAACCCACAATCATGGATTAGATCCAGATTGTCTTCTAATTGGTAACTATTCAATTGAGCACTGAAACTCGCTTCCTAGGTTTGATGTAGAACAACAATATTACCGCCTTAATCGAATGGTTGACCACTCTTTCCTTAAAACTATATTCGCCATTTACTTTTGCTATACAGGGTTACTACGAATTAGTCTCCCAAGATAAGACAGACTCAGATTTTACCTTGTACTAGAATTTGTTGTGTAGAAACAAATCTAGTGCAAAACTATAAATGAGATAGAAGAAAATGATAGCAAAAAAATATATTAAAATGATATTTTTTCTAAGAACCTGAGAAGGATTTGGAATGATTTTAAGTACCAAACTTGGGTGGATTAATTTACAATCTATTTATAGGTTTTCAAGTACTCTTTTGAAGAGATACATCCCTTTGAAAATGTATTTTAAATATTAGAGATATATTCTTTTGAAATGATATGTTGAGCCATTGTAATGATTCATCCAATGGTTTTATCAATTTGAACCATTGCATCGATTCAATTGTTTCATCTCGAATCATTGCATTGGTTCAATTGTTTTTTAGCCCGAATCAATACATCACTTGTCCGAATAAATCCCTCTTGTTCAAAGAGTTATAATATTTCAAACCAAACCAATTGTACCAACACATCTATTGGTTTTAATTGCAGCATATAATATATTTATTATATAATTTCCAGATTTGAAAATATCTAACACCATCTAGTTTTTTGTTGAGCACTGGTTATTGTACTTTATATCTCATTTCCTAAAGCTGAGGCATACGTCGGAAAGGGACTCTTCAAGAAGAGGATAAATTACCATGCTAAAGGGAAATGTGGGTTAAAAGTGAGCCCACTGTGGTAGTCCGAGAAATAACCCAACCCCCAAAGAGGAGGCCGAGATTGCAAGGCTAAGGGTCAGCAATTTCCTCAAGCTGCTCACCAAGAGGGAAAGGCGACTTGTTCCTCATAAGCTTATTGAGACTACTCCAATTTAGAACCGTAAAGGCAAAGCTAGAAGTCATGCAGAAGGTGCTATGGCAGCATGAGTAGATTTTAATCCAGTATGTATCGTGATAGCTTAATCTTGTAGTTGCGTGAGACTTGAGTACGTACTGTAGAGCATCTTTGTTTACTTAGAGAGTCGGCTTGATATGTTTTAAAATGCTTGCTTGCAGGCTGTACAATGTTGGTCAAATGGATGTCTAAAATGGCTGCTGCATATTTTTCTGCAGAATCAACATAAAGCTGAATCCTCTATAGCAATTTGTTCTATCCTTGACCATGTATCGTGTCTAGCAGTAGCATATTTGCAAGAAGCAACCATTACCACAATTATTTGCTTTATGCTAGCTGGTTTCTAGGAATTTGTCACCTGCCCAAGGATGCTTCCATAATCTAAGAGGTCATGACATGATCAAGAAAGTAAGCACGAAGTCGAGATTTATTGATGTCTTTAATCTAGGAGGTCAGGTCGGGACATGATCATGACAGTAACCACAAAGTCCATGCAGATTTATCAGTGTAATCAATGAGTCCAATGGGCATCTCTTGTTTTCATTTTGGGAAAAAAAGCACTCCTCTCCAGTTATATGGCTACTCGTATGTTGTAGATGTCCAAACCAACATCATTTCATTTCATGCTCATAAAAACAAAACTGGAGGGGAATTAAATATTTCATCTGAGGTACAAATCGCTACATGGAGATGGAAGGAGTAATTTCAAGCAAGTTCATTCATGCACTGCACTAACTAAAAAGTAAATTCAACGTGCCCCAGATCCATTACGACCATAAACCATAATTTAGAAACATGAATTGTAACATATCCAAATAAACAAATTTACGTAACTTGTACTTAACACAAATAGTTATAAAAATAAAAAAATAAAAAAAAATGGGGCAGCAGCAGCAGGTATATAACTTGCTAAAAAACTTAATTTGGGCCATCAATGCTTCTATATCTGGTAATCTCAACTCCCAAAAAGTCAACAGGACCAGGAACAGAAACATGAGGCTTCTGAACCTGCACACGGACAGCAGATATCCGTGGGTGCTTGGTCAGAGTTGCGGACGCTATGAGCTGAGCTACGGTTTCTAAGAGATTCTGGGGCGTTCCCTCCACTACTTCTCTAACAATGCTGAGAGTCACAGTTTCAACAATTAGAATAAGAATATGATGTTTGAACTACAATTTCACATTGATCGCTCATGATATGATTTATGAGGAAAAGAAAAACTTCAGTTACAACATATCTAAAAGTAGACATACTATATGCAAGCAAAGCTAAGTTAATTTGTTCAATTAGGAAATTCATCAACCAATGATTACAGGGTAAGAGTAAAATATTCTGATTTTTCATAAACACAGAAAAATAAGGTTGTAGCATAAAACGAAGTTGTTTGTACGAGCAACAATATTTTTAGAGATATAGGTTTAATATCTGATAATCCTTGCAACTTCAACAACAGTGAATCAGGTATAATTTAAGATTCGTGAACATTAAGATTTTCCGGACTCTGCATATGTAGGGAATGTATGTCTTTCGCTACTAATAAAAACCAATAAAAGTTCATGAGGTAGAAACATTTTCATTCAAGGCTCTTATTCGATTATAAGCACAACCAGTAAGGGGCATTATAGATGTTACTGGTTTTCAGAAACTTTGGCATTAGCTATTAATTTACACGCCTTGTATGGAAGAGCAAAAAGGGATAGCAGAAAGAGAAAGATAGAGGTGGAGAAACTGAGACTTAACAACTCTATTTTTAGCCAAAATGAATCCCATACAAAAGTATAGAAGCTTACGCCCCCAGGCCCCCAATGAAATATCATAAGGATTCATTTTCATAAGAGGTTGTTTGAACTTAGCTACACAACTATGCAAGTAGTATGGAAATTATATGAGAGAGCTATGAAACATATCAAATTACTTCCTAAAACAAATGCAGGATTAAAAAATCATGTAGTATGATTACAATAGGCAGGCAATGTTTGCAAGCTCACCGGTAGATATCAGTATAACTGATAGTATCTGACAAGCAGTCAGATTTACCGGCTGCTCGAAGATCCATCCAGGCATCTACATCTATCACAAACTTCTGACCAAGCTTGTTTTCTTCCTGTTTCACCCCCATGATATCCATGGAACTTGAGGCCCCTCAATACAAGTTTATCTCCCTTTATCTCTCCATCATTTGTCATAGCTGCGAATGGAAACCATTATGGGTAAGAATGTCCCTATGGGGATAACAGTCTAACAATAACAATAAGCAGTGGAAACCTTAAGCTTCAATTCAATGGACAACTTAAATCCTTAGGCTCCATTTGAATATTTGATAATGCATTTTTCAATACTTTTCATAAAAAAAATTTATGTTGACAAAAAATATTTAGTAAATAAGGGAGCAAAAGATTCAAAAAATACTCTAATTTTTTTTTACTAACAATAATACTGAAGCATATTATCCTATTAAAGTAAAACAGAAAATCAAATTTAGTTATCTCAAAAGACACAATACAATTCGTCATATATTTTATACTATCTGAAGACCAAGAAATATAAAAAATAAATAAATAAAAGAGTGGAAAACAATAAAAGTCAAATACATAATCCTGGTTAGTACAATTATATATATATCATATATGCAAGATCTCAGTTTTCAACATCGATCAGTTGAAGATTTGAATGACAACATTCATTGACTGTTGACAAAATTACAATGTAAAATCAGAGATATATGTGTGCATAGACATGTAGATTCAGCAAAAAGCAAATGAGAGAGAGGCTTCTAAGTTATATATAAAGAAAGACAGACACACTTTGCCCGAAAGTTATCGATGGAAGTGGGTGACAAGGTAAGGAATGGAGAGCTCAAGAGACTAGAGACCTGGGGAAGTGAGACACCTGGCGACAAGATTTGCTTACCAAATTTCATTGTTTGAACATAAAAGTTTGTAATATATGTGATTGTGTTCAAAACTTCTGCAACTATAATGTCTAAAAGATATTGCAGTATGTGTTCATAAAAGAAATATGCAAACAAGGGCCAAGTTAAAACATAACATTCCCAACAGATAAAATTATTTTAAGGCGCCACACCGACCATCAAATACAAGATTGGGTATATTTTAAACTCATTTAGTTTTGTGAAATGAAGGCTTCATAGCATGTGCGAGATAATTTTTTTTAAGAAATAATCCTTGACCTCTTTTCGTCGGTAAATCACTCTTTGTCATCTGTCATCTATATACTTACTCGAGTGACTGAAGTGCTTCCTGAAACAAGCACAAGAGAACGGTCAGGAAATAACTCGTATCGGGAGAAGAGTAGGATGCAGATTTCCTACCATTGAAGGAAATAATAGATAAAACTGCTAATCCCATCCACGCCGTAAACGGATGCCCTACTGATCCATTTGAAATCCAGCCAGAGGTCTTCGTGAATTTTCTTTTCAAACTTCTTTTTTATTTTTTTCCTCAAATTTATTGTATTAGTTTCTTGCTTGTATTCAATTATCATAATTATAACCCACTACAGAAAAGTTAGGACCCCATGCATCATATCATTTCCGCAAACTACCTTGCTACTTATCCTTCTTTGGTTGAATTTAAGTATATAGTATGACCTACCAAGTTGTCTTTTTGAGGAATTAATCATCTACATTCCTCCCCTGCTCCTCTCTATTTCAAACTTAATAAATTTGAGCTTAATAAAATAGTTTACAATATTAATTACTATATTAATCAAAATAAAATTTAATTACATTCTGAATTTTCACAAATTCATTAGGGAAAAAATTTAAATCAGACACTTTTATGGTCCACTTTTCTTTTTGTTCTGTTCTAAACTTAGATATATACTTTTAGTTTAGATTATAAAATGACAATAAGTTCCTAACATTTTTACTTTAGGTAGATTGAATATAGTTATGTCATTACTATTATGATGAATTTTAGGATTTTCAAAATTGACTTCAAAAAGTCAATTTGCTACAACATATATTTGCTTTGTGAAATTGTTGCCAGGGGTCAATATAGGGAGCTCTAGCAAGCAAATCTTCGTTTTGTGTTCGCACTCACAAAAAAGTGTTCCATACACCTATATCATCTGAGGAAAGGTAAACTTGTTATCCTGGAAAAGGTCTCAGTTTGCAAGATATAAGCACCTATCGTTGTTACAGACCTCTTTTAAGTTTAACTTTCTGTTGGCTAGAAACTCAATTGAGACTTTAGTTTCAAACTCGCCAACTCATTAGAATTATTTTGGTAAGTAATTTTCTCTGACTTGTTAAAATTAGGAGTTCTTCCCGTCCTCTTCTTTTCTTAATCATTTTATTACCTACACTAAAAATACATTTAAGAAGGAAACATCTTTCCATGATTTACCAAAGACTAGGGCTGCAAACGATCCGATCTGATCCGAACTTTGACGAACTTGAACCGAACTCGAACACTATTAGTCGAACTCGAACATGTTCGTATAACATGATTGAACCAACACACATGTGCGAATTCAAATCGTTAGCTATTCGCGAACATGCTCGAGTTCGCGAACAGTTTGCGAACATAGTCGAACTCAAACACCATCATGTTCGCGAACATCTAAACATTCACGAACACAAACTCGTTCGCGAAGAACTCACGAACATATTTGAACTTGATCAAGTTCACGAACATTTGAATCAACTCATTACATGCACTGAAGCAAAAATTAGGCCAAATATTGTAATCATCATTTATCCAAAACCAAAAATGATTACTTTGAAGAAGTTAGAAGTTAAAAATTAACAAGTACTTAGAAATTCTTGATTTACTAATATCAAAAATCAAAAATCAAATATTAATATACAAAAAGTCTTTCAAATCTTCAAGGTCCAACCATGTAAATGCAAGCAATTGTATTGTATCATTCTTTAATTAATGTCAAATTGTCATTACATAATGATTAATGACTTTATTTATGTGATTTATGACATGGGTTATAATTTATTAAATTATTAGTGATGTAAATTGTAATAATCCAACAATCATCGTTAAAATTTTTATGAAAATATTAAAATTATTTTAATTAAATTAGAGGTGAAGAAGTCCACATTATTATTTATTAATTATTTAATAAAAATGTTTACTTATAATCAATCAATTATTAAAAAACAAAAAGATGTTTAAGTAAAAAAAAATTACAACAAATTTAACAATTATTGATAAGACAAACTTTAGAATTTAATATGAAATAACCAACTATTTGTATTTAGAATTTAAAAACATTAAACATGTAAGAAATACAATTCGAACTCAAGCATCTCATGAGCTGCTCGCGAACCAATCGAACCGAACCCGAACTGTTCGCAAACAAAGTCGAACCAAACCACATTGTTCGCGAACATGTTCGATCGAGCAATCGAACCTGATACCACGTGCAAACTCGACTCGACAAGTTAATCAAATCGAACTGAACTCGACTTGGATCTAGGTGCCATTCTCTTTCTTTGCATCTTTACACTTTTTGGTTGTCCCGTAGTCTTTGTACTTGTCGAGATTTCCTTTGACCTGGACTCTATATTGGTGGGAACACTGGCACCTGACTCATTCCCATCTCCAATTGCATCAAGGTCAGGCTCATCTGTATCATCCACCATTTGCAAATCATTTAAAACCATAGTTGTTAAGTCGTCGACTAGTCGACGACTAGTCGTCCAGTCTCTCCGTAAGGGCCAAGTTGAGGGCACGACTTGATTAATGTCTTTAAGTCGCTCGACTTGGAAGGAAAGTCGTCGCCTTGTGTCGACTAGTCGACGATTTGGCCGACTTCCTCCATGTCGCCCGACTTAGAGACCACATACCTCCTTTCAAGTCGTGCGTCAAAAGAGAGGAATTGAGATGGAGAAGAAAGATGTTAGGTTTTATATAGAGCACATACCTGGGTTGCCCGACATGACTTTTACGAGCTCTCTTCTTCTCTTCTTTTCCATGTGGCTGTTTTCTCCTTTCTCGTATCCTTGTTGCAGCGGCAGTTAGATCAAAACCCTAATCCCATCTTGTTCTTTCTGTTATGACCGCTATTGGGCTCCTATCTTTATTTTGCAGAGTTGTAGTTGGGCCTTTTTTGAATAAACAACATTATAAGCTCAAGCCCAACTTATATTTTCCCAATATATTGTTGCTTAAATTTAGTTTATGTATGAAAAGTTTTTTTTCAACAGATTTCAATTGTCTAAAAATATTCTCTAAAATATTTTATATGCTAATTATTGCACAGATTCCTATGTCTCACAAATTAAGTGATGGTTAATTTGTTTCCTTTAGTTCAGTAAATAACGTTGACTAAATTTAATTTTTTTTGTTAAACCAATGGATAACTGATGGATTAAAAATTTGTTAAGTCTCCATTTTTGTTATGGAAACAAAGTTTAAATATAATGAATAATTTTGTAAAAAATATACTATGTGTTTTACTAATATTGTTATTTTGTCATGATGAGTGAAGTAACCTATGTGTCATGATGTGCTTGGCTACTTGTCAAATGTTTTAATATTTAGTTGAGAAATGATATCTAATAATATAGAATAATGTTTTTAGTATTTAATATAATTTTAATTTGTAAAATTATATGTATATATATATATATATATTAATATATAAAATACATTATAAATAATTTATCGCTTTATGGACGACTAGTCGCTTAAGCGGTAGGCCATCAACTCGACTCGATTTAACGACTTGACAACTATGTTTAAAACACTTCTTGACATCATCTGAAAATTTCAAACAAATCAAATTAGATTACATGGCAAACAAACTTAGCTTACAGACAGAAAACTTACACAACTTTAAGACTGTCAATTTTATCTTACAAATCATTACCAATTAGGGAATAATCTTTCTTGTGCTGCTAATGGCCAAGTATCAAAATCAACAGCCCATTCAAAAAGCAATATTAACTCACTAAATCGAATATATTGTATTGATAGCACTTGACAAATACCATATATACATATATCTGCAGAATGAATTGGGAATGGAAAGGCAGTCCAGCGAGAATGCCAAAAGAGCGAAGCAAAACAAGGAAGACTGGTGCACGAATTCCTTGTTGGAGATTTTAGAAGCTGTAGCATTGTTAGCTTGAGGCAGTAGTAGCCACAGTTTCATTAGGTTTTTCCCTTGGGAAAAGACATGCATTTTACCAACACAAACTCTCAGTAGATTCTAAAAGCTACAACATTGTTAGTTTAAGGCAGTAGGTGCAGCTTATTAGCTTTTTCAAAAAGCAATATTGAACTTTATAAAGTATCATGAGGAACAGAATAAAAATTAACCGAAAACAAATTAATAAAATTGTAAACAAATTAGTTCACTTTTTTCCTCATTCTTCCTCCTTTTTTTCCTATTCCATTTTTTCTTTCTTTGATAGAATTGTATAACTGAACAAGGGCTAGGAATTCAAAGCATTACAGCTAACAAAAAGATTTAACTAAAAAATACAGTTGCTGATAGAGCATATGCATTAACCAACACTGAGGAATTCTGATCAACCAAAAAATCTACAGAAATTAACCAAGTAAAATAAAAAGTACCCAGAAAAGAAATTCCAAGAATTAATCACCCATCAAAAAAATCCAAAAAAAAAAAATACAAAACAAACAAACAATTTCCAGTTTTCCACTCATTAACCGAATTAAACATCAATAAAATTAATCAAGAAGCTAAACAAGTCTAAGTGAGTTAACCTTTCGAATTCAAGGAGTGTATCAAATGATGCCCCTTTTTGTGATCGTCAAAGTTAACCTTTGCGGCTTGTGTAGTTGTGTTAGCGCAGAGAGTGAGAGAGCCAGAGACTACAGACTAGGGCGGGGCTGCGAACCCGATAATCGGATAATAAAACGAATAGCTTAAATTCAAAAACCAAACCCAAACCCGAAATCGGATAATAAAACAGGTATAACCGAAATACAAAAAAATAACCGAAGAAACGAAGAAATTCGGTTCGGCTATTCAGTTTCACCGTTTTTTGGCTCAGTCCTAGTTGTATAAGCTTTAAAACTAAATAGCAGTTGATCGCGTGGCCTAATGGATAAGGCGCTCGCCTCCGGAGCGGGAGATTGTGGGTTCGAGTCCCATCGCGATCGGGGTCTCCTATTTACTTTTTTACCCTATATATATATATATATTGATAATTATGTCTAATTATTTCCTATATAAAATTCTAATATTATCCCAAAAAAAAAGGGAAAAAAAGATGCCAAAGTCTGAATTTCAAAAGAGATTAGCTGTAATATTTATTAATTTTTATTCCTCAATCCCACATTATATTCTAATGAGAATGTCATCCCTGGAATGACGACAATTGGTATTATCCCCCTCCTTTTTATCTTTTGCTAACACAAAATAATCAAATGGGCTCTAGGAGTGTGCTAAATTTGTCATTAATGAGTACTAATTTACTTCCATGCTCAATTAATACAGCCTCAATAATTCCTCTAAACCTTTTGAAGTTCGCAGCTTATAAAAGTGTTTCTTTTTAAATTCAGCTCATACAAGATTCAGACAAGGTTAAATTTCAGACCTGTTTCCACATAGCTATGCAACTAGCAAGACAGAATAATCCGGCTAAATCGCCTAAGGGCTGTCATTATCATAATTAATAGATAGTAATAATTTCAAAACATCAAGAAATTGTTCGACAAATGAGGGATAATCAGTCGCCTTTTCTTCTGTTTTTTTTCCCTTTCACTTAACTATATATTTCTATACAGCTTGTCCAATAGTAAATGCTTAACAAAATAGAGAACAAAGGTACAAAAACCCAAGAAATCGAATCGTAACATGTAGGGAAAAAAACCGGATGCTTCTATCTTTTGAATAAGAAAACAATTATAGGTGCGAGAGGTCGGTTTAACATTTGGAGCTTGCAGCAGATCCAATTATCAACTGGCAATCCTGAAGCAAAAGCCTGGACAGTCTCAAACTCTTCCCTGCATAATATACCACATAATAAACCTCTTAACAATTCAACTGAAATTTAGAGCGCAAACAAAGAAAAATACAAAGTATTCTTGCCATTTACCAAATGAATAATCATTGAAATTTCAGAAGCTAAATAATGGAGATATAATCTTATTGTTCTTTTTTATTTTACTCAGGTTTTAATTGTTGTAGATTTTGTATATGCTTATCTGATACTATGATGCTTTAATTTATTGTCACAAGCCTTAGTGATTAGAGGTCTCCAGTAAAAAAGATAAAATCGACATACTATTCTTATAAATTCCAGTCGCAAGAAATAATTACCTTCCGCCAGGATGACCCACATAAACCACTAGACTGATGAGCCCTCCGGGTGCTAGTATTCTCTCTGCAGCTTCCAATCCGAGAAGTGTTGTATCTGCCCGCGTAATCATTGTTTTGTCACCTCCAGGAAGGTAACCCAAGTTGAACGCGACTAGCCTAAACAAATCAAGGGCGACAACAAGGACAGGAAAACGATGAGGAAGAAGGTGGTAAGTGAGACCGAAATTATACAGTAATGACAAAGGCATCATCTGAAAACTAAAAAAAAACGGCATTGAGAATAAATGGCTATAATTGATAGTGTGAAACAAAACATCCAAAACTAATATGATTACCTAAAAATTCACAATCTAGAGTTGCAGTACCTCACGGGGATGTTCCTAGGAACAACTTCCTCCATTTTACTATGACAGGTGGCGAATAGCTCAACACTTTCTTTCTGCAGTAGCCACAATTAGATTTTTTTTTAAAAAAATTAATACAAGTAATGGAGCAAAGATATTGTCTGGCTGTGTTTTTGAAGAAAGGATACAAACGGGTTATGTATTTGACAACTAACATCCAGCCATCGCTCGCAGCTATATACAGCAAGGGTTAGTGATATACAGCTATCTTTCGGTCAATGTAGAAAAAAATTGATCACATAGAAAATACTAATATAGAAGCAAAAGAAATTGTGAATTCAACTGATAATGTTATCGGGCACAGAATGTAGTTCTAGGAAAATCAGTCTGTCACACACACACACCATGTTTAGTATTACAGGCTAAAATCGTAATGCAGTTATTATTGGACAAAAAGTGATCCATCGCCTGCAAGGGTTGATTTGTGTGTCTCTAATGACAACAACTTTCAAAATAATTAAATGAAAGAGGTATTTGTAGCATCCATATTCTAGGGGTGCACAAATTGTCTATGCATAACATTGAAGTGAGCAAGGTGGCAGCTAGTAGCTATGGGGGATACACAAAGTATAGATCACTCAAGCAATAAAAGAAATGGAGGTCTATGCATGTAATCCTTCACAGAGAAGATGAATTTTCATGCTGATCTTTAATATCTGGTTTAGAGATTCCACTGATCACCTCTCTAAGCTGAACTGCTGAAGAACTAGAATCCCGAGATTTCTAGCTGAGAAGATGTCGAATAGGTCGGTGATGAAGGTAAAACAGTTTTCAGTTTCTCTTATGAAAGCGATTAAGTCTGATACTTTACTGGTACAGGCATAAAAGATTACCTAAAACCGGTTGAACTAAAACCACAACAATATGTATATAACTATATATCCAAATATAGTAATTAAGTATTTGCAGCTTTGGACTTCTAGCAGCCATTCATGCATGACGTATGGTTCTAAAGTTCAATTTTAGTGATCCTCAGGATACTTAAAAGTCTTAAATAGGATACAAGGTTAGTTCAAATAATAATTAACATGGAAAATATATCATAATGACAAACAATTAACTACTTAGCACAAAATCACAGCAAGTATCCTATATCACAAGTTTTTAGAGTGTATGCCTTTCTTACATAGTTCAATACAGAATAATGCATAAAATAAGCACCTCATCTGGATTGAGTGATTCATCCAGCAAATACTCTGTATTCTGTAAAGCAACATCTTGAAGGTCCAATGCATAAACACGACCACTATGTGACTTATCCGAAACCATTTTAAGCATTGCTAAGGTATCATAACCATTTCCACAAGTTGCATCCACAACTGCATCTCCTTTTTGGATAACATGTTTCCATGCCCTGTGAATAATGTGATCAAAAGGAAAATAATAAATTGAGAAAATAAAATAATCTCAAAGTGAATAAAAATTGGCAATAACTATAGAGAATATCTAGCTATACTCACTCTGTAAGGGGTAATTAGTATAGTGATATTACGATCTGTTACAGTTCAACTCGCAGAATATTATAATTGCCAAGAGAAGGAAGGCCATAACCACTTTATCGACACAACAAAGTATAAATATGGCAGGCAACTATATTTATAAGTGGCACAGCTGGCCAATGACTTGTACCTTCAGTATGAACATACAGATATGAACTCTGATCAGCAATTTTTAATATTTATTTTTATTTTTGGTGACAAGTATGACCAAAAAGCAGCTTATGTAGCCTCCCGTTTTAGGGAATTGATATTTCCACAAGGAAAGCTGATATTTTCACAAGCATGAATAGTAAATGGGACCTACATTAATGTGGGTGAGACCTTGTAGAAATATCATTTTCTCTTATGAAAATAACAATTCCCTTATTTAAACAGTAATTATGGTAATCAAGTAGCAGCACTTTGCCTAACTATCAACCCAACAATAACGTAACTTTGAAATTAATACACATCCAATACAAGTGAGACATCATGAATCCAAGTTAAATAAGAAAAACAATAAGTATCAATTACCAACTGGACTTGAATCTATTTAAGTTCCGAAAACTAGTACTTTTATACTTAGTTTGTAACAACTATAATCGTTTATACTAAAATCTAAAAAATTTGTATCGATTTTAAATTTTAGGATTTCGCAAATTGAAGGGGAGTATCAAAATCATGTACACAAACAAAAGAAGAAGAAAAAGAATAACAAGGCAGTCAAAAGTACCTACGCATGAGCAACTTCAGTGGCCTTTCTCTTCCCAAATATATAACCCATCATCACATCTTCCAAACCTAAATCACATCACCAAAACAAATAAAAACAACAATTGGGTCGGGTCAATTTTCAATTTGAGAGAGAAAAGTTACAGAAATGAAATGAAAAATAACCTGAAAGAGGAGACCCATTTGCAATTTTAGTGGATAACAACTGATTGTTAGGCCTACAAGTATTAGCATCCATTTCATTCTGCTCAGCAATTGATTGTGTTGCAAATGAAGATAAATTTCTAGGGTTTCTATGTGGTGATTTAGAGACTAAGAAAGACAAATTACTTTGAAATTTAAGGAATAATCTGGTAGTGAAGATTGAGGAGATGTTTGAATTTGGGTAAAATCGGATTGACATTATTATGGAGTATTTGGTTTGCATGAATGAGGTCAGAGGAATGACTACTGTATGCTTAAACTTGGTGTATATCCTTTCCTCAGCTTCAAAATCAAAACGCCACCGTTACATGGAATTCCTACATTCTTTAATATTTCCCTTTTGATAACCATGCATATCATCACCAGTTCACCACAAAGCAAAATAAACCCCAAGCTGAATAAATTCCCTTCTAAAATGAATCCATCGAGCAAGTATTAAGTTACTCGCGTTTAATTCATAAAATTTATTGAATTTGAAATAAAATTTGATTAAAACTCGTTTATCTATCGAATTAAACATGATTTTAAATCGAGCTCAAGCAGTTTGAACTTTTCGAATGAATATAATCAGAGTATCAACAGAAAATTGTAATTTAAAAAGGCTCGAATAATTTATCGAACTTTATAATTTACTCATATTTGAATCGTTTATATTTCTAAGGACAAATCGAATTTTTAGTTAAGCGAGTACGAATCAAGCCCGAAACGTTTGGTTCATTTTACAGTCTTATTTCTGATAACCTTTCACATCTTATTTTTTATATTTTTATATTTTGTATTATTATAAATAGTATTTTCAACATAAGAAGTTATTTTTCTTCGTAGCAATCAACCAATACACTTATACATGTGTGGATGTGTTAATAATGTTTGAGTCATGCTATATATTGCGATAAATTTATGTCGAATTATAATTGTGAAGTTTATCAATACATAAAATTGGTAGAAATTATAAGAGAACCTCATTTATTACACATGTCTCTAAAAAAGTAACTATTAATACTTATTTACCTAATCGATAATTAAAAAATCGACGTAAACATTTACGATATATATTATTTTTCATGATGGTTAAAGCTGAGACCTTGGAATCATTAAGTCTCAAGTTTGTTTCATTTTCCTTCACTGTGGAACGGTTCTTTTCCCTTTATCATGAGACTTTAAATCCTTACTATTTGTGAAGTTTGTATTCTCACTTATAGAGCGAGTTTACTTAGAAAAATAGTTGAGATTGACTATGTAATAATTTATTGTATTTGTACTAATATTCCTTAATAGTGAGGGCATTCAACAAAAAAATAAAAAATAAATAAAAAGTACGCATATGGATGAAGCAATTGAAGTGCCCGTGCTACCCATTTTTAATTTTAAAGAAGTTTTAATTCCTTAAAATCTTGATATTTTTTCAGGCTCACAAGATTTATGGGAAAAAAATTATATATATCCTCTCCATTTTAAAATATAAATTTAAAATATTTTAAATTAATTTTTAAAAAGTTTATAATATTATATTTTGGAACGGAGAAAGTGTATAAAATATCAAATATAATACCAAAAGGAAATTAATCACATAGAAGGTCCCTTCACTCCAAATATAAGAGAGATTCTAATTTTGTTTAACCAAAAAGCACAAAAAGTAACATAATATCTGGGTCGGGACGACTAAATTGATTATGACATTACAAAAAATTATGTTCTAATTCAAAAATATTTTAATATACATAATTAATTGCATTATATGTGTTAAATACTATAGGATAAATAGGATAAATGACGTTAAAAATCAACTAACTTACACTTATTTTCTATTTTAAATAATTAAGTAGAAAAAATTTCAGTAAAATATCAAAGTCAAGAGAAAGAAATTTTTTTTTTTTTTGACAGACGTTAGTTGACCTTCTATTTTTAATTACCTGACTTTTAAAATTATTTTTTCCGGTGAAAAATGATGTGAATATTGTGACATGGATATTATGTCTTAAATCATCAAATCCAACGGCTCAGATCACTTAAAACTTTTCCAATTTCTCAGCCTTTAACCAAAAGATTTTCGCTCGCAACTGCCCTCTCTCCCAGTTGCCTTGAAATCGCGGTTCAGCCTAGCCACAAGCTCTACCACCGTCTCCATTGCAGAAACCAATTGTTAACGCTTGATTTTGTCCGCGCGTCCAAACCACTATCCGCGCGTGTACCTGCACAAAAGTCCCAACGGCTTGGGCCATGTGGAGACTCCTCGGGTGTAAGAGTAAGTAATAAGTTCAAGGTGCGCTAACAATGGAGGTCAAATATTTAGTAGGGTCAATAATGTCATACCTGACCTTCATTGTTACTTGGGTATTTATAAGGATTCACTTGGCTACCTTCTACTTCTATTAGGAGTGTTCTACCCAGAATCCTTATTAGACCCGGATTCAACTACCTTGATCCAATAGAAGTATTATCCAGTAAGGAATCACAAGGGCTTAAAATATTGGCCCAAGCCTTTTTCGGACTAGAGAGTCCTCATACAATCAGCTAGGTGTGATTGGCCTTTGGGCCGAGCCCAACATAAGGAGCCCAATCCATCCTGCTAGGATTTATATCCGAACATTGCCCCCTACTCCCTTAGTATATGATATGTACTGGGGGAGTGAGTTGGAGGATTTGATCAGCCGGAAATTTATAACAAGGAAAGAGGATAGATGCTCTCGGGAACCCGAAGGCGTCAGACCGAGGATATCTTTTCTTCAGGTGTCTTCAAGTGTTAGCCCGAAGATAGGGACTCTCGAGGACGTCAGACCAAGGATAATGCCCCTCGGGTGCTCGAAAACATGAGAACCGAGGATAATGCCTCTTGGGATCCCTATAAATGTTGCCCCGAGGGTGGGGAACCTGGCCACGATATCGGGCTTCTCTGATGTTTAAGTCCCGCTCACAAATGTGTATTTGGGCCCAATCTTTTTGTTTCGAAGCCCAATAGTGATATCCCAGCACAAGCAGCCCAACAGTTACTTTTTGAAATTCAAAATGTTACGGTTGGATACAGCTGTTAGGTACTACAGCTTATCAACAATAACTTCTCCCGCCTCTTGGTCTCGTCCGTTGGATAGGATCAATTTCGGCCGTCGGATATCCACTTTTATAGAGAAAGTTAACCTAGCCGTCATTTTTCACCAGTGCATTCGTTTTTACAGAGAGAGAAATAACCTTCCAGAGATCTCGTCTTCTTGCTATTCTGCTTTAGGATCGATCGCCCATCCCCTTCCCCGAACATCTTCAAGTAAGTTATTCATCTTCTTTCTTTTCTCGATGGCTGGGGGTAATAGGAATCAAACTTCATCTTCCCGTGTTGAAGATGAGGTTACAGTCGCTCAAGCCGGAATTCTTGAAGGTCAACCATGGAAACCGATAATAGTAGAGCGCATGAGAGATGTAGAAGAGTACAACAGGACCAAATATTTCTCCTTAGAATATAGAGTAACCAATATCCCTTCTACAATTAAAAACCCTTTTTTCGATCTGCTGATGACGGAATTCTATATTCCTGAATCATATGAAATTAGGAGACCCGAGGGTGAGGAAAGGGTGTACTGGCAGCCCGAAGGGGGGTGGATCCCGATCCATCGCCAGTTGCTTCTCTTCGGGGTGCGCTTTCCACTCCGTCCTTTCATTCTAGAGCTCCTTCATACAATAGGGCTCAGTTTAAATCAATTATCCCCAAATTCTTTTATTCACTTAAATAGTTTCATAGCTTTCTGCTCGTCCGAGGGCGTAGCTCCGAGCATCGATTTCTTCTTTCAATTCTTTTCCCTCTCCGCCTGTAAGGAGAAGGGTTTTTATCAAATAATCAAGAATCCGGGTAGAGATACCCTAATGGATACCCCATCCAGTAATAAGGGATGGCATGGGGACTGGTTTTTCATCAAGGGGTCGGACACTGAGTTGGTAGGACCTTGGTTTAACCCGAACAAAGACCAATTAAACCCGAATCGGATTACTCGAAGAAGGTTGGAGGAGTTCGAGGTTTTGTATTCCAAGCGACCATCGATGAAGTGGAACCGACTTCTTTTGAATGACCAAGACTGGTTACATGCTCACGGCTGTAAGTCCATTTAAATTTCCCGAATGCATATTATTACTGAATTGATAATGTACTGATCCTTTTTATCTTTTGTGCAGAGGCTGACTCTGGAAGGACCGCCGATAACGAGGCCATTCTTGAAGCGGCTGGTGTGCCGAGGACCAAGCTATCAGGCGCCGAAAAGCTAAGGCTGGCTCGCCTGAAGAAAGCCTCGGGCAGCAAAGCGTCGACCTTGCCCGAGGGAGCTGCCGACGGAGCTTCAAAACCTGGCCCGATCGAGGAGCCAGCGAGAGCTGCAGAACCCAGGCCCAAGAAGAGGAGGCTGGTGCGCCACTCCTCTGTTGAGGTGAGAGAGGGACCCATCCGAGTGGTTCCGATCGAGCCTTCTTCTACTACCGAGGGATCTGCCAGTGGTGCCCCGAAGGAGCTGGTTGCAATGGCTTCTTTCGACGTCGAGTCTCCTCACCCCGAGGAAGGGGCACTGGTGAGGAAGAAGAAGCAAAGGGAGTCCACTCCTCCCCCTCCCACCACTGAACAAACGAGGGTGGAAGAAGTGGGGACTTCTGTCGGGGTCTTGGATCCCCCCCGATCCTGATTGATGCAGCTGAAGCCGATCAGGAGGATCTGAAGGCTCTAAAGGCTCTGATGGAAAAATTGTTCGCGCATCACACCAAGGTAAGCAAGTTCTTTTAAGTAGTAGCCACAGTTTATTTGTTATGTTCTGACTCCCGACCATTGTTTTGCAGGGGAACGATCTTCTCCTCGAGGTCTCTGGTCGAGTAAAGACCTTGGAGCACGACTTGAAAAAGTCCTCCGAAGAGTGTGCTCAGGCGAAGGAGCTTCATTCGAAAGTCCGAACCCAACTCCGAGCGCAGCACGATAGCTTCCATCTTATGAGGAGTGATTACGAAGGAATGCGCTCGGAGAAGGTTAAGACCGAGAAGGAGCTATCAGTCTTAAGGGCTCAAGTGCTTGCGGCGAATGCGCGAGTAGTCGAAGCTGAGGCCCGAGCTGAAGAGGCCACCCGACATGCTGAGGCCGCCACAAAACGGGCCGAGGATGCAGAGGGAAGAAATAAAGAGCTCGAATCGCTTGCCCAGAAGCAGAGGGATCAGCTAGGCCAATCAGACGATACGATTCGCCTTCATACGGACCAGATGAAGAATCTGAAGGAGAATGTGCAGTCGATCATTGAAGGTTGGACTTCCAGAGAAGCTGATTGGCTGAAGGGTCCTATTGCCCCCGCATCACCCAGTGTGTTGACGCCAAGTCTTCGGCAAAAGGTCATTGAGGAATACAAGACCTCGGATCAATTCCACGAAGATGTCCAAGATGTTGTGGTGAACGAGTTCAACGACGGCTTCGAATTTGCCCGAGAACTGGTGCGGGAAAAGGGCCATGATCCTGATGCCCTGGGAATTGTTATCCCCAATAACTAATTTTTGTATTTTGGTTCTGTAATATGAATACTTTGTAATGAAGATTAATTTCTTTAATGAGATATGTGAATATTCTATCTTATCTTTTCTCTTGAGTAATTCTTATTTATCAATGTGCATAGCTATTCTATACCCCTTCTCCCCATTAACTTTATTAGGAAATTACTAATAAGGTTAATCGATATATCAAAGTGTATGTAAAAACAGCAGACAAAGATAAAACAGAAGAATTCTCATAAATCTCGAAAAGATGATCAATATCGACCAATATTTAGGCCTCAAAAGAAACTAAGTACATAGTATCACTGATAATATCTTCGGAGCCGAGCAGCATGCCATGTGTTCGGGACTTCCTTTCCATCCAGATGTTGCAATTTATAGGTTCCCGATCCCAATATTTCAATGACTTTATACGGTCCTTCCCATGTAGGCATCAGTTTTCTCGTTTCCCGAGGTGTAGACACCTTTGCCTGCCGAAGAACCAAATCTCCTACCTTGAATGTTCTTGCCTTGACATTTTTGTTGAAATGCCGAGCCGTTCTTTGCTGATAGGTAGCTAATCTAAGAACCACAGCATCACGTTCCTCTTCCAATAGGTCTAGGTTTTCCCGAAGCCCCTCGCTATTGAGAATTTCGTCGAAGTTTTGGACTCGGGAGGAAGGTATCCCAATCTCAATAGGTATCAAGGCTTCGGTCCCATAAGAGAGCTTGAAGGGTGTCTCTCCGGTTGTGGTTCGAAGAGTCGTTCGGTAGGCCCATAGGAAATGCAGAAGCTCTTCGGGCCAGGCTCCTTTTGCCTCTTCAAGTCTTCGCTTAATACCATTCAACAAAAGTCTGTTTGTCACCTCAACCTGTCCATTTGCTTGAGGATGGGCCACTGAAGTTCGTCGATGTTGAATATTCAGCTCTGTCAAAAAACCTTCGAACTCTTTCCCCATAAACTGAAGACCGTTATCAGAGACTAGGACCTTAGGGATTCCGAACCGATAGACTACTTGCTCTTTAAGGAATTAAAGACATGTTTTCTCAGTGATCTTTGCTAGCGGTTTGGCTTCGACCCATTTGGTGAAGTAATCTATTGCCACAATAACGAATTTTACCTGACCCTTACTCTGAGGGAGCGGCTCGAGGAGATCTATCCCCCAAACTGCGAAAGGGATGGGAGATAATATAGGTGTAAGCTCCTCGAGGGGCTGGTGTGGTATCGAAGCGAACAGTTGGCATTTATGGCATTTTTTGACGAAGTCTTTGGCGTCCTGAAGCATGGTCGACCAAAAATATCCTTGTCGCAAAATTTTATGTGCCAATGTCTTCGCTCCCACATGATCTCCGCATATCCCTTCATGGACTTCCCGAAGCGCATAATCAGATTCTCTGGGACCAAGACACCGAAGTAAGGGTGACGAATAGGATTTCCTGTACAGTGTATCCTTGATAAGGCAGTACTTTGTGGCTTTGAATTTAATCCGTCGGGCCAATGCTCGGTCATCGGGCAGCTCGTCAGTTTTCAAAAACTTGACTATAGGGGTAATCCAGGAATCCTCGGGTTCAATATCCATTATTGTCTGAACCATTGTGCTCGGTTCCTAGAGAGTTTCAAGGTAGACAGATCCTTCCAATTCCCCCTGGTCAGTTGTAGCAAGCTTCGAGAGAGCATCAGCCATGGCGTTGTCCGCTCTGACCACCCCAATAATTTGATACTTAGGGAAGTGTCCGAAGAGCATCTGCACCAACTGTAGGTAGGCCTGAAGATGTAGTTCCCGGGCTTCATACTCCCCCAATACCTGTTTTACCACGAGTTGGGAGTCACTGTATATCATCAGGTTTTTCATCTCCAGATTTCGGGCTAACCTTAGACCTACTATAAGTGCTTCATATTCGGCCATATTGTTGGTAGCTGTGAACCCGAAACGAATAGATTGTTGAACCCTGAATCCTTTGGGAGAGGTAAAAATCACCCCGGCCTCGCTGCGAGATCCGATGCTAGATCCATCCACAAATAATGTCTATGCCGAATCTGTCGTAGGATTAGGTAGTGCAGCTAGATCTTCTTCCTCGGGGAAGGAACACTCGACAACGAAATCAGCCAGGGCCTGCGCTTTGATTGTTGTCCGAGGGCAAAAATCAATATTAAACTGACTCAGCTCCACGGCCCACGCTGCTAGTCTCCCCGAAGACTCGGGACGGTACAATACTTTCCGAAGGGGTTGATCTATAAATACTGTGATAGTTCTCCCTTGAAAGTAGTGCCGAAGTTTTCGACTAGAAATAATCAACGCGTAAGCCAACTTCTCTAGGTTTGGATATCTGGTTTCGGCATCTCGAAGAGCCTGGCTTACGTAGTAGACTGGCTTCTGACCTTGTGTATCCTCCCTAATCAAAGCTGACCCGACCGCGAACTGTGTTGCGGATAGATATAACTGCAGATCCTCTTCGGGTAGAGCTTTACTGAGGATCGGAGGAGAAGAAATATAATGCTTGATCTGTTCAAAGGCGACCTGACACTCCTCCGTCCAAACAAACGTCTTTTGGTTCTGGGCTCCTTTCAGGGTATTGAAGAATGGAAGACATTTCTCTGCTGATCGGGCCACAAACCTCCGAAGGGCGGCGAGTCTTCCTGTTAACCTTTGAACATCTTTGAAGGTCCTTGGGGATTGTATCTCGAGGATAGCCGTTATCTTTTCGGTATTAGCTTCTATCCCTCTTCGGCTAACCATGTACCCCAAGAACTTGCCTGACCCGAGGCCAAAAGTGCACTTGGCGGGGTTAAGTCTCATGTTGTGGATTCTGACGTTCCGAAAGCATTCTTCTAGATCTGACAAGTGGTCTTCGTCCCCCATGCTTCGGACGATCATATCATCCACATAGACTTCCATATTTCTGCCGATCTGATCTCTGAACACCTTATTCATCATTCGTTGATAAGTTGCCCCGGCGTTGATCAGACCGAACGACATGACTTTGTAGGCGTAGATTGCTCGGTGAGTGATGAATGATGTCTTCGAAATGTCTGGTTTATGCATGGCAATCTGATTATACCCGAAAAAAACATCCAAGAAGCTCATTAAAGTGTGTCCCGCAGTAGAATCAATTAGTTTATCGATGTTCGGGAGAGGATAGTAATCTTTCGGGCAAGCCTTGTTCAGATCCGTGTAGTCTACACACATCCTCCACTTCCCGTTATGCTTCTTCACCAGCACCACATTGGCAAGCCATTCCGGATAAGTTATTTCATAAATGAAGTTGGCAGCCAATAACTTTTCAATCTCTTCATCTATCACCTTTTGCCGTTCGGGAGCTATATTACGCCTCTTCTGTTTAACGGGCTTATGGCTGGGGTTGACACTTAATTTATGTTCGGCCACATCCTTGTTTATTCCCGACATGTCAGCTGGCGTCCATGCAAATATATCCGAGTATTCTTTCACCAGCCCGATGAGTCTGGTTCTGACGCCCGTTTCCAGACCGGTACCAATCTGTATGGTCCTGGTGCCATCCTCCTGAAACAATGGAATCTCTTCGGTTTCTTCAGCAGGCGTAGCTATCGGCTCGGAGCCTCCTTCTGTAAAGGGTTCTAGCTCGATCTTCATCGTGGTTTTTTGCTTGCTAACCCCCACAGAAGTCGCCTGGATAGTCTGGAGATAACACCTTCTAGATAAATCCTGATCGCTAGCCACTTCCCCGATCCCATTCTCGGTAGGGAATTTTATCTTCAGATGTGGAATGGAGGTGACTGCCTTCAAAGCTGCTAGAGTTGTCCTCCCGAGAATGGTGTTGTAGTTGCTCTCCACTTGGACCACATAAAACCTTATCATGATGGAGGCATGTTTGGGGGCCGTGCCGAAGATCGCCGGTAACTCTATCGTCCCTGCTATTCGGACTGGGTTGTTCCCGAAGCCATATAGCGGGGACTCATTGCAGATCTCCAGCTTCCTTCCCCCCAGATCCAGTCGATTGTAAGCATGGCTGTAGAGTACATCCACCGAACTTCCATTGTCCACCAACATTCGTTTCAGATCCATGGTCCCTACCTGAGCTGTGATGACCAAGGCATCTTGATGCGGCGTAACCATTCCCGGTGGATAATCATCATCAGAAAAAGGGATGGGCTCCGTTGGAGTAGTCTTAGGTTGCCCAGATAGTTAATGAACTTCTCTAGCGAAGGCCTTCCTTTTTCGATTGGACAAAGCTGATATCGGGCCTCCAGAGATAACGTCGACAACTCCTCTTGCCGTTCCCGATGATGGGGGTGGTGGCGCTATACGATCAAAAGGACTCGGTTTGTATCGATCGGCCACATAGCAATCCAGGTTACCCCTTCGGACCTGCCTTTCGAGAAAATCTTTCAACTGATAACATTCTTCAGTATCATGCCCTTAACTTCATGGTAATCACAATATCTGTCCCCATTCTTTTGTCTGGCAAATACTCTGATCCTTGGGGGCTTTTCATAAAAAGGCTGGTCTTTGATTTCCTTGATAATAACGGCTCTACTCAAGGTTAAGGGAGTGTAGTCCTTATCGTTATCCCTATTACCTCGGTCTCTCGAACCGTTATTCTTCTTTTGCCGATTATCCTAGGAATCTTTCTTGCCGTTCCTTTTGCTGCTGTTGTACGTCTTATCGACGTCCTCTCCCCGGGGGACTCTCTGGTGAAAATCACCTGTATTTTTCGAAGTGCCCCGAAGATTAGCGAGCGCCTCTTCCAACTCGACGAATTTATTGACTTTATCATACGCCTCAGGCAAAGATTCAGGCGCCTTCGAGATGATCTCTTCGATCAACCTGCTGGACTTATCCACATTCAATCCCATGGTCAAGAAGTGGATCACCTGCTTTGGATCTATGTCGTTGACCTCAAATACAGCCTCCCGAAATCTCTTTATGTACTGCCGAAGCGTCTCGTTCGGCCTCTGTTTGACCTGCATAAGGGACGTGATCATTTTAGCCTGCCTCTTGTTGCTGCCGAAGCGGGTGTGGAATTGTTCTTTCAGATCATCCCATGAGCGTACTGATGCAGATGGAAGGGAGATAACCCACTCTCGAGCAGTCTTCTTCAGGGTGGATAAGAATAAATGGCACATGGCCGCTTCGTCATGACCATGAAAGAGCATGGCCTGCTCGAAAGTGAAAGTATGATCATGGGAGTCTCCAGTTCCATCATACATCTCCAGGTTTGAGGGAACCTTGTTCTTCCTATTGATCTTCGCACTAGCCAACTCTCGGGTGAAAGGAGTGACCCGAGGCTTCTTAGTTCCTGGGGGTTGTTCTGCAGCCCTTCGGGGAGACGATTCTCCCGTGTGACTTCTGATAGGGCTTCGTCGGGAACCCTCGCGGCGGTCTCTCCTGGATGGAGACCGGGCTCGCTTTCTCGGGTCCCTGGTATAGATGGTTTCAGATCGGACCACACTATCACCGCGCTGCCGTCTTCGAGATCAGTCATCTCTTCGTTGGTGGGAAATAGAGCGGGAGGCCGAGTCTCTCTCGCTCAACAGGTTCTGTCCGGCTTCGTTCAGTTCCATGTACTACCTGTCAAGCTCTTCTTGCTGGAGATCGAGAGCTTTTTTCCGTTCAAAAATCTGCTGGAGACACTGTTCCCTCTCTATGACCGTCTCATGGCGTGATCGAGACTGAGTTGGTTCATTATGGTCATGATGGCTTCATTATGATCGAGAAGTCGCCATATGAATTGTTTTGGTTGACAATTGAAAACGCTACTAAGGCCCTCCTTCTAGCGTCAATGTTAACGCTTGATTTTGTCCACGCGTCCAAACCACTATCCGCGCGTGTACCTGCACAAAAGTCCCAACGGCTTGGGCCATGTGGAGACTCCTCGGGTGTAAGAGTAAGTAACAAGCTCAAGGTGCGCTAACAATGGAGGTCAAATATTTAGTAGGGTCAATAATGTCATATCTGGCCTTCATTGTTACTTGGGTATTTATAAGGATTCACTTAGCTACCTTCTACTCCTATTAAGAGTGTTCTGCCCAGAATCCTTATTAGACCCGGATTCAACTACCTTGATCCAATAGAAGTATTATCTAGTAAGGAATCACAAGGGCTTAAAATATTGGTTCAAGTCTTTTCGGACTAGAGAGTCCTAATACAATCAGCTAGGTGTGATTGGCCTTTGGGCCGAGCCCAACGTAAGAAGTCCAATCCATCCTGCTAGGATTTATATCCGAACACCAATCGATTGTCAAAAGTTTTTGGCGAGGACGCTGTCGATGAAGATTGCAAAACCACTGTCGTAGCCGGAGAGGGAAATAGGGAATGATTGGAGTAATAATGAAATAGAAGAAGTGAAATGCCAAATTAATTAAGGCCAAATCATTTGGAGGAGCAATTGAAGTGAAGATGATTTAGTTATTTGGACTAATTTGCAAAAAATCCATTCCAATACAATTAGCCGAGAGAAGGAATAGGCAAATGTAGGGTTATCAAAAAGGGCAACCAAGTATAAATTTGAGCAGGAATAGAGAGAGAGGAGAGAGAGCGTTATCGAAAAAATTAAGAGTTAGCAAGGTGTGGCAAAACTGTAACTGTATAAGAATTTGATCAACAAACATCATGTCACCAAGCATCTGTACTCCTTCCTTTTCTTTTCTTCCATGGTCGAGATGCCCAGAGTAAAGGAGGAAGATGAGGGTTCAGTACTCCTTCCTTTTCTTCTATAGTCGAGGTCGAAAGCAATGGGGGCAAACGGACAATAATCAAACCTTCCCCAGAACTACCTCTGCGGTATTAATCTCCACGACGAGACCCTACTGCTGTAATAATCGGGCCAATATCTCTATTCTCAAATAAATAATTTTATACATATGTTTTTATTATTTGAATAATTATATGTATCAATTATTCACAAATTCTATGTCATTATTTATTCAAAAAATAATAATTTAAAATATCACGTCATTAAAAATAAAAGATCAAAGAAAATTAACTAATGTCTGTTAAAAAATAAGATCAAAATAAATTCTCTCGACTTTAATTTTTAAGTGAAAAAATTTGAAGTTGATTGTTTAAAATAGAAAAAAAGGAAAAAGAAAAAAGTTCACAAGGTTATCATTTTTGGACTAATCCAAAGATAAAAAGGTGACTTGAGTAGTATAACTAAATTAAAATGGTTCAATCTCATATAATATATTTGCAAACAAACATAGCCTTGATGGAAATCAAAAAAGATAGTAGCATAACACAGGAAGCACATTCATTTTACTTTTCAGTCCCAACATGACAAGAAAAAGCAAAAAAGACTTGTCAAAGCCAATCTACATGAATTCTCAAGCACTCAACAAGGCATGCTAGGTCATGCTCATTAGAATTCCCTTTTATCGTTTATTTGAACTAATACCTCTAGCTCTATTGTGATTTGGATTCGATCTGGTTAAACCCCAGAAATTTTAACAGCTAAAAGATGCACCCGGGAAAAAACGGTGACAAAATCCCCACATTCAAGCATCATCAAGGGCAAGAACTCCAGGTAGTGGTTTGCCCTCGAGTAGCTCCAAACTGGCACCACCTCCAGTTGAGATGTGACTCATCTTGTCAGCAAGCCCAACCTTCTCGACAGCTGCAACTGAGTCGCCTCCCCCGATGATTGTTGTCACTCCTTTCCCACTAAGATCTGCCAATTTCTTTGCAATAGCCTGTTAAAGAATGATACAAGCATTCAGTTCCAAATGTCCAAGAAAAATCATATGTAACAATGTAACAAATTCTAGCTGCTTCGAATCCCATTAGAAGAGTTGAATATAAGACCAATGAATTTTTAAGGCACAAATTAGCTGTATGCCTGAAAGAAAAATATAGGCTATTATGCCATACCTCTGTTCCTGCAGCAAACTTATCAAACTCGAACACGCCCATAGGTCCATTCCAAATGATGGTTTTTGTAGTATCCAACACTTCACTGAATGTCTTAATGGAATCAGGTCCAATATCCAAACCCATCCAGCCATCAGGAATACTAGATGCTGGAACGATCTGCAAAATCATCCATGCGGGAAAATTAAGACGGTGAATAATGTAATTCATCTTTCCTTTTCATTACCACTTGTAAATCCTGGGGATTAGATTTATAATCGGGCAGTTAAAAGCCTGGGGTTGAGTGCTTTAGGATAAGACTGGAACTGCTTACACGCACATACAAAGGGTAGCAAGAAACTAACAAATATCAAATAATCATTATCATAACATGGAAAAGAGAAAAAAAGACGAAAAGAAACTAACCTTACTGTTGGCATCAGCAGCAAACTTGTCAGCAATAACCACATCAGAAGGGAGCAAAAGAGATACCCCTTTAGACTTTGCCTTCTCAAGTAGCGAAGTTGCAAGATCAAGCTTGTCTTCCTCCACAAGTGAAGATCCAACTGATAGCCCTTGGGCCTTGTAAAAAGTAAATATCATTCCTCCACCCAGCACTAGAATGTCAACCTTCGCCAATAGTGACTCGATCACACCAATCTTACTTGACACCTTTGAGCCGCCAACTATTGCAGCAAATGGCTTCTTGGGATTTGAAACAGCTCCAACTAGATAGTCAAGCTCCTGAGAATGGAAAACAAGCGCATCTTCAGAGCAAATAAAAGAAATTAAGGTTATGCACTACACCCAATATACAGCTGCTAAACAAAAATTAGTGTGTAGAAAAGTAAAATAAATAGCTCAAAAGGATCATTCAGTATGCAAGTGTACATCAACCGTGATAATTCAACTGAGTCATCATATCACTACCATGCACAACATGCAAAATATTGATCCTACTCACATTCTATGGCTGGAATGATCGACTAATCAAGCCATAAAAGAATTGCATAGCATGGAAACATTTCCTATTTTTTGGTGAACACATGAATTCGGTTTAATGGTTCCAAAAAGAGGTAAATGTTGAATAGTAAACGTTGCCTTCTAACCAAATCAGCTAATTTTTTTATCGAAAGATTCTTCCAGGCAATAACTTTAAGCCTCTAAATCACATTAGACAGCAGGATGATTCTAAGTCTGAGAACATTGAAATGGAACTAGATTGTTGATTTGACTTCTCTTAAAGGTCAGTGCTAACAGAGATATGAACAAGTGTTGAGCTCAGAAACACAAACCTTCTGCATCAGGAATCCAGCAACAGCTGGCTTCAAATACTTTGCAACGCCTTCAGTGGAAGCATGGGCTCTATGCGCAGTGCCAAATGCATCATTAACATACACATCTGCTAGAGATGCTAGCTTCTTTGCAAATTCAGGGTCATTCTTCTCTTCCTCTTTATAGAATCTCACATTCTCGAGGAGAAGAACACCCCCTTCTGGTATTTCAGCCACCAATTTCTCTACTTCTGCACCAATGCAGTCATTTGCCATCTTGACCTAATACATGCAAACAAGTAAGGTGAGCAAGGAAGCATACTCCAACTAAAAATATGAGTGATGCAAGGAGCGCATGAAGGTTGAATCAGTGTATGACACAAAACCAAACAAACCTCAACTCCAAGGAGTTCAGACAGTCTCGGGACAAGAGGCTTCAAGCTGTACTTTGGGGTGACACCTTTTGGCCGTCCCTGAATGATAATACAACAAATAGATGTTCAGATTAGTTGATAGTAAAATTTACGTCAAAATAATAAATAGATAAGATACTGAAAAAGAAATAAACTAACAAATAACTTCCAAATTCACAAAGGAATAGTAGCAAAGCAACAAAACAAACCATATAGGATCATAATTGGTTATAAAATATCTGAAAGGATTACATTATTCAAGGTTCCTTAATAATCATTTGAATAAAACTTGATTGCTCTTTACTTACAGTGAAGTTTATAAGTTAATCTCCAAACAACCAGCTAAAGGAAAACAAAGGAAGCTAAGAACAAGAAATTGGTTTTCACAATACCCTAGGTCATACTGATCAAAATATATCCTCAGTATCATGATGTCAATACGCCTATAATACTATAACTTCCAACAGCAAGTATCTTAGAAAGAGACAAACAAACAAATAACATATATAACAAATTACAAAGATGATTTGGGATCGAAAATAGCTATCACCATCAATCTCAACTTCCAAGACAACTGAAATATTAACAGAAAGTTCATTGTATGACACATCCATCCACTTGTATCTGATTGAAGAAGCATTTACTCTAAGGGAGTCAACATATGAAACAGAATTAAGATAATACTCCCTTCATCCGAAAAAGAAAGTCCCTAATTTTTTGTTGACTTTCTTTGCAAATATTAAAGTCTTTATAAGACATTTTATTTATTAATTTATTTGGACAATTTCTCTCAATACTAAACTTTAAAGACTAAAATTCTAACCCAAAAAGTTATTGAATTTTTTTTTACATCGAAGTATGTTCTGCACAAACCGTTATATTTGAGGAAAAAAGGCCTTCAATAAATAAAAATAACCCTCATTTCTACAATACTAGCTAAAATATTGGTTATAAAATCCAAACATTTAGCCATGTTATGTGTCCAATAAAACTATACATTAAAAATTTTAAAGTTTAATCTAGGAAGACCCCAATAAAGCAAAAAATATTTGCTACTACCAGTCCTAAGGCAAACTCATTTTACTATGCTCTTCTCTAACCACCAAAAAAAATTCACATCACAAACAAAATAATTTCCCAAGGGACTTTTTGTCCAAAAGTAATCAATATTATAGTAAGGACGCAAAGTAACAATTCTGTCTAATTTTTTTTTAAACTAAGAATGAAATCAGCCCCTTAAATAGACATCATCCCATTAAACAGAAATTAAAAAAGAAAAAGATATAAGATGATTAAAAACAACAACAACAACAACAACAACAACAACAAAAATCAAACCCAAAATTTTCTTTTTTGAACAAAAAGCAAAGTGCCAAATCTTCTCTTAAACCTAAAAAGGAAATTAATTATAATATAAAAAAAACACTTAACCCACTGGTTAGTTGATACAATGATACATACCCATTTAATGAAAACTATAAGCAAGTGCATAGATGCCTAAATTTGAATCAAGCAAACTGAAGAATACAGATAAACCCAAAATCTCAAAGGTTTTTTTTAGGGAAAACAAAATCTCAAAGCTGTAAAAAATAGCAAAACACATTTCAGACTGATCTGATAATAATGAAAATACAACATTTATACATGCATAGCAATTTAGTATTTACATAACAATGAAACCAAAATAATCCTATGATTTTAGAAGGAAGTAAGATCCAACATAAATAACAAAAATTACTCATACCAGGTGAGAAGATAATATGACTTTGGCACGATGATCCATCAAATACTTGATGGTGGGAACGGCGGCTCGGACTCTGGTATCGTCAGTGATCTTCAAATTGTCATCCAACGGAACGTTCAGATCAACCCTCACAAACACTCTCTTCCCTTTTAGATCAGCTTCCTTCAGTGATCCTACACTCTTCTTTGTCGCCATTTTCGACCTTCTTTACACTACAAAAACACAGAATTAGGTCACAATATACACAAATTGAACATATAAAATACATAAATGATACGTACATATATATATATATATTTATAAGAGGGGTAACTCACGAGAATGATAAATGACTGATTGGAGCTTTAGAGTTTAGGGGAAACAGTTGGGGGAAATTGGAGGAGAGGGGAAGAGTTGTAATATAAAACAAGGGTATGAACAATGCGTAGGATAAGGTGAGGGTGCTAAAGTGGGCGTTGTGCTTAATGTGCACGCACTTACCCGTATCTCTTTTTGTTTCGGGAATATGCCAATACTGTGGTGAGTTTGCTTCTTTAATTACTGTGGGCTTTGAACCGACAACCGAGTTACACTTAAAAATTTCTTTCCTTATTTACTCCGTCCGTTCTAAATTACTACTCCCTCCCTCCCTCGCTTAACGGTACTCCTTCCGTTCTAAATTAATTATTTAATTTTGATTTTTTAAATCAAATTAACTATTTTTAAAATTAATAATTAAGTATATATAAATATATTTTTACAATTATAAAAATTAAAATTAGTAATAAATTGTATATACGTTCTTTTGGTTATAATCTCTTCACCTATATTTTAGCAAAAATACTAAAAAAAATAGTTTTAAAAATAATCAATTTGACTTAAAAAAGTTAAAATTAAGCAATTAATTTAAAACGGAGGAAATATATATATTTTTAAATTGTGCATAACTATTAAAAAAATAATTATATATCGTTAAATATAATATCAATTATTTATAATATGCTTAAATTTTCATAATTATCATAGTTATTTCATACTCCCTCTTATATATATAATATTTTTCTATAATTTTTTCTTAAAAAAGCTTATTAGTCTTATTTGCTACTCTCTTTCTTTCTCTCTCTCTCCCTCCCTATAAAATAATTCATCTGATTTTTTAAAAATCTTTTTCACTCTCTCTTTCTCGTAATTTACATTATACTTGAAAACTTTAGTTCTGTCTTTTCATTTTAAACAAGTTAAACACGGGAGGTAAAATCTTAGTTTAGAAATCTGAAATAAACTTCATACCCAAAAATCAGAAATTCGTTACAATTGATTAGAAATAAACTCATCACCATTTCATATCCAAAATTCAAAAACTCATTACAATTGATCAAAAATAAAATACATTACCGTTCTATACCCCAAAAATCAATAATCCATTACAATTGATCTAAAATAATAAAAGGGCACAACATCATTTCCAAAATTTAGAGCAAATAAATCATCAAAACTAACACGAGTCTCGAAAGGGAAGAAAAAAATAGATGTAATAAAAATTAGAGAATTACAACGAGAAAAAATAGGAATGAGTTTTATTGTGATAAGGAGAGGGAAATAGTTAAAGCATAAGAAAATTGTGAATAAATACCTCAAAAAATTAGGTGAATTAATGAGGGGGTAATTTTAAAAAGATTCTGATTAATTATCCTAAATTCTATCAACGACAAATAATTAAAAAAAATAAAAAACATCTAAAATGTCATATCATATATTAAGAGATGAAGGGAGTATAAGATTATTATTGACTTTTGAAAGTTAAATTAAAATATTTTTAAATTTAAAATTAAGATAATTTAATAAAAATTATAAAATAATAAAGTTTATAATGTGTAATACTTAGATATTTTACAATATTTATGACTTTATTGATTAAAACTAAACAAATATACGTCAATTTTAAATTTAAAAAAATATTTTAAATTAACTTCAAAAGGTCAATAATATGAATTAATGATAGTTGATACAACACATCACTAAAAAGTAAATTACAAAATATCATATGCATCGTTTAGTTGGATATAATCGTTTTAGGACGGAATAAAATGATAGTTGAAATCAGAATCAGATCATAATAGAATCAAAATTGAACTCTTAATTCATGTATTTGGTACGTTACTTAGAAATTATATAATATTATTTTATTATATATTACTATATCGTAATACAATAAAAAATAAATATAATATATACTAATACATAGAATATTATATATTATATTAGATACTCTATATATTTATATATAATTATAATATAATAGAAAACAAATATAATATAATTAAATATATATTTAATATATAACACAACATAATATATATCATATATTATTCTATTATATAATATAATATAATATAATACATACTAATATATATATATATATAATATTATATTGTATAATCTATATATTTAGATCTATCACTTTGGAAGTTCAACTAAAGCTGTAACTAGCAAATTTTTCTTTCCAGCGAGGAGACTGGACAAAAAGAGGGATAGAGACTGTAAGTTACTACCGAAACAAAGACAGATATTAAAGGGAATTACAAGATTAAAACTGAAACTGCAGAAAGAAGCAATTGATGGAATGAGTGCACTAACTATAAGAAAGGCCAATTTTCCTTTTATCAATATGAGGTTATCGTCATAAATATAATACATGTTAACGCCAAGAATTCGTCCACGCGCCTCAATCACCAAGAGCGCGTCAATCCTGCACAGAAACGAAATCACAATCAGAGTTCCGGGCAGTTTTGCCGCCGGGGGATAGCTCCGGTGTGAGAATAAGTACAGGCTGAACAAGGGGTGTAACAATGGAGGTATATTGCTCTAGTACCGTAGAAAATGTTGATTACCTCTTTAATGAAATGAACCTCGTCTCTTGTAGTAAAACCCCTACCACGCATATCTCTCGAGACCCGGGACCCCTTCTTTGGTCCAATGTCATGGGCTTATACTGAACTTTATTAAAAGGAGGTAGACGCCATATTTTCTCCGGACATACGCCTCGGGAACACCAGTCTGACATTCCAATTGTCCTTGCAGTATTAAAAGTGACCCCCACGTGGGGGAGCGCCGACCCATCACCTCACCAGGGCCCACTACCCACTGCTTATTGGACTTACTGATTTGTTGTGATACTTGGGCTTTGCCAATTTGTAATATTTGGGCTTTTATTAAACGTTGTCAATTCACCCCCCAATATAGCCCCCCAGTCTTCTGATGCAATGGGCCATTGTATTAGAAGAGTATAGCGCCCAAGGCCCATTATTTACTTGGAAAGCCCCGGTCCTAAATGCTCCACAACGGTTCTGGCACGTATCGCCGTTTCCCTTCCTCCCAAATCCAGTCTTTGGTAGGCGTGGGCATACATTATGTCGACCGAGGAGCCGTTGTCGATCATAATACGCCTCATGTCCATGGACCCGACTTGGGCAGTTATAGCCAATGCACCTTCTTGTGGCTCAATGGGTTCGGCCGGGTAATCTTCGTCGGTGAAGGAGATTATCGAGCCGAGATACAACTGTTCCCTTCGGACGGGTCTTTCCACGACCGTCATTACTGCATCCAATACCCCTCTCCTCCTTTTTCCGGTAACCTTTCCTACCGAACCGCCAGTTATCACATCGACTACCCCCCGAACAGGAGGGTTTGGAGCCGGTTGGTCCTGCGGGGTTGGTTCGACGTTATTGCCGTTCGTAGCCCTTCCCGGCCTATCGTACCCTGCAACAAATTGGACCAACTCTCCATTCTGCACATTCTTCTCAATCAGCTCTTTCAAATTCCGGCAATCCTCTGTAGAGTGTCCCGAAGACTGGTGGTAGTCACAATACTTGTTTTAACTTCCTCGGTTCGGATGGACATTACTTGGGCACGGACGGAAGCAAGGTCGGTCCTTCATATGTTCTAATATGGCTGCCCGATTCGTGTTTAGTGGGGTGTATACCTTTTCAACCTTTCGGTTCGGGAAAGGCGGACGACCTCTTCCCAGCCCCCTGCTCCTCCGAAACTTTTCTTCGGCCATGCGTCTGACCTGTTGCCGGCGTCCGACCGGGGATACGTGTTCCTATCCCGTTCTTTTAACTTTTCTGCCGATGAGGAGTTCGGACCCAGACTTCCTATGGCTTCCTCGACCGCAATAAATCCTTCGGCCCTATCGTAAGCTTCCGCCAGGCTCTTCGGGGCATTGAACATCATGTCCTTTACCACTTTTTTGGACTTCATTATGTCCAACCCTGTATTAAAGTAACCTAGTGCTTGAGGGTCGTTTAGGTCGGTCACCGCCCCGACCGCTTCTCAAAACCGTTTGACGTACTGGCCCAAGGATTCATTAGAATGTTGCCTTACTTGCATTAGGGAAGCCGTAGGCTTTCCTCTCCTTTTGTTACTCCCGAATCGGCTATGGAATTGAGTACACAGTTCCTTCCATGACGATACAGAGTTCGGGGCCAGGGACGTCATCCACTGGCGCGCTTCTTTCCTTAAGGTGGAAATGAACATCTGGCATTTAGCCGCATCGGAGTAACCGTTGTACTTCATCAGACGATCGTAAGCTTGGCTGTGATCATATGGGTCTCCTGATCCGTCGAAACTTTCCATATGGGGAGCCTTCTTCTTGGGGTCGGCCCGAGTTCGATCAATCTCTGGTGAGAATGGAGAGGTCGGGTCAAATGGAACGTCTTCCTGACGAGCCGCTGCGAGCTCCTCCTCAAGCTCCGCGATTCTTCGGGCCAATGCCCCAGGATCCCTGGTCGGAACGGTTAGTTCACGTCGGGTCCGACCTGGGACTGGGGAGTTCCTCCTTCCGACCCGTTCGATCCGGCCATCTCTATCCGACGAGCGACTCCTCGGCCTGCTCCGACTTTGATCTAGGGAGGGCTCCCCCCTTCTCCGTTCGGATCTGCAACTTCTTTCAGGGGAGCGGCTCCTCGGCCTACTCCTTCCTTGGGATTGGTTATTAGGTCTGACACTTTCTCGGGTATTGCTCCGAACCTCGCTACTTTCCCTCCAAGAACTCTCCGAGCAATGCGTCCTGGACCGACATCCCAGTATTACCTCCCGACCGCCATGGTGGCTAAGGGAAGCTTCCCCTCTTTCCAAAAGAGCCAATTGTTTCTCCAACTCTCCTTGCTGAAGGCTCTACGGTTTCTTTACGCCGCTGTTCCCTTCGAGCAACGAGTGAGTTTCTTTCGTCATGGTTCCGACCCCGTCTAGAGTTCGGGTCTTCGACCCGCCCGCGACGTTGCATCTTTCTCTGGGGGATCGACAACGATTTTTTCTTGACCATTGGTGTCCGCGGGTTGGCCGGACCCACTGAATGACTTTGGGGGCCCAACCGATCCGACAGACTTTTGGACATCCCTATCCTGTCTCTAACCGAACCCCTGGAGCGGGGGGGGGGGGTCAGGAGGGGTTTCCCCATGCGCCGAAGCCATTTTTGAGTTATCCATTGCTGTTATGGCTGGTCAAGAAATCTTTAAGTGATTGAAGGGTTACTGAGCACTAGACCCTCCTTCTAGCGCCAATGTTAACGCCAAGAATTCGTCCACGCGCCTCAATCACCAAGAGCGCGTCAATCCTGCACAGAAACGAAATCACATTCAGAGCTCCGGGCGGTTTTGCCGCCGGGGGATAGCTCCGGTGTGAGAATAAGTACAGGCTGAACAAGGGGTGTAACAATGGAGGTATATTGCTCTAGTACCGTAGAAAATGTTGATTACCTCTTTAATGAAATGAACCTCGTCTCTTGTAGTAAAACCCCTGCCACGCATATCTCTCGAGACCCGGGACCCCTTCTTTGGTCCAATGTCATGGGCTTATACTGAACTTTATTAAAAGGAGGTAGACGCCATATTTTTCGCGGACGTGGGAACACCAGTCTGACATTCCAATTGTCCCTGCAGTATTAAAAGTGACCCCCACGTGGGGGGGCGCCGACCCATCACCTCACCAGGGCCCACTACCCACTGCTTATTGGACTTACTGATTTGTTGTGATACTTGGGCTTTGCCAATTTGTAATATTTGGGCTTTTATTAAACCTTGCCAATTCACCCCCCAAAAAATACATATTTAAAAATATGATATTAAAAATATTATTTTATATATTAAATATATAATTATTATATGTTATAATATTAAATATATTAAAATATATATTTAATATACAATATAACATATGTTATATATATTCTATTAATATAATATAGTAGGAAATAAATATAATACCTATTCATATATATATATATATATATATATATATAATACTCCTTCGGTTCCATATTAAGTGTCGTTTTAACTTCATGCACATGAATTAAGAAAATCATTTAATACTATCATTTAATAATAAAAATTTGTATAAAATTTCATCACTATCCCTTAATAGGAAGTTGAAAACTATTAATACAAGAGTGAAAATTTATTGGGACAATGAGAGAAGTTAGGGTGATATTGGAAAGTAAATAATTTATTCTCCTAGAAAGTTGTAAACGACAAATAAATTGGAACAAATTTTTTCTTCTAAAATGTCACTTATTATGGAATGGAGGTAGTATTATATTACATATAGTTATCTATTTTTATGGTTGAGGATATTTTTATCTTAATATTTTTTTTCATTCCTTTATTCATTGAAATTGTTAATTCTTAGGGGGTAAGGAATCGCGATTCCAATGTATAAAGGAATCGCGATTCCGTCGAAATAGTCATTCCGACTAAACTTAGCATACCAAACGCTGAAAAAAAATTATTGATCAGAATAATCATTCTTTTTCGCCCTCCATTCTTTCCGACCAAACGCTCCCTAAGGTAAATTTGGCATTGACAATTTGTTATGTCCAAGGACTTCTTTAATAAATAAATAAAAAATTGCGCATGAGTTATTATCGCGAAAGATATGACTGGTATACACTTCCATTCGTATGTCAATAAAATTTTAATGTTAAACTTGAATTTGAGTAATTAAGGTGATAATTGAATGACTTACTCTTAGGTCATGTTTGTTTACTAGGATAATACTTGAGATTGGACTAATAATCCTTAATCTCTTATTTGTTTTTTAAATTAGATTCCAGACTATAAATCCCGGAATAACAAAATGACTTGAAATGAGAGATTATTTAATACCATGTCTAAGTAGGTATTATAATCCCTATCATTTGGGACTAAAAATTTGTGGACTAAATTAGCCTTTAACTTTGTTTACATTACATAAAACTTGTAATACATGATAAAATATTAATCATGCACTACGTATTGTATGTACATAACTTTTTTTTAATACCTTTTTTTAGTGCTAATTAAATAAACTTATTAAATAATAATAATACATACAACACTTTTTTCATACAGTACGTTACATACATACATAATAATACATACAACACCTTTTTTTTTTTGCATACAGTACATTACATATATACATAATAATACATACATCACCTTATTTTTTATTTTATTTTTTACATACAGTACGTTACATACATACATAATAATACATGTACGTTGTTTTTTTTACATGCAATACATTTTTTTTGTTAAATTAATATGTACATTTACATTGATTATTTTTTTTAATAGAAGTAAAAAAAATAATATTTCTTTTAATTTTTGATAAAAATAATAATAATTTTCGATTTTTGATGTATAAACAAATTTAAATTATAGTTTAAAATATGTTATTATTGGTAAGGATAAAAAAGTCAAAACGATATTTTTTTATCCAGTCCTTTAATTAATCCTGAAAAAAACAAACATAACATGAGATTATTTTAAGTTATCCCATAAATAATCACATGAAAAACAAACATGTGACTATGACTATTTAATCCTATGACTAATAGTCTTGGGATTATAATCCCATGGATTAGAATCTCGGGATTATAATCCTTGCAAACAAACATGGCCTTATATTCAAAATGCTCGAAAAAGCTTTTCGGATATTTTCAAAAAACTATTTTTACTTTGTTTGTACATATAAAGATAGTACGGTATTAATTTTTATTAGGAAGAGAGATTAGCATTTACCTTAACACCTATTACTCCCTTGGCCTATTCAACTTTTTAATATTTTTTTTACACATTTTAAATTTCAGCTATTACATAATTGACATAATTTTTTCAAAAAACAATTTTGAATATTTTATTTAAAATTTCAAGATCATAATTTATTATTAAAAATTATTTTTAAACGTGTCTTTAATAAATCTTTCTGATACCTAAATTTTAAAAAGAGCATGAGAAGTCAAATAAAAATCCCATTTCGCAATTACCAAGATTTGTCATCCAACGGAACGCTTCCTCCAATGATCATACACTATACTTTGTCGCCATTTAATATTTGTTGTTATACTACAATATACACAAATAGGGTTAAATACAGTTTTCCCCACTCTACTAGGGGTCGGTTTACAAATACATCACCGGACTGAATTTTTTTACAATCGAGTCAGTGAACTACAAATATTTATCAAATCGTTACAAATTTCGTTAAATGAGTTGACTTTTAACAGATACCTATGACATCAGACATGACCTACCCCACATCTAATTACACATCATTTACTTCACGTGGGTTAGTCCTAGTCATGGCCACGGTGGAAAGTCAGTGGTTAAAACCCATTTGGTCGAGTAAAGGCCAGACAAAGACAGAAAGGAAAAGAGTGCGAAGAAGAGAAGGAGAGAGAGATTGACGCGCGAAGGAGAGAACGTGCTGGCGAATCTTGTGGTCTGATGCGAATCTTGTTCTTGGATACGAATCTACTAGTGCGAATCTTCTGTGAGGTATGCTAGATTTGATTAAATTAGGGCTTTTCATCTATTGTGGACATGGGTTCGATTAAATTAGGGCTTTTCATCTGTTGTCTCAGTCGTTGTTTGTCTTTATGTTTTCTCCATGTTTCTTGACTTTATATATCAGACATGTGGTCCATGGGGTGGATTTTTGCCATTGTTGTCTTCTTCGGTCCCCCCATGTGATGTACATTGTCTGTATAATATATTTCCCCACTTCTGCTGTTGGCTGTTGGTAAATAAAAAATATTTTTTTAATTTTATTTGTATTTTTTTCGTTTTGACAGAATGAGTGGAATTTGTCAGTTGCATGTTCACTATGGGGGCAAATTTGTTCATCAACCTAAAACTGAGTACAATGGAGGTAAGGTTGAAATTTATCCCCGTGTTGATGTTGATTTCATCTGCATGACTGCAATTAATTCATTTGCTGAAGGGAGGTATGATAACAATGCTAAGGTTTATTTTAAGAATGATGGTCAAACTAGTGAAAATGGTTATAGATTGGTGCATGATGATGCCAGTATTAGAGAGATGGTAAAAGTGTGTCTCCCTTTTGGTGTGATTGAAATTTATGTTGATCATGTATATTTGAATGAAGAAGGAGTTGTGAATGAACCACCTGTTGTGAATGAACAAGTTGCAACCACTATGACTGACCCCCTTAATACAGAAGATACTAACAAGGGGAGTACTAGTGCAAATGCTAAGCTGCAGAAGGTGAAGAGGACTAAGAAGAGGGCAGGTATGAATAGTCAGTGCAATCAGAGGAGGAATAGTAATAAAATTAAAATGAATCAGAAATCAAATAAAAAGAGTGATGATACACCAATTGTGATTGGGGACTCAGAAAGTAGTGATGCACAAAGTGATAGTGAAATATTAAGTAGTGATGATGAATTATTAGAGGCTAGGAAGAGGTGCAGAGAGTACAAAGAAGAGATGGCTAGATTTGAAGCTGATGAAACTAACTTTGTTGATGGGAATGCAGGTGATGGTAATACTGAGGGTGATATAGAAGGTGATGTAACTGAGGGTAATGTTGAGGGGGCAGGTCAGGGTGAGGAGGCTGATGAAACTGGGAATGAGGGAGATGATGAAGGGGCTGATGAAACTGGTAAGGCTGATGGTGATAGGTTACTGAATGAGGTTGATAGAAATAGTGAGGGAGATAATGTAGATGCCTCTGATGATGATAGTGATTGGCATAGTGAGTATGAGGACAGTGATGTATTAAGGTCCCCCTTAGAGAACAGTGAAAAAGATAACCTAGGTTTTGTGGGGGCCCCTGTAAAAAAGAAAAAGCCTGTACATTGTGATGTTTTTAACCCAAAAACAAAGAGAAAGCACATAAAGTTTTCAGAATATCAAATTTTTGCTAATTTCAATGAATTCAAGACTGCTATTAGAGACTATTCAATTGCTAATGGCAGGAAGTTGTGGTACAAGGTAAACGACAAGGAAAGAGTGCAGGTAAGGTGTGATAAGGGTTGCCCTTGGAAACTGTGGGCTAGTTATATTCAAGGAACTGAGAATGTGCAAATAAAGTCAATGTTGGACACACATAATTGTGTCTACAGTTTTAAAAACAAGTTAGCAAACACCAAGTTTTTGGCAGAGTTTTATGGAAATAGAATAAGGAAAAACCTAAACTGGAGGTTGAAGGACATGCAAGAAGAAATTAAAATCAAGTTGAAATTGGATGTAACACTTGTCAAGTGTATGAGGGTGAGGAATTTAGCTCTTGCAAGTATACACGCAGTTATGAAGGAACATTATTCTAGAGTATGGGATTTTGGGGCTGAGATTAAGAGAAGCAACAAAATGAATACGGTCAACATCAAAACCACTAGGCTTAATCCTGAAGATGAGGTCAGGTTTAAAAGATTTTATGTTTACTATGACAGCTTGAAGAAAGCTTGGAAAGAAGGTTGTAGGCCAATTCTTGGATTGGATGGTTGTTTCTTAAAAAACAGTATGTGGGGGTCAATTATTATCTGCAGTGGGAAGGGATGGGAACAATCAAATGTTCCCTGTAGTTATGGCTGTTGTAGAAACTGAAAATGGTGACAGATGGAGATGGTTCTTGGAGTTGTTGGTTGATGACCTTAACCTTGGTGAAGGCTATGGATTCACTATAATCAGTGATCAACAAAAGGTATACATTTAATATAAATGCCTCTGATTTACTAAATGCCTCTGTTTGACTAAATTTGTTGACTAACTGAGTTTGTGTTGTACAGGGTTTGAAGAATGCCATAGCTGAATTGCTTCCTCATGTTGAGCATAGAAATTGTGATAGACACATTTATGCTAACTGGAGGAAGAGGTTCACTTCACTGGCACTAAAGAGAGTGTTTTGGGAAGCTGCATGTGCAACCCATGATCAAGCACATAAGAGAGCAATGACTGAAATTAAGAGGCTTTCTAGGCCTGCACATGATAAGATTGTTGAGCATGATCCAAAGGTTTGGTCTAAAGCTTATTTTGCTACTCATTCAAAGGCTGATAATGTTGAAAAATAACATGTCTGAATGCTTCAATGCTTGGATTATCAAAGCTAGGTACATTTAGTTTGTTTCAATATGTACATTATTTTTACTCTTACACTGACACTTACTCTTTACATTTTTTTCAATATTTCCTAGGTACATGCCAGTTCTAACAATGCTACAGGAAATTCATGATCAAATCATGGTAAGATTGCATCAGAAAAGGGATGCTATGATTAAGTCAGAGGAAAGAATTTGTCCACGAATTAAGAAGAAAGTGGATGCAGCCATCATTGCCTCTGCCCATTGTGATCCACTTTGGGATGGAAAAATCTCATTCCAAGTAAAAGAGAGAGGTAGAGCATTTACTGTGAATCTTAATGATAGAACTTGTGCTTGTAGAGTATGGGACCTTACTGGGATCTCATGTTGTCATGTTGTCTCAACAATTCAATCAATTTATCAAAATCCATTAGACTATGTAGCCCACTGGTATACTAGAGATACTTACCTCAAGACTTATAGTCATACTCTTGAGGTGTTAAATGGTGAAGATTTATGGGAATTCACCGACTGTGACATCATGGGACCTCCACCAATACCAAAGAAATTGAGAGGTAGACCACAGAGGCTGAGAAGGAGAGAAGGCTGGGAAGACAGAGGAAATAATGGTCAAGTGAAGAGGGTGAGTAGAGTAGGAAGGAAAATGCATTGTAGCATTTGTAGAAAGTCTGATCATAGAAAGAACCAATGCCCAGTTAACGAGCCAAATGCTGAGCCAACAGGAGAACAAGGGAAAGAGCCAACTCAACACCCTACTGCACTGCCTGGTGTAGTAATTAGAGAGGGAGCCAACAGTAAGACAGTCAATATTCCAGCACCTAATGTAAGTGTCCATTTAGTATGCACATTATTTTTACTGAAAATGATACAGACTAACTATGAAATATATTACAGCCCACAGGAAAAGGTAAAGAAAAGGTGGGATGCTCTAATGCACAAGGGAAAGACATACCCAGACAAGCATTTATGTTTGTAAGTAAAGTCATACCTATATTGGTCTACTTTCCATACTACCATTAAATTGTTCAGTCAATTAATTTGCAAGCTTTTTATCTTTTGCAGATGCCAACTCCACGTGTGATGAATACTACTGATTTTCCAACCAATAATACCCCTCCAGTTAGTACCCCACCAAATGAAGCACACCTTAGTGGAATGGGCTTCTAAACACCAAGTCTCAGCTCAGTTTCTTCCTCAATTCAAACCAGAGGAGGGGAAAAAAAGAAGACAAATGTTGGCAGCCAAGAATCGACACGAAGGCCATATAAAATTCCAAGGAAGAAAGATGGAGCAAAGTTAGATAAAAACTAGGCTTTCTATCTTTTGGGACTGAGTTTTTGGAATATTAAGTTATTATGATGCTATTTTGTATGCTACTGAATGAGCCAAAATTAGGATTCCTATGAATTATGCTACTGAATGATGATTATTAATATGGAATATATATATTTTGGGAGATTGAATTATGGTTCTGTGAATTTACTAGGTATTATTACAGTTGGTGAATACATAATGTAAGTGTCATTTACTGCACTGCCTGGTATTTTGAATGCTTGGAATATTAAATGCTTGGAATATGTATTTTGAGTTGTTATGGTTCATGACAGGGTACTTATGAATATTGAATGCATTTTGGTTCTGTAATTGCTATGTATCATGAAATGCTCTGTAATGAAGGGTGTTTATGGTTCATGCTCTGTATCTGTGTTTTCCTAGTTGTTATAATAACTTGTTAGGTGCATAGGTTGGTGCCAAAATCATTAGTCTGTTGTATTCATTTCTTGCTTTCAAATAAAAAGAATTTAACAACATCTAACAACTTTGCACACTTTCGTATAATTCAAAACTCAAGTCAAACCATAAGAAAAATAGCATTCAATATATGTTTAATGACATGAAGTCATAATAAACCAAACATCAATTCAATGCTCTGCTCCAGTTTTGCCAAATAAGCATTCATCTCAATACCAAACATACATTCACATTTTAAGCCAAATCACTACATCAGCATTCAATACATACTTGCCAACCATCAAAAGCAACCTTAAGCATTCAATACATACTTTAAACCTTTAGATCTACACATTTGGTTGCAATACAATTAAAAACAACATCCAAGAAACTACTAATCTACAAATTTGGTTGCAATACAATTAAAAACAACATCCAAGAAACTACTAAACCAATCCATAATTTCTTCACCATCGAACTTTGCTTGTCACTTTTCTTCCTCAACTGTTGCACTTCTCTTTGCAGCACCAAAACCTCTTCTTCTTCATTTCTTTCTTCATTGTTTATCAATGTGTTACCAGTTTCCATCTTCTTTATTACTTCCATCAAACTCTCAATTTTTTCATTGCTTCTTTCTATCTTTTCCTTTAGCAGCAATATCACTTCCCTTGATCTCTCTGTAAATGGAGGATCACACCATTTAAAGAACCTACAACACAACCTCTTATCCTGCAACCAGTTAAACACAAATCCAAATATCAAGCCCATAGCCCATACAACAGATATCCTTTAACAACATACAACAGATATGCCATACCAATTTCATGCTCTGTTGGTCAGTAAAATTAATGAGGTAATTAGGTCAGCACAAACATAACAATCTTCCATTTCCCTTTCACTCTATACACCAATGCTCTGTTTACAGTTTACATAAATTGATCTCAATCACAATAAACATTAAAAATTATGTCACATACCTTGAAACGAGGACAACCGATGAACCTTCTTCCCGGATCAGCAGTTCCCTCTTTCCAAGCTACCCACATCGGTGCGACAATCCCACATCGGCATGTCACCGGAGTTCTGGGCATCTCCCAATCATCGACGCGATTTGTGATGCTATTTTCGCTGGAGCTCATGTTAGGAATTTAGGGATTGTCTTCTTTTCTTCGTCGGTCTAGGTGGAGGAAGAAGGCGATACAGTCGACTTGTGAGTGATTTTGGGGATAGCCCAGCTTTTGATTCTTCTGTTCAATTTATCTTCGTCGTCGGTCTACCTGATGCTGAAGGAAGATGAGTTACAAATGGTTTGGGGACTGATTTTGGGGATTTAGGGATTTAGGGATTTAGTGGGTTAAGGGATTTAGGATTTAGGGATTTAATCCACGTAAGTTATTTAAACTATAACATGTACTGCCACGTATTGCCACGTCATTTTTCTGTTAAATGGTAACAGACACACACGGAATTATCACTTTTTGTAAATAACGTATAGTTCAATGAGTTGACCGTAAAAAAATTCAGTCCGGTGATGTATTTGTAAACCGACCCCTAGTAGAGTGGGGAAAACTGTATTTAACCCTACACAAATATTGTTGGTCTATGACCAAAAAAATCCTTAAATTCTATACATTTTTTTAATATTTTAATTTAATGCATGGACTCTCGTTATCCGAAAAAGTAACTTTTGAATTTTAATATTTTATAAAAGAAAAATCATGATTAACTCAGAGGTGAGTTGGCATAACACATGGTATATGATATGTATAAAAAAAATATTTTTTTTAACATTATTGTTTTTTTTTTCGACTTCATTTTGACCATTTTTAAAAAGTATTTAGCGCAAAGAAAAGTCTTTTTATTAATTAAAAGCCACATATTCAACTTTGGATTAGTTTGCAAACATTCACTCCATTATTATCCTTCTTTTTTCTAAACTACAAAAAAATTGTTCAAAACTCCCTTGCTTCTGCTTTCCCTCTCTATCTAAGATAGAGAGATAGTGTTGCTAATTCGAGCTTCAGCCAACTCGAAAATTAGAGACTGATATATATACATATATATATATATAGATAGAGAGAGGATAATTCACTATATTAATCAATATTAGTTATAAATATACAAGGATTACTCTTGCATAATAAGCTAATTTATATCCCCTCCATTAGTTATAAATATGCATGTGTAAAAACATTCTTGTTAAAAATAACAACGCAGCAAAAATAATAACAAAGAAAAATCGAGAAAAAATAAAATAAAATCACAGATAAAACTCAAAATTTAAGTGGTTCGTCCAAAAGTTAAGTTACTCTACTATCGACGTCGTCTAATTAGTCTCATTATCTCAAAATATCCTACATAATACAATATAAAATCCCCTCTTCCTTAAATAATGCAATAGAACTCTAATTTAATTAAAAGTATAAAATTACCCTTAAAAAGTCGAATCGAAGTTGATCCGATAAATATATCATTACGTACCAATATATGTGAAATATTTGCATATTACATCATTTTCAATGAAAATTTAATTAAATTTGAATATTATTCAGGAGGGGTCATATTTAAGATATAAACGAGCATAGTGATGGTATGCATGTGACAAATATTGATAATATGATGAGGATTTGAAGTGATAATTAAACATCATACCCTCGTGGCAGATACAACATCGTTTAACCCCGTTCTTGGCAAGGTTTTAGTGTACCATGGTGATAAGGGCTGATCGGACATCACCTTCTTCATGAACATACCATAGTTTGTCGTATATGTCATGCTGTTGCAAAAGACAATATCGACTTTTCGAAAGTTAATTTAAAAATATTTTTATATTCAAAACGACACGATGCATTTTTTTATTTTTTATTTTTTTTGCTAACTAACATGATGCATTTTAAATTATAAAATAAAAAAATCTTATAACGTAGTAATATATTTTGACAGTTTACAATTCATCATGTATTGATTGAAATTGAATGAATGTATATTAATTTTGTGCTTAAAAATGTCTTAAATTAAATTTAAAAGAGTCGATAGTAACAATATAGTTTCGAAAGGAGCAAGTATACAATAAATAATAAAAAATGTAAAATAAATAAACATTGTTAAAATTTGGTGGACTGAAATACCCTCAAAACTTGCCTTTCACATAGCTATGGAGGGGTCCTTGCTTTCTGATTTAAGAAATCCGTCAACCAAGTCCATGGCTATACTCTTCCAAGCTTGGGTCCGAATCTGTAGTGGTTGCAGCAGCCCTAGAGTGGCAATTTGTAATTTGATCTTAATTTGGTTCTAATTATGCATTTCTATAAAATGTAGTGAAATAATCTTGTGAGATTAGTTTGTAGATATAGCTTTTTTAAGCTAATTAACCATCTATGCATTGAATTTTTTGGTGGTTGCTTATATATAGTTATATTATTTTCAATCATCAAAAGAAAGGGCTATTTAATTAATTAATCTATCACAAAAAATGAAACTAATGGTCTTTTGGTTCTTTTTTTATTTTTTATTTTTATAGATAGGCCCAAAATGGACTCAAATATATTATTTATGTAAATTTATATGTTATAATTAATAGAAATATGCAATAATTATACAATAAACAGAATAAATCAGAAAAATGGCTCAATCCTAACCATCTATCATGTGAAAAGTCCTTTGGTCTTCACTATATACAAATTTTACAAAAGAGTAAAATGCATTTGAAAGGAAGCTTTTCTTTTCTTCCGAAAAATAAACAGTTCACTTCAAAATTCTAACTATATAAAAGTACATAACAATAAAAGAGGAGAGTTCCATTTATAAATTTAAAGAATTCATATTTCTATAAGTGTTTTTGATGTCTACAAGTTTCCCTCTCACGTGAACGTGACACCACGTGAAAATATCAAAAACAAGTGCTCTCCTATTTGACAAGAACAACAAAATAGTTACCAATTCTTATTTAAGTAATTGAAACAAAATTCCAGCCTCTAAACACTGCTAGTTTTTTCTAGTAATTTGAACAAGAAGATAGGAGGCAAATTATGACCTTATATTTAAGGCAATGGTGACACATCTACAACATGACCTCATATTTCCTACAACATTTCTGGCATTACAAACCCGAACGAAACATAAATGGGGTTTAAAAGAATCAAACTAAAAATTTACAACTGTCTTACACAGGAACTGGTTCTTTTTCATTTAGGGCGATAACACCAGGGAGTTCTTTGCCTTCCAACAACTCCAAACTCGCACCACCACCTGTCGATATGTGGCTCATCACATCAGCGACTCCTACTTTCTCTACAGCTGCAACAGAATCTCCGCCTCCAATGATTGTTGTAACTCCCTTCTTACTAAGTTCAGCTAGTTTCCTTGCAATTGACTGCAAAAAGAGTTGCAGCCTTGATTATGCTTAATCCTTACATAAATGCAAAAATAGGTATTGTAAGGAACAGGTAAAATGTAGCATTGTTAGCAGGAAACTGACAAGCATATACTCCATGTGCTCCAAAATATAAAATCAATATTGACTTTTTGAAGTCAATTTTAGAAATTTTAAAGTTCAAAATTGATATGAATCTATTTAGTTTTGGACAATACAATTACGAAAATTGTAAACTATCTATTTCTAATTACAAAAATTATTATTTTCAAAAGTTAAATGAATCACATCATTTTTGGATTTGAAATTATCTCAAATTGACTATGAAAAGTCAAACTTGATCTTGTATTTTGGAACAAGGGAGTACTTAATTTGACAAATTATCTGCATAATTGCGCAAAGAACTGCATTCTGCTTTTAAGTTTCAAGAGATCATCTGGATAATGTAGCTGTGGTAGGAATCCCTAGACATGAACATCTTATCACATAATATATGAAAATACATGTACTACTCAGTAGTAAATGAAGTATAAAAAGTATATGACAAAGCAAGCAGTTGTGAATTGATTAAATTAGCAGAGCAAGTGATTCTTGCAAACCTCTGTTCCAACAGCAAACTTGTCAAATTCAAACACTCCCATTGGTCCGTTCCAAATAACGGTTTGGGTAGTGTCCAAAGCTTCATTGAATGTCTTCACAGAATCTGGTCCAATGTCCAATCCCATCCAGCCATCTGGAATACCAGATGCTGGCACAATCTGCATCAACAAACATAATTTTTAAATTAAACAGCTTGTGTAGCCTTGGAAACTATGAATTCAAAAGTTGATATAACAATATCTACACCAGTTTAAACAGAGGGAATGTTAAATTCAATATATCGAGGATTTTCTCTTATAGGTCACAAGTAAGAATTTTAAGAAAGCTTTAGGCAACAAAGATTTATCTTTTCCGTTAAATTTGTTAATAATCAAACCTTGCTGTTTGCATCAGGAGCAAACTTGTCTGCCACTATCACATCAGTTGGTAGCAAAAGAGACACTCCTTTGTCCTTGGCCTTTGCTAGAAGTGTTGTTGCAAGTTCAAGCTTGTCCTCCTCTACCAGGGAAGATCCCACGGATAGACCTTGTGCCTTGTAGAACGTGAAGATCATACCTCCACCCAAAAGCAGGATATCACACTTTTCAAGAAGTGACTCGATCACTCCAATCTTGGAAGACACCTTTGAACCACCCACAATGGCAGCAAATGGCCTCTTGGGATTTGAAACTGCTCCAACAAGATAGTCCAATTCCTAACACAAGAATGAACTGTCCAAGGTAAACTGAGATATCATAAAGATATAAAAGAAGAATCAACAAAACATATTAAACAATAAAATAATTAAGAAACAATATGTTGTTCAATTGCTTAGAATTTTAAAATTTGTTTACAAATTGAGCATGCTATAGATGCTTGTAAGGAAGTAATTACTATTATTCTAGCTTTTTGTCAATATGGTTATAGGTTTACTGTTTACATATAGGACAGTAATAACTTGGAAATTCACCTTTTGCAAAAGGAAACCAGCAACGGATGGCTTCAAAAACTTTGTTACCCCCTCAGTAGAGGCATGTGCTCTATGTGCTGTCCCAAATGCATCATTCACAAAAAGATCTGCTAACGAGGCTAGCTTCTTTGCAAACTCAGGGTCATTCTTTTCTTCCTCCTTATAAAACCTCACATTTTCAAGAAGAAGAACACCACCTTCAGAAAGTGAAGCCACCAATTTTTCGACCTCTGGGCCGATGCAGTCATCAGCTTTTACAACCTGTTCATCGATGGTTTAGGAGCAAAAGAGAAAACTATTATCTCCGCTACCATTTTCAAACTCCTGTAAGAGTGAGTTAATTTCTAGTTCTGTTTGTCTCACTTTCCTCTTAAGACTTTTAAAATAAATGAAATTACCTCAATGCCAAGGAGTTTAGATAGTCTGGGCACAAGAGGTGCTAGGCTGAATTTTGGAGTGACACCTTTTGGTCGTCCCTGCAGTTCAATCAGATACAGGGATTAGAGCTTGAACATATCAATCAATAAAAGCCAATCATAACTAGTGGCAGATTTAAAAATAAAATAAAATTGCAGATCACTATTTAAGAATCACCAGCATGGTAGGATAAGCTATAGTAATGATAAAGGAATCACATATATCCAGCAGAAAGTAGCACTTCAAAGAAATTAAATAAATTTAACAAGGAAGCCCATACTTTAGTAATAATACCAGTACTAAAAAAAACCATGGAATGGTAATGGATCAAGTTGCAAAGAACATTGATGCAACTAGGATACGTAATTGCATATAAGAAATACTCCCTCTGTTCCAAGCTATAGGATAAAGATTAACTTTGTAAGGTCAATTTGTGATATTTTCAACCGAAAACAAAAACAAAATCTTGTAATTAGTAGTACTTTTTATTTTTGGATAATTTACAATTTCTATAGTTGTAATTTAAAATTTAAAAGTTCAGAAATCCAAACGGAAGGGAGTAAAATTTTGAAACCATAACAATCAATCGATCCTCATAACCCAAATTACTAACATAAGATATAAGCTACACTGAATGAGCAATAGAACAACAAAGTAACGCAGTTGAAAACAATGTAACTAACACAAATGACAATAAATTAAGAATGAAGTGCATAATTAAGCTCAATTGATTAAGAAAATTAGGATAGCATCTAAATGAAAACATAATGATCTATAAGTAGATTAAAAATTAACCCACTTACCAAATGACTGGAAAGAATGACCTTAGCACCATTGGCAATCAAGTGCTTAATAGTAGGAATAGCAGCTCTAATTCTAGTATCATCGGTAATCTCTTGTGAATCATTCAAAGGAACATTCAAATCGGCCCTCACAAGCACTCTCTTCCCCTTCAAGTCAGCTTCCGTGAGATCCCCAACGCTTTTCTTCGCCATTGAGGCGACTCCCCTTATGGGTTTACCGGCGGCATTGAGGGATCGGAGCTTGGAGGCGACGTGGAAGGATAACAGGGGATCAGCAGCGGCGGCGGCGAAGCCGAGGCCGCGGAGAGGGGAGCGGCGGAGGAAGCGAGTGGTGAGGGATGCGCGGTGGCGGGAGGTGGTGGAAGAGGAGGAAGTTGTGGGGAGGAGAGAGAGGGAGGAGGGTGATGCTGCGGAAGCCATTGTTAATGGAGTCTGTTAATGAAGTTTTAGAGAGAGAAAGAGAGGTGTAGAGAGAGAAATTGGGGAACAAATAGATGAGAGAGAAGAGAAAATTGATGGGGTTAAAGGGTTTTGTGTGGACGTTGAGATTGAGGATTGAGATTGGAGGGTGATTGAGTGGGAATTTTGGGGATAAACGCTTATCGTTGAGGAGAGGTTGAAGATGTTCGATGCTTTTCAAGCTCACTCATTGCAGCTTAAGATGGTATTTCCTTTTTCCTTTTGTTTTTGAATCTCTCTCTGTGTATCCTACGGTGAAACTAAAGATTTAAATAAATAATTTTATTTTTATTAGCAATAATTAAAGACTTTTTTGCTACTATGAAATAAGAAAGTCCAAAAAAATTATGGAAAATGTTTTATATGATGAATAAATTTATGTCAAATATAAAATACTATTAAATTATGTATTGTTCAAAAGTTAAGTCTAAAGACTAACCGTATAGTTAAGACTATAAAGTATTATGAGATCGTCGAGCATAGAGATCGATCATATAGTCAAGCCTTCAAGGCAAGTCACTATACTATCAGATATATAACTCTGTGTTTAAACAGAATCGTAGAGTTCATATCTTTCTGACAATGTAGTATGTTAGAGTCTACATGATTATTATGATTTGATTTGATGATGAAAGCCATTAATGAACATTTGTGCCAGTAAGTTTTGTACAGTCCTTAATAATGATTTGTTAATCTAATGTACAAGGACTTAGAATAGAAAGATCAAACTTGTTAGGGTGGTCTTATTAAGTTGATCTGATGTATAGTTAAATAAGCTCAAGTTAAATGTAAAGTTAATTTGCCAATCAGTAATGTCAAGTTGGATCGCAGAGTTAACTTATGATAGTAATACATCAGACAAATCGCAGAACTTTTGCATCTATCGTAAAGTTCACTTTGATTCTCAAAGACAAATTCGTAAAGTGAACTGGATCGTAAAATAAAGCAAAGCTCACAAGGCGAAGACTGAACGTAGAGTGCTTCAGAGTATCGCAAAGTGGAAAGTCTAAGTGTAAAGCAACTCAAAATTCGTTCAGCAGAAGAAAGAATCGTAGAATCAGCTCTGAAATTGTAAGGCAGATCCTCATAGAACTGAGAATAAAGGTCATTCTTAGAGTTCAAATATCATCGTAAAGCTATCTTCTGAACGTAGAGCAAACACTACGATCTCCCATGTTCGTAGAGCTGAATCAAGTCTGACAAGAAGACTGACATGGGAGTGTTACTGATTGAAGGTCCTAATGCAACCACCAAATATCCTTGACTGAAATCGAATATCAGAAGATGTATCTAACAACTATTTTGCTGAAAGTGACGTGTCAAGGTGGTAGGTGAAATTGCAGACTGATGTGACAGGCTAAACAAAAGAAAGCTCACATCTAAACTCAAAATGTCAACATTAAGATCCCAGAATATCTAAAGCATTAAATGCTCTAATGGGAACCTAGCAACGGGAAGAAATTCAAGCAGATTATAAAAGCCAACAAAGATTTAAAACTAAATTAACGAACAACGATAAAGCCAAAACTCTGTCAAAGCTAAAAGAACATACTATGTGATTTGAACTTCTAGTTCAAGCTACTAAGGACTTAAGACCAGAAGCATAACGCCAACTTAGCAGCACCTCTCAATAACATTCAACAACTATTTGTTCGGGTCATAGTGACTACTGAGATTCCAAGTCGGACTTTCTAACAACATATTCCGTTGTGCTTAATCTAAACCTAATTTGTAATTATTTTGGTTATAATCTTAACAAAGAAATTTTTAAAAGAGGATCTATTTAACCCCCTTTTATATCTCTAAGTGCCTTTGGGAAACAACAAATGGTATCAGAGCAAGGTTCTCACGAACATAAAACTTACACTTTGAGTTGATCTAATGGCACTAAACAAAACTAGTTCTGAGCTTAGTGGAGGAAATAAACCACCTCTTTTAAACAGAGATAAGTTTGCTAACTGAAAAGTACGTATGCAGGCATACATAGACGCAATCGATAATGATTTATTTGATGTTGTCCTAAATGACCCATATATTCCTACCAAGCTAGCTCCAACAACTGATGATCCCAACAAAGTAGTTGTCAAACAAATGATAGAATGGACAAAGAATGAAAAGAAGCTGGTGCAACTAGACAAGAGAGCTAAGAATATCCTATTCATGACTCTAGAAGATGAATTTTTTGAAAATGTTGTAAACTGCACCATTGCTAAGGAAGTCTGGGAAGCTCTGCTAGTAATGCATGAGGGCACATAAGAGGTCAGAGAAAACAAGCAATCTCTTTTGACACAGCAGTATGAGATGTTCTCTCATATCTCTGGAGAGAATATCACTTCATCTTATGAAATGTCCAATGTGCTCCTCAACTCTTTGAGATCCTATGGCAAGGTCTATCCCAATAAAGATCTAAACATCAAATTCATGAGAGCCCTACCAAGCAAATGGGATGCTAAAACCACTGTCATTCGAAAATCAAAGAATTTGCATGAGATGACAGTGTAGAAGCTATATGGAAATCTTCTCACCTATGAGTTTGAGCTAAACCAAAAAGCTGAGACCCTTTCAGGAAGTAAAAGAAGAGACAAAAGTATTACTCTCAAAGCCTCTTAAGCTATCTCAAAAGTTCCAAATATGGTTGAAGAAGATGATAATGGAGATGAAGTTGATGAAGATGAGGATATTGTCTTACTTACTCGAAGGCTGAGAAAGTTCATGAAAAAGAACCATAACTAGAAGCCAAGAAAGAACTCCAACAAAGGCAACACCAGCAAATAATAAGATAAAGATCTATGTTATAATTGTCAAAAGCCTGATCACTTCATCGCAGAGTGCACCAAGTCTCTGCGAGACGATCTCAAGAAGGATAAGAAGAAGTCCTCTGGAAAGAAATGGCACAAAGGCCACAAGAAAGCACAACAAGAAAGATAGAGGATATGCAGCTGAAAGATCTTGGAGTGAATCTGACGATGATTCCAATGATGATGAAGAACCTCAAGCTACAAATCTATGTTTGATGGCAATAGAAGGATATCTTAGCACAACCACTGACTGTTGAGTGATTGACATTAGTGAGGTATTTAACTTCAACTCTCCTGATGTTACTATGGATGATCTTAAATTAGATTTACATGATATAACATCTGAATTGCATAAATACATGAACTTATTCACGGTTCTATCAAAGGATCATTCTCTTTTTCAAAAGGAAAAAGGAGAAGGTGCACGTAGAGTTGAAAACTACTCTACGAAACACTGCATCTTTATCTAAGTTTGAGGCTGAAAATAAAAGTTTGAGAAAGATAATTGAAACCAGTGCACTGAGGGAGTCTGCTCTTAACTCTAAAATAGAGGAATTAGAAAAGACAATCTCAATGTGGAATATTTCTTCTTCATTAATGGATTCACTGATCACAAGTCAGAGAGCTATCTTTGACAGATTACAACTGGGATTTGGAGATCCATCCTCTCGCTCATGTGTGGAAAGATTAATGGACACTGACAATAATAATGCCTCTTCCTCCAATAAAAGTATTGTATTTGTAAAATCTAAAAAGGTTGTCGAGTCTATTATTCCAAGTTGTCCAATCTCTGTTGATCAGATCGTTGTTCCAAAGGACAACATATCACATACTGGTATAGGTTTTGTCAAAACGCAGAGTAAATCTAAATCTACGATTTTACCTCGAAGAGTCGTAGAGTCTGACAAGTTTAACTCTATGAATCAACCTGGTGTCAATCATAGAACGTGATTTTACTCTACAAAAGTTCAAAATCATAGAATGGTATACAAATAGAGAAAGAATCAGTCATGGAAAAAGGTATATTCATCATACAAATCCCAAATGAGAAGACGTCCACACACACACTCACACATGCAACATGTAGTATGTTATAACTGTATCAAACATGGTCATAAAATTGCATATTGTTATTATTATAAGCATATTGCATGTAGAGGACTCAAAATCACGCAGAGTTGGGTCCCAAAGGGAACTAACGTTGCAGGACCTAATCGAGTATGGGTACCAAAATGAACAATAAATATTTTTACAGGCACCAAGTAGATCTGATTCAATCTGGTATCTTGATAGTGGGTGTTCTAGGCACATAACTAACAATAAGGCTCTCCTGTCTGAATTTAAAGCTAAAGATGGTCCAACTGTTGTCTTTAGAGACAACAACTTTGGGAAAACCAGAGGCTACAGTTTAATAAATAATGGAGCTGTCTCCTTTAGTAAGGTAACATATGTTAATGGATTAAAGCATAACCTGCTAAGCATAAGTCAGCTATGCGATAAAGGTCATAAAGTTATCTTCCTCAACAACCAGTGTCAAGTTAGAGACTTGAAAACCAACTCACTAAAGCTGACTGGATTTAGAGAAGGAAATATATATATAGTCAATCTCTCTGAACTCTGAACTAAGTTCTTCAGCATCAACTTGTTTTTTTGCCAAAGCTTTAGAAGATCTAAGCTGGTTATGGCATAGAAGATTGTCTCACTTGAACTTCAAGAGCATGTCAAAACTCGTGTCAAAGGATCTAGTCAGAGGTCTACTAAAGCTAAGTTTCGTCAAAAAAGACCATGCAAAGCTTGTCAGTTAGGAAAGCAGACAAAGAACTCATTCAAAAGCAAAACAGTTAACTCAAACGAACGACCTTTGCAACTTCTTCATATGGATCTCTTTGGACATATTCTAACTGTTAGTCTTGGAGGTAAAAGATACTCACTCGTCGTAGTGGATGGCTAATCTAGATTCACATGGGTATTCTTTATAAGTTCTAAAGACGAGACCAACACTCAATTAATCAAATTCTTCAAGCTGATGATGTTAGGTTTGTATATAACGCGAACATGCAATCAAATTACATAAATATAGCGGAAGCGCGATAAAATCAGATTTTAAATTTTTATACAAACTATCACCATGATATTTCTTTATGCACAATTTTTAATTAAACGAAAGAGATAGAGATTAAGAAATTATACCTTCGTAGAACCGTGTTTCCTCGGGTACAAGTTCAACTCCAATTCCTTCGTGTTCTCCTTAAATTCCACCGATTAAATTCCTTCCTTTGATCAACATTAGCCACCCAATTGTTTGGCCTCTAGAGGTGATCCACCAAGGAATATTACTTGTTCAAGAAAATGGGTGTTCATAAAACCCTAGTTTCTATCTCTATAGAAATTGTAAGTATTCTTCACAATTCTAATGCAAGAGTGTGTAACCCAAATCTATAATAAAACTAATCTTATTTATAGATGTAGGAAAACTCTTCCCTAAACTATTTAGGATTAGGGTTTCTATTCTAATTAAACTCCTTTAATGAAATTAAACTCCTAATCCAATTAAGAATTCATGAGAGAGTACTTCTATTAATTAATTCTCAATCCCTATTAGGAATTAAATAGTAGTAGTAATAATAATAATAATAATAATAATAATAAGACTCCTCTTATTAATTTATATTTAATATTTTCAAAATATTAAATAATAAATATTAAGCTATTTAATTTATTCTATCTCCATAGATTAAATTAAATACACTTAACTTATTATTACAATTATGTCATTTACTTCTTAAATAAATATTTTTCTTTTGTGGTGTGACTCTTTAGGTTCTCCATATTAAATCGGTTGTGAATAAATCAATTAGAACAATTCTAATCTTATTTAAATAAATTAATTAAACTATTTAATTCATTTAAATAAATAACATTTATTTTACAATAAGGGTAAGCCCCTTAGCGATCAACGACTTTCCAGATAATATAGATTTCAACATTAATCACAAAAGAACCTTTTAGTGAATCGTTATCGTACAATTAAATTCTTCTACCATACAATATCCGAATTAAATATAAGAAATGAAATTACTGTTAAGTCTTATTTTATTTAATTATATATATTTCGATTTCCAAATGCACAACTATAAATAATACAAATTAGAAACTCCTTTCTAATTTCATTATGCCTTGGCCAAGGACTACTGAGTTGTCATTTATCGAATCACATAGGACATTCACATCTTTTACTAGACGTGGTAGATTATTTGTTGATCATTCACCTATTTTCATGTACAATTTATTATACCCAATCATACCCTTTGATATACCCTAAAGGTCTTAAGGGACATGTCAAAGTATACATCATCATACACAAGACACTATGATGATCTCAAGTCCGAGGATCACTTGTACTCCTATCACTAGAGGAATTCCTATTGACAGGAGAGTAAAACTCCATTAGGTATTCCTTAGCGAGTCACGTTAAGTGAACTTATTCTCTAATAAGCACCTACATACTTGCTTTAGTGTCTCCACATAAATAATTATGAGATCAACCATCCTCTTCCTAAGAGCAATCAACGTATGTACTAATCTATCCGAATTCACTAATCCCCTTTTACTAATCCAACGATTAAGAACGATTTTAGTTTTAAGCTTTCTAAGAATTTAGATCTCATTAGCATGATCACCATCATGATTCTAAAAACATTGTTCAAAACTATGAGTTTATCACATTTAATATAACAACACAATGTAGATAAAGTAAAATGCCTTTAATAAATAAATTATTTTATTAATAAATGAATAAGATTACAAAATATATGCTACATCATATCAAATATGATTGACTTGTGTGCATATTACTCTCAATCTCCCACTTGCACTAAAGCTAATCGTCATGGTATCTAATACCCATCTTCTCTAAGTGACGATCAAGCTGATGTTGAGTTAAAGCTTTAGTAAATGGATCTGCAATGTTGTCTTGAGATTTCACACGCTCTAGGGTGACGTCTCCTCTTTCAATGATCTCTCTAATCAAATAAAACTGCCGCAACACGTGTTTTTATTTCTGATGAGACTTAGTTCCTTTGCCTGCGCAACAGCTCCAATGTTATCACAGACTAAAGGTACGACTCCTCTAATGCTAGGAACCACTCCAAGTTCAATTATGAATTTTTTTCATCCAAACAGCTTCCTTTGCAGCTTCACTTGTAGCTATGTACTCTGACTGTGTCACTGAATCAGCAATTGTTTATTGTTTGGAACTTTTCTAACTCACTGCGCCACCGTTTAAGATAAACACTTGCCCTGAAACGGATTTACTGTCATCTTGATCCGTTTGAAAACTTGAGTCTGTATAGCCCTCTTATTTTAATTCAGATCTACCGTAGACAAGAAATATATTCTTAGTTCTTCTTATGTACTTTAGGATATTTTTCACTGCATTCCAGTGCTCTTCTCCTGGATTCGACTGATATCTGCTTGTTACACTAAGTGCATGAGCGACATCCGGTCTAGTACATATCATATCGTACATGAGATCCTATTACCGAAACATAAGGAACCGTACTCATACGATCTCTCTCCTCAGGTGTCTTTGGGGACTGTTTCTTGGAGAGATGTATTCCATGGCTCATCGGCATGAGACCTCTCTTGGAATCTTTCATGCTAAACTTCTTTAGCATCGAGTCAATGTACTTTCCTTGGATCAAGCCAAGTATCCTTTTAGATCTATCTCTATAGATCTTTATCCCCAAAATATAGGATATCTCACCCAAGTCCTTCATGAAGAAGTGTTTAGATAATCAAATTTTGATCGACTGTAGCATAGGAACATCATTCTCTATCAGTAATATATCGTCTACATATAATAGTAGGAATGAAATAGCGCTCCCACTAACCTTCTTGTACACACAAGGTTCATCCTCATTTTTGATAAAATCAAACTTTTTGATTATCTCATCAAAACGGATGTTCTATCTTGGAAAAGTTTGCTTCAATCCGTAAATGGATCGTTGTAGCTTACAGACTTGGTTTGTTCCAACCGTTAAAATAATATCCTTTAGCTGTATCATATATAAATTCTCCTCAAGCTCCCCATTGAGGAAGACCATTTTCACGTCTATTTGCCAGATTTCGTAGTCATAATAAGCTGCAATGGCAAGTAAAATCCGAATGGACTTAAACATAGCTACTGGTGAAAAGGTTTCATCATAGTCAACTCCTTGTCTTTGTTTAAAACTTTTTGCAACCAGTCAGGCCTTATAGGTACCTTGCCGTTCGCTCCAGTCTTTCTCTTAAAGACCCATTTACACCCAATTGGCTTAATGCCCTCAGGTGGTGAAACCAAAGTCCATACTTGGTTTTCATACATGGAGCCCATCTCGGGTTTCATGGCTTCTAGCCATTTCTCTGAGTCTTTACTACTCATAGTCTCTTCATAAGTCAATGGATTATCATCATCTATGACGCGTACCTCATCATCATCCTCTATGATAAATCCATACCTATCAGATATCTTCGGTACTCTTTCAGATTTACGAATAGGTTGTGGTACAGTAGGTTTTTCCACTTAATCAGGTACCTGACTTTGATCCGGTGTATTTTGTGGTTCTTAAACTTCTTTAAGATATATCTTACTCCCACTGACCCCTTCAAAGATACACTCTTTTTTCAAGAAGGCAGCGTGTTTCACAACAAACACCTTTTGATCAGTAGGATGATAGAAATAATATCCTAAACTTTCTTTAGGATATCCCACAAATATACACTTGTCGGATCTTGTCTTTAACTTATCATGCTCAAACCTTTTGACATAAGCTGGATAACCCCAAGTTTTAACATGCTTAAGACTAGGTTTTCTCCCTGTCTATAGTTCATATGGAGTATTTGGGATGGATTTGGTAGGTACCTTGTTAAGTAGGTATGCTGCCGTTTCTAGGGCATAACCCAGAAGGATACTGGAAGGTCGATATAACTTATCATGGAACAAACCATGTCCAATAATGTTCGATTTCTCCTTTCAGATACACCATTTAACTGTGGCGTCCCTGGTAGAGTCCATTGTGAGATTATACCATTTTCTTTGAGACAATTGAGAAACTCATTGGTTAAATATTCCCCTCCTTGATCCGATCGAATAATCTTAATACTCTTACCAGTTTGCTTCTCTATTTCACTTTTGAATTCCTTGAACTTTTAAATGATTCAGACTTGTATTTCATTAAATACACATATCTAAATCTAGAATTATCATCAGTGAAAGTAATAAAATAAGAATACCCTCCTCGCGTATTCGTTGTCATAGGTCCACATACATCCGTGTGTACCAACGCTAACAACTTTGTAACCCTTTCTCCTTTTCCACTAAAATGAGATTTAGTCATTTTACCCATGAGACAAGATTCACAAGTTGGATATGATTCGTAATTAGATAGCTCTAAAAGCTCATCTTTACGCAACTTGGTTAATCTTGTTTCATTGTTATGACTGAGTCTACAGTGCCACATAAAAGTATAATTAACATCATCTCTTTTTTTTTCTTAGTTTATTTAATTTGAAGTATATTTTCATGCAATTCAAGTATGTAAAGTCCATTTAGTAAATTGCCAACGCCATATAAAATATTTTTATTATAAATAGAACAAATGTTGTTTTTTATTATAATATCAAAACCATCCATATTCAATACAGAAATTGAAATAATGTTTCTAATGAGTGTTGGAACATAATAACAATTATTTAAACTAATGGACTTGCCCGTTGGCAGTGCTAAACAATAAGTTCGTACAGCTAATGCAGCAACCTTTGCTCCATTTCCCACTCGTAGGATGACTTCTTCCTTGTTCAGCTTTCTACTTCTACTTAGTCCCTGCATATTGTTACATATGTGAGAACCACAACCGGTATCCAATACCCAAGTTAAATTTTGACTTTCAGAAAAATTAATTTCAATCATGAACAAACCTAGATCGGAAGTCGAAGCTTCTCCAAGCTTCTTCTGCTTTTGATCCGCAAGATAATCCTTGCAGTTCCTCTTCCAGTGACCCGGCTTATTACAATGGTAGCAAATTCCTTTGCTATCTAGATCAGTTTTCTCATTATACTTTTCTTTCGCCTTGCCCTCAGCCTTTTTCTTTTTCTTCTTTTTAGAAGATACCTTGGGCCTCTTCCTTTTCTTGGAAGAATCATCCACTAGTAAGACTTGGTTATTGTTGGATGACAAGTGACCTTCAGCAGTTTTCAGTATGTTAAGTAACTAAGGTAAGCTGACGTCCAACTTATTAATGTGAAAATTCACAACAAATTATGAGAATGTATCCGGGAGTGACTGCAAGATCAAATCTTGACTTAACTCCCCATCCATCACGAACCCCAGTTGTCCAAGTTATTCAATCAGATTGATCATCTTAAGGACATGAGTCTCAATGGTAGTGCCCTCGGTCACACGAGATCGGAAGAGCTCCTTAAATATCTGATATCTAGCAGTCCTATTTTGCTCACCATACAACTCCTTGAGGTACAACAATATAGTAGGAACATCCATAGTTTCATGCTAATGCTGAAGCTCGTTACTCATGGATGCGAGCATGATGTATTGAGCCAAGATTACATCATCTTGTCACTTTCTGAAAGTAGCAATCTCTTCCTCAGAGGTTGTTTCTGCAACATTTACAGGGACTGGCAAATTTAGGACATTAGAAATCTTTTCAGCAGTGAGAACAATTCTCAGATTCCTTAACCAACCCGTGTAATTCGGTCTGGTCAGTTTGTTAGCATCAAGTATGCTACACAGTGATAGTGAGTTTGATATTTTTAAATTCTGCATGTGAAATAGACAATATTTTAGCATACATTAATTTTATTAATTACCAAAATAAATTAGGCCTTTATTTAAATTAGTATCTTCCCCTATTTTCATCAAACTATATTACCCTCAATATATAGTTCAACAAATCTAATTAAATATTTGCTAGTGAGAATAATGATCCCATTTCAAATGTATATAGTCTTATGTGTGCACAACAAACTACATATAAATAAATAGGTAGACAATTATTGCCAATTACATCACCCTGTAACTATTTTTATTTTGCCTCTTAGATTATAATGGTCAAGTGTGTGTACATGCGAACAAAAATAATCTAAGTTAAGTCCAACCTAGCACTTCCATATATGTGAAGAGAAAAAGACCGCCCTTGTGTGTGCACAACAAATCAATAATGTTCAATTCCTTAATAAGAATCAAATGTGATAAAACAACATCTTAAATATTGAATACTCGTCTTGTGTGTGCACAACAAACTCATATTAAATATTTAATACCATATCGCTTTACAATGCTAGAAGGCGACGTTCGATATTCCAAATATCTTTGAACCCTTAGGACTTAATATGATTTCTCTGAGGGGTTTGTTATTGTTTGTCTTATCTTGTTTAGCGCGCATGCACATATATATATAAAATACGCGTCATATTATTTATCACGCGAAGCATGTGGGATAATATATATAATATATATAGTAAAAATGCACATATAGAATACTATATTCTACCCGGATTGATTATGAACTTTTATTCTACTTTGGTTCACTAGAGCCACCAAGTAAACCAAAAGGTCAAACTTAGGGTGCAAGAATTAAATTTAAATATAATTATTACATTTAAACTCGGGCTCCATTACAAACGGGTCTTCAAACGCTCCTTCCTCCTTTGTCTCCAATTCTTCAAAATAATTCTAACTATTCCTATTACATAAACTATTTAAAATAGCAGGGAGATAAGAGGGAAATATAATTTGTCAAGGGAAAGTACATACGAGGGAGATAGAATTTACATTAAGAAAAAAATTAGATAAGACGAGGTACGCAGACCCCATTTATAAAAATTTATTCATTCAAGTATCCTCTAAAATAAATTCAATCACACATTAGTCAATAGTCCATAATCAATCTCATTTATTATTATGCATTTCTCCACATGTATCGATAAATAGCATTCATCTCATGAATAATAAAATCATTCCATATATGCATTGATATCATTTAATGGGCAATTTAAAATTGCATAAAATCTAATTTCATGTATAAAATAACTCTTTATTTTAATTATAAAACCATGTAAAATAACTCTTTATTTTAATTTTTTAAAAATTGCAAAAAAAAATATCAAAATCGTAAATCTGCACAGTGGCGTTGCGGCGCCGTATCGTATCCTTCCAAAGGACACAACACTATGACGTCATGTCTAACGAAGGGACACGACGCTGCGGCGCCGACTTCCAGAAACAGTTTTTCAGTTTTCCTGCAGTCGCGAATTTGATCATTTTTTCATCTAAAACTTGATTTTCTGCAATTATTTTCAAAACTCATGATTTTATACAACATATTATGCCCAATAAATTGTTCCAAACACATACCCATACATATATGAAATCAAAATAATTAATAATTCGCAAAAATTTTGGCTCTTGATTAACTGCGACCGGCCACAGGTGCACCTGCGGCTGGCCCATGTGGGGCCAGCTGCCTCGGTTTTCGTGTCTGCAGTTGATTTTTCGTTTTGTTTGTTGAAACGTTCATAACTTTCAATCCGGGAAGAGTTGGAAGACGTGTTATACCATTCCAGAAAGCTTTTTCCGAGAGCTACGCAATGATATAAGATTTGGCCAATTTTGGGTCTAGGAAGATAGAGCAATCTGTAGAAATGGATTTTTCCATATATACCGATCGGTCAACTGTCATGCCTCGTGTAGTTTGTCACTCGGTGGTCATCATGATAGCTCTGTGTATTCATTCTGAGTCTTGAAATTCTCTGCTTGAACTCCTTGTTATCAGGGTAAAATGACGTTTTTGCCTTCCTGTCAGAGTTAGATAACAAAAAGTAAAATTTCAGGTGTCTATAACTAGGAAACGACGTTAGGAATCTTATATAATATAAATCACCGTCCGTAGTTTAATACTGCGAACTCTGAGTCTTATTTAATACTAGACTACACATCTTTCACTTTCATTATGTAAATACCCAACTGTCTCTGTAATTCCTGTAGCAACCTTATACCTCACAAACCATGGAAGTGATGAACCACCCTTCATCCCTCTCTTCTTTTCCATTAAGAATTGAAAGAAAAATCCATGTTTTGGAAGAATTAAGAAATCATACCATGGAAATATTGCTCTAAGCTTCCTTCAGATACATATTTCTATACCAAAAACAAACCCTCCTCTTGATCAATACAAAAACCAACAAAAAAACAATATAGGGGTTGTGGAAAGAACTAGCAATCATTAATTCCCTACAAAAATGCTTTTGAAGACTCTTTGTCTTCTTTATCCAGTCGCTTAATCGCCACTCTAGTCCTCAAGAACCCAACTTTTCCTCTAAAAACATAGCTCAATGCACCTCTGCCTACCCATTTTAAAGAAACCCATTAAAATCACATATAAATAAGAAAAACAAAATAAGGTATAATAGAATTAGAAATAAATCCAAGTGAGTACCTTTTGAAAAATGGCGAGTTGCATAAAGAATTTCAGAATAACTGAATCTAAAGAAGAATTAACTCTCGAGATCGAGATTCAATAAATCCATTATCCAAATCAACAGTATTATAAAAGAAGTGAAAAGTAGGGATTTTGATTCTATTGATTTGGATTCATTGATATTGGAACAAAAAAATATTCCACAAATGGCGTAGACGGGTTTAGAAGCAGAAATATTCTAAGAATAACGATACAAAGCAGTTGGGTTTGGGTTTGTGGCATTCGCAGTTTAATATTACGGATGCCAATTTTATTTTTTAAAAGTTTTTCAGGCTCCGCAGTTTAATACTGATAATGCCAATTTTATTTTATTTTTAAGTTTTTCAGGCTCTTTGACAACTACAAAACCCGGTCTATCTTCAAACCCGAGTCTGGTGCCGTCAAGACACTACCTACTCAACATATTCCTACAATATCAGAGTAAATATTAACTTATTCCAATATAGTTCAACCTACTCCTAGGTACGAAGACCTTTATTAAATTTCATCAAATAATATTCTTAATTTAATAATATTACAACATAATATTTTAAATTCTTCTCTATTAGAATTTTCCTTACTTAATATCTTCTCTGACTTTTCAGGTCCGTCTGCTCTAGCTGCAAAATTTTAGAATTTGCAAGGGTGAGTATTTAATTGCTCAACAAGTATAAGCAAAGAATAAATAATACTCATGAATAAAATAATCTTTCTTAAAAACTTTAACAATTGAACAATAATTGTTAAGCAACTCAAATAAATAGGAATAAATTTTTCTTTTAACATTAAACATTCTTCATGAATAAACATAATCTTAAACACATCAACAGTTCAATTCTAGAAGCTTTCTTCTTTAGTTTAGCACATAAGTACTAATATTGGTCTAACACGTTATTGGATTTAACACGTAACAAACACATCATTGCACGGGGTGCAATCATAATTTTCTTTACTCACATAAAGACATTGTTGCATAGTGTGCAACCTATACTAATAATTGTCCAAGATTCATTTACTTTTGACTTGACACAATCAACTATCACAATTTAAAAATTATTACAATTCAATATCACAACAATAAACGTTCCAATTAGAAATGGCTCATAAATCGAGTTAAGCCGAATCAAATGGCAAATAACTCTCTTTTATAAATCATTTCGCATAATAAGATGAATTTCATATAACAAATAAAATTCCATAACCAAACATAGAATTTTGTAATTTAATATAGCTCGAACAACTCGTACAAATATTAAAGATTTGCATAAGTTTAAATTTTACACAACACAAACATTGCGTAAATTAAAACTTTAATACATCATATAACTTTCATGAGAATATAATCAAATGAACTAAGAAGACTTGCTCAAATAAAAATTGAGTACGTTTAAGAAACTTGCACAATATAAAATTTGTGTAAGTTAGGAAACTTGTCTCTGTCACAAACTATTTTACGCAAATCAAATATCCATTGTATAACCTCATACATCGGTTTAACTCATCCGAACTCCAACCATCCTTGTATAATCTATATATAACTCGTTGGGTTATAACATTGTAAATAATCTCATTCGAGACTTAATGCATAACTAAATTAAGTTATTAATCTTTATTTCATTATCCAATCTTGGATTATCATCCCACATATGGGTAATTATACAATCTTACTACATTTCACATTTCAATCAAGACCCCATTGATTAAAAGAATTTTTCTACACTTTTTGTGTTGTCCATAAAATGTTACGCAACGATTACATATTTGGATTCTACACGAAAAACTGAGCAACATATCAAAAAATTACATAATGCCCAAAAATTTACTCGGCGAACCAAAATGGCTTGGCGTGCCGAAACAACCCAAAAACAGCCCAGGCAACCAGCCATCTGCCCAGATTCTGCAAAAACCATTTCTGAAAATTTCGAATTTTGTGATTTTTAGGCTAGTTTTGTAAATTTTTATCTCATTCGTTATACGTTGGATTACATCCATTTTCAGATATGTTAGACCTCATACTATGTAATATTTTTAAAAATATAACATTTACGAAAATAGTTTAGTAAGGCTTCAAAACAGTAGTATGAAACAGCCTACTCAGAACAGTTTTCAGACTTGGCCAAAATTTTAAATTTTCTGCAGATTTCGAAATTTCCAACAACTTTGTTATTTTCATAGCAACTTCGCGACTTTCTATCTCACAACCTACACATTAGATTATTTTGAAATTCGAATATGTTTGAGATGATACTATATAGTATTTTAAAAAATTATCACATGACCAAAAAAGATTCTCTAAAATATATTTTCAGAGGCTCAAAAGTCCCCAATCGTCGCATATTTTTGTTCACAAACCAATTTGGTAAAATTTCATAAAAATTCGTTTTGATCTTGATTTAAACCATCCTACCATCTTGAGTTAACTCATAACTCATATATATACATATTATCTAGCATTAAATTTCAACCATTTCTCATGTTTCAGCAAAATAATCTCTTTTAGGCATTTCATCAAACATGTGGTGTGCATAGTTTAAAATTTCAGATTTCATAAGCTTTTAGACATGGTTCTAACCAAAATTTTCATCCTTCATAATCTGTATAACACTTAATTCATAATATCCCAACCAAGCACAATAATTTTAGAACAATAATCTTTATGTATGCTTTCAATTTCTATGAACTTAACCAAATACATGACTTACCTCTTCATTTGATAAAATCTTCCTTAAGCTTGCCTTAGAATTGAGTTGAATCTTTCATTTGGTATTATATTATTCTAGTTCTTCATCAATTACAAATTCTAACTTCAGTTTTTTGACGAATTTAGTGATGTTATCACACTAATTTGATGAATCTTTGACTTCTTGTGTATTAGAAGTGAATGAGACCTTAGCAATATAGGAGAGGAATATGAGTTGAACGGGTGAGTGAGGAGTGTGTGAAGGAAAGAGCTGATCACTCCCTTCTATTTTTTTCTTTCTCCTTTCCTTTCCTTCCTTTCTTTTTCTCTTTTTTTCCTTTTCCTCCTTCCTTTTGTTTTCTTCCTTCTCAAATTATTAGCCCCCTTCCCTTCAATTATCATCTGCTAACACCCCCCTATGACCCACATTTCTCCAAAATTCATTTACTCACTTATCCGATTAATTGTCCATTTGACCATTTCGGATATTAAAAATAATTTTTTTTCTCGAACTTATAGTCGATTTCTACTAATTTCAGCGTTCCCAACGTCATGGACATATCAATTTCATCAAATTCATCTCCAAACTCAAATTCGTGTTTTTGTTTCTTTTATACAATTGTTTACTTTCTTAGTTAGTAAACTAAATAATTAGCTTAAATTAACTATTAAATTACATCTCATCACTTTAATTGTTAATAAAGATGTAATACATATATATTTATTCACTCATATCATTTATCCAAATAATATCTATAAAAACTCCATTTTAAACAATTATACGTTTCGTTAGTTAGTTCATACTAATTAAATTAATTAACTTTGACCAACTATTAATTCACATCAATTTGAGATAATATTAAATATCATATCATTATTCATATTACATTTAATTATTGTAATATAAATACAACTATCATCATTAACTAAATAAATTTCTTTATTCAATTAATTAAAATAAATATTTTAACCACTAATTTTCAAATAGTGAATTAATTAACTCGTATATGAAATTTAGTTCATAATAATTATATCGCCGTCCAAGGCTCAATATTCAAATTAAATTATGAAATAATATAATTTTAATGTAATCGCAATTAATTAATATTAATTAGTTAATTTCATCCACTTTCTTTAATTATTTAATTAATATTAAATCTTATTCCCAATATATGTATATATTTCACATCTATATATACACATTTAGTCTATTACACAAAATCACATACTTCACATTATATAAAACACATATATACATATATGTTCAAATCAACATTATCTTTTGATAAAAATTTTATTTATTAAATTCTTATTTTAAATTTCTGAAATATCCGGGATATTACAGGCTCCGTAGTTTAATACTACGGATACCAATTATATTTAATTTTTTATACCTACCATCCACAGTTTAATACTGCGAACGGGAGACTTGTACAAGGAGGGGTATTTTGGACATTTGTCCCGTCCGCAGTATTAAACTGTGGAATACTGAAAACTAAACTGTGGACGGAAGCTCCATTAAACCATTCGATCATAAGATGGACGCTCACGATCTGTTGTAAGGATAACCTGAGTGTGTGTGTGTATATATATATATATATATATATATATATATATATATATACAGAGGATCTTAAGCATATCTCCTTAAGTGACATACCTATTTAAAGTTTCCATATTTTTTTGTTTCTCTCTCCTCACATATTCAGCCAAAACACAATCGCATTGCTTGCCCCTATTTCTCTCCAAAACAAAACTGGCGATAGTTCGAAAAATTGCAGCAAGCAACACAGAGAGGTCGAATCAAAAGAATCAAAGGACAAACGTCCAAATCTCCACTTCGATTCGGTAAACCTTTAACTATTTTTCGTCATTACAACTGTAAGATTATTAGGTTTCAGCTATTTGGGTTTTTCAGTGAGTTTATTTTTTCAAAGGAATCTAAGTTTTATTTGGGAGGATTTAACCTAGATTTAACCTTTAGTTCGAGTGAACTCTCTTTTTTCGGTGTCGGTAAACTCTATAATCATATCATATTCTGGAGTATTAGCGTTCAAGGTTTGAAACCGTTTTGGTGGATTGTTCGACTTTTGGTTGATGTTCAATTAATAATTATTAATTTTCTGGACTTTTGTTTTTGATTAGATAGCTTTTTGGTTTTTAGAGTATTTGTGTTTGATTAGATAGCTTTTTGGTTTTTATGTGTATGTGAAGTTAATCTGTTTAGCTTTAGCTTTAGTTGTGAACTCTCTTTTGGGACGCAAGGTTTAATTACCGAAATTGTATATGTAAATTAGAATTGTGGAATAAAGCATTCTAAGTTTAACTACCGAAATCGTACATTTGAGTTTTTATATTTTACGCGTTAGTAGTGAATCACATTGGACAAGGAAATTGAATCATAAAATCCACTAAAGAAGTTTTTTTAGAAACAATTTTTTTTAAAATGCATAAGAACTCTCCGCTCGTTGGCTACTTGACATGTCGACTGAGAAAACATGATTCACATATGCGGGTACCCATCTACAATGGATGTCATACATTGATTGTAGCCCATTTATTAGCATTCAACCCACTTTTCTCCACTAGTTCCACCCACGTGGAGTCGAATTTTTCTACAGTCTCCGAATTCCAAATGTAATATGAAAACTCTTTATAATAAACACTGAATTTTACTGAGTCAATCTTATCTGAAAATTTGGTCAAAATGTGCCAACTACAATACCTATGAAATGTATTAGGAAGGATATGTGAAATGACATTTGTCATAGCCGGATCTTGATCGGTAATAATCATCTTAGGTGCATCACCTGACATTACTTCCAAAAAATACTTGAAAAGCCAAACAAAAGTATCTATGGCCTCATCACTTAAGAAAGCACAACCAAATATAATAGTTTGACCATAGTTATTAACCCCCATTAGTGGTACAAATATCATTCTGTAACGATTAGTATTGTATATGGTATCAAAAATGACAACATCACCGTAAAATCTATAAGCCAGTTTAGAAGTTTCATCGGCCCGAAAACAACGAGTAGTCCTTTTTTTTATCGTATATGTCAATTCTAAAAGTAAATGAATGATTCTTTTGTTGTTCTAACTTCAATTACTCATTTAACAAATCGCCATCATGTCCTTTCAACTCATTACGCTTGTCTCTTTCAAAATTATACAAATCTCGTTGCGTGCAACCAATATTTTCGAACCCTCCTACCTGCACTGCAAGAAATTTGTATTGTTGGCATTGTGACATATTCACTATGCCAAGTTGTTGACTCTAAGATTTTTGGGCAGTTGACACATTATGTTGCGATTGTAAAAGATGTCTCTTATGTGAGGTTGACAATGGGTGACAATGACCTTCCTCAATCATAGTAACTACGTACAAGTCATTTCTTTTTACCACTTTCTTGCACTACAACCTTGTTTTGTAGATCCGTGTTTTCTTTTTACATGCACATTGGCTAATAATTTGCCCTTTCCTTGCTTATAACACACATACTCCTTCCTACAAATCTCACCGTTTCCCACCATTTTTTTCTCATTAAACTTTCGCACACTAAACCAATATGCATTGCATTCTAATGTTTGAAATTGTTGACATAGCTTAGGCGTAAACTCATCGGTTACTTGAGGATAGTAGACAAAAGTTTTAGCATTGTTCACATCCAACGCCTCTGCACTCAAGTCATCCCCCTCCATAACTCCTTATTTCATGATCCATGTCATCTATTTTTAATAAACCTGAAAATAATGTATATATACATGAACATGATCAACCTTAATTTGAGTAATCTTTGGATTCTTCAACAAATTTAGACAATATGCTTACAAATTTAGACAAAAACCTAAATTATACAAATAAAGACTTAGAATATCAAAACTCAAATATTAAAAACTTAAACAAATCATACTAAATGAAAACATTATTATTGCCTAAATAAACTAAGCATTTGGTTCCGTATAGATTTCGGTAATTAAACCTTCTGTCCCAAAAGAGACTTCACTCGGACATTTTCACACCCTTGACAACATTTTCAGGCAGAGCCATTCGTTGTTAAAACTAAAGGTTAAATCTAGGTTAAATCCTCCCCAAAATAAAACATAGATTCCTTGCCCAATGTGATTCACTACTAACACGTAAAATATAAAAACTCAAATATACGATTTCGGTAGTTAAACTTATAATGCTTTATTCCACAATTCTAGTTTACATATACGATTTCGGTAATTAAATCTTCCATCCTAAAAGAGAGTTCACAACTAAAGCTAAAGCTAAACAGATTAACTTCACATACACATAAAAACTAAAAAGCTATCTAATCAAAACCAAAAGTCCAGAAAATTAATAATTATTAATTGAACATCAACTAAAAGTCTAACAATCCACCGAAACGGTTTCAAACCTTGAAAGCCGATATTTCAGAATATGATATGATTATAAAGTTTATCGGCGCCGAAAAAAGAGAGTTCACTCAAACTAAAGGTTAAATCTAGGTTAAATCCTCCCAAAATAACTTCAATTTCTCTGAAAAAATAAACTTACTGAAAAACCCAAATAGCTGAAACCTATAAATCTTACAGTTGTAATGACGGAAAATAGTTAAAGGTTTATCGAATCGAAATCGAGATTTGGACGTTTGTCCTCTGATTCTTCTAATTCGACCTCTCTGTGTTGCTTGCTGCAATTTTTTGAACTATCGTCAGTTTTGTTTTGGAGAGAAATAGGGGCAAGCAACGCAATTTTGTTTTGACTGAACATGTGAGGAGAGAGATAAAAAAAATATAAGGAGACTATAAATAAAAATGTCACTTAGGCTATGTTTGTTTACAAGGATTACACTTGGGAATATGACTATTAATCCCAAGTGCCTTGTTTATTTTTAAATTTAAGCTTCGGACTATTAGTCCAACGATTATAAAATGGGTGAAGATGATGGATTATTTAATACCATATACTATCAGGTATTATAATCATTGTCATTTAGGACTAAATTCTTTTAGACAAAATTACCCCTGACCTTTTACCATAATATCCTATTTTATCCATTTTAGTCGACTGAATATACGATCTCTCTTTTTATCCTCTAATCGTCTCTTCTCGCTAGGCGGCAATAACCACCACCCTTGAAGGATTTCTTTTGTTCAAATTGATTTTTCTAGTGAGAAACCTTCATCTCTCTTTCTTCTAATATGCATTCTTCAGCTAGGTTTGTGTAATTTTACTTTGTATTCGTCTGATTTAAGATCTGAAATTAAATTTTCTGAAATTAAGATCTATATAGTTGTCACTCTTCCTGTCTCCCTCTTGAATACACCAATTTGAACCTTTTATTCTGAAATAATGTCTTGAAATTTCCTGATTCGAACTTTTTATTTTGAAATTTAAGTTTAGGGTTTTAATGACCAATTTAGGATTCTAATTCAACTTCAATTTTGACACTTAAGCTTTAGTTCTGTTTCAGATTTTATATGAACTTATGTTGAATTGGACTTTTGAAACATTCAAGCTTTGGTTCTGTTTCAGATTTTTATTCTGAAATCTTATTTTGTTCAAGTGTTCTGCTGCTAGGTATCATTTAGTGTGTTGCTCTTTTATCTGAAACATGTTATGGGTATCAAAGTCACTCGAGTATTTACTATTCAAATAACAAATTGGATATTAAAAAAGTGCTACTACTCTGAATTAAAGTGTTATTATACAAGTGCTACTACGCTGAATCAAATAACACATTCGATATTTTTTTTGCTAAAGTGTTAAAGATTACATTTGTTTGCCTCAAATATGGAAATGGGTATTCTATATTCTATTCTCTGGTTGTATCAATTTGTTGAGTTTTTACTATTCAAATAACACATTGGATATTAAAATAGTAATGTTATTTTATGGGAAAAAAGTGTGCAAATTAAAGAGCCTCTGTTAGATCTTATTATTTGTGTGGAATGAATATTGGCAGCCTATTTGCGTAGCAGTCCCAGTAGCTTAGTTTGTGTTCTTTATTCTGGCAGCGATATAAATAATACATCTGAACTTGTGATTGCTAAATTAAGAAAAGTACTTCTAAATTCCAATTAAGAAATTACGTGAAAGCGGTAAAAAAAATTACTCTTTAATTATTTCTTTCTTTTGTAAAACTTAATAAATAAATAAAAAGTACTAAAGAAAAGATACATTTCCACCAGATGGTTAGACATTTGTTTAGGTAGTAAAATCCTTTGCTAACTCTCAGGTTAAACATAGAACACTGTGCAACAAATAATTGCATTTTTTATCTTTTATGTTATACATATTGAATTAATTGTGGTGTTTTCTATAATTTACAGTTGTATACCTGTAAAGCATCATTATATCCATCAGTGGAATTTCCACATAAGAAGACAAACTTAAATGACATTCCGTTATCTTCTCCCCTTGCATATGTCAATAACAGGGGCCCAATATTATACATTGACACGGCATAATCCCATGATAGATCATTCTAAAAGAAAGAACTTCCAACAACCAGAACCACCATATCTTCATTACTCAATCCCTTCTCTTGCTTTAACTATGATTTGGAATTAAACAAGTATTTGATTAAAGCTAAAAATATCATCTTGCTCAGTGGTTTATTGCCTTAACTTATGAATGCTTATTATCCTTCTTCTTATTATTTTTTCCTTAGATTTTGACTATGAGTAACGTGAAAGATTTCTTAGTACTACAACAATTATTGCTCCATTTGTGTACAATCTTGTCATTGTACTTGCATGTGATGCATCTACTAATTAATCTATATAAAGTTAGAGCAACTTCTTCACAAATTAGTAGAGAGCGAAGATTGATTCGAAGGGGGAAAGGAAATGATTATTTAAATGATACCATAAATGTTGGGGACATAACACTCAGAGAGCAACTTTGAATTAATAGGGATACATACGACGTGTTATGTTAGTTACTTCGTACACATGGTATTCATGATTCAAAACATGTGACTGTTGAGGAACAATTATCCTTCTTTTTACATATACTTTCTGGCCACCAAAAGAACAGATTAATCAAACATACCTATCGGAGGTCAGGTGAGACTGTGAGTAAGTATTTTAATAATGTTTTAAAAGGGTTTTACGTTTGCAAGGAGTGTTTCTTAAAAAAGCTGAACCAATTACTGAAGGATGCACTGATTATAGGTGAAAATGCTTTCAGGTAAATTTCAACTTAGATAATCAAAATAATTTCATTTGCATGCAATTGTGTTCTTCTAATTAGTTTTGAATTTAATTTTTCTTTGTTTACAATTGTCTTGGTGTTCTTGATGAAACCTACATTAGAGTCAGGGTTCCCCCGAAAGAGCATCCAAAGTATAAGAGTAGAAAATGTGAGATTGCGACCAACGTGTTGGGAGTGTGTACGCCAGACATGATGTTCACTTTTGTCTTGCCGGGTTGGGAAGGCTCTGCTGCGGATGGTAGAGTACTTAGAGATGTCATAACTAGGAGGGAATAGACTAAAAGTGCCTAGTGGTAAGATTTAGTTTTATACCGAGTTAAAGTCAAAATATCATTGACGTTCTAATATAAGAGAAACTAACTAAGTGCATCTATTAAATTCAGGATATTATTATCTTTGTGATGTTGGATATACAAATAGTGAAGGGTTCTTAGCTCCACGTAGGGGACATCGATATCATTTGGCTACTTGGCGAAATGGGAGGCAACCTACCTGTCCAGAAGAGTACTTCAACATGAAGCACTTTACTGCTCGTAATGTCATTGAAAGAGCTTTTGGTGTTCTCAATCTACGTTAGTCCATCCTTAGGAGTCCTTCATTTTATCCATACAAAACCCAATGTCGTATTATCACTGCATGCGTTCTTCTGCACAATTTGATTCGAAAAGAGATGGGGGGTAATCCACTAAATGCGGTGCATGATGATATAGATGCTGCAAATAATCCTGATGCAATAGACTTGGATGCTAATTTGATTGACACTTGTGAAACATCCAATCAATGGACTGAGAAAAGACGTCAAATGGGCATAACAATAGAGGTCTTCCCTCATGGCAGGGGTGAAGTTAGAAATTTAGAATTATTTCTTTGTTAATTAAAATTAAACTAAAACTCGGAATATCCTAGTGTTGTGTGACTTATTATTATGATTATTTTGTGATTATGTTTTATTAAACTAAAATTCAGAATATCACAGTACTTATGTTTCTAATGCACTGTGGTACATCTATTATCTCTCTCTATATATGTTCAACTTAATGCATATAATATCTCTTATATTCAGGTTACTTTTTGGTTATGTGAAGCTTTGTTAATAAAATTATGAATGTAACTATTATCTTCTATAATTATTCAGCCATGAAGTCTTCGTCTTCAAGTCAAAAATACTTGAGAGACGTAAGGAATATAAGGAGTTGGACATTTATTGAAGAGAAAGCACTTGTAGATTCTTTCTGCCAAATCGTTGCAGAGGGCTTCAAGCAAGACAATGACCAATTTAGAAATGGCTATGTGGCAGAACTGGAGAAAAATATGTTGAAAATTTTGCCCAACATCGATTTGCGTGAAAGACCACACATCGAATCCAAGATAAAAACTTGGAAAAGACTATGGGGTTATATCTATAGTGTTTTGAATACTAATGACATTGCTTGGAGTGAGAGCGGAAAAATGTTGAATATAGAGGATAAGGATGTGTGGACATCTTACTGTAAGGTAATAATTTTCACCTAAATTGAAGTTATCATTTAGTTACAACTTTTATAAGAATTAGAAGATATGTTTAACTAACAAATGTATTAATACACACACATATGTGTGTGTGTGTGTTAGTAATCACGTATGTTTCATAAGCATGATTAGACAGTCTTTATATGATGGGTGAAATTTTTCTGTACCTCTCTTCTTTTTGTATGATGTGACTAAGCATGCTATTTTTTTTGGTTCACTGTTGGCTATCTTACTTGGGTTGTCTAGATGTAATGAATAATGCAATATCTTTGAGCAATTGGGCAATCTGATTTGGCATATATGCTTTCCAGTTTTTTGTTTGTGACCATACTTTTATAAGACCTCCACACCTGTTGGGTAGCATAAGAAGGTAAAGAAAGTTTTTAAACAAGTACATTGAATGCATATATCCATTTCAACCTATTTTGCAGTATCCATTTTAATTGATCATGAATATCAAAAGAATGTCAAAGTTATGTTAATTTTTATCTTCTATAGTATAGTAAGCTTGGATCAACTTTGACTAGTAGTTTTTTTAAATTAGTTTATGTTATTCATATTTGTATTTACATAAATTATATGAATTCATGTAAATTTTGAATTTGAAAATATTTGAGATTGACTTTATTTTTAGTATTTATTTGTGTAGAAAGATCCTGATATAATTAAGTTACGGAACAAGCTATTGACATGGTATGAGGATTGACAATATATTTTTGGTAAGGATAGAGCTACAGAAGAACATGCCGAGGCTCCTGGTGATGTAGTGGAAGAGTTAGATAAAGAGGAAGCTGAAGGTGCTTGTACAGGTGATTCTAATGCAACTGATAGAAGGAACAAAAGGCTTAAGCGCCAAGATGTGCTCCTTGAAACTATGAAAAAAATGCATGATAGTCTTAATGGTTTGATCAACACCACTGCCCAACACCTTGGACTTATGACCCAAATGATTGGCTATGACCAAGACTTGGCCAAATCGCACAGAGATGTGTATGGTATCATTGACAACATTGGTACTTTCACTAACGAAGAAAAGATAATGGCTGCAACAAAAATAGTGAGCAACCCGACTGATGTCGACTTTTTCCTAAGCTTGCCAATTGAGATGAAGAAGCAATATGTGACAATGAAGTTGGCCGGACAGATTTAAGTTATTTTGGCACACCATTTAATTTAAGTTCTAAATTTTATCTCAAAACAAAGCTTAGATTTAGTTATTGTCAAAAACATTTGTTTTTCTTTTTCAGTTAATGATTGAACATATTTTATACTTTGAAGTTTGAATGAAGATAGATAGTTCTAGACTTTAAATTTTGGTGGCCAAGTAAAATACTTAATCCTAATTTTCTTATTTCTCTCTTACAAACATAGCAAAGTTGCATGGTTATCACAAACTATTTAGCCTACTGAACGTGTATGATATTTTACTTTGGATCCCTATCAGGATGAGACGAAACCAAAACACATTTTGGACGTTGTTTTATACATGTGACATGAGCTCCTAAATCTCTCTTACTATTACTCCATTAATTTGTACTTACTATAAAGAAAAACAATGATATGAAATTTAGTAAAATAGATAGAGTGTTTGAATACTAAACATTCATAATTTAAGGCAGTTAAGACAATAAACCACTGAGCAAGATGATATTTTTAGCTTTGATCAAATACTAGTTTTAGTAAAATAGATAGATAGTTTGAATGAAATTTTAATATTGAACATATCATGTATTTTACACTATTTATTTGTTAATTTATGTGCTAATTTGTGATAATTTGATTCTCAAATATTTCATATCATGTATATGCATGTACTAGATAACTAGTATTACGTGTGCACTACATAGATTATTTCGACAAAATTATAACTTTATTTAAAGTTAAATTATATAATTAGTACCGCTGAGCATTTGATTGAATAATATAACCACTTATTTAAAAAGTTTATAATTAATTGTTCATCATATTTTGATGTATAAACAAGTTTAAATTACGGTTTAAAATATGTTATTATTAGTAAGTGTATAATAGTTCAAACAATATTTTTTTATTCAATTCTTTAATTAATCATGGAAAAAACAAACATAATATGAGATTATTTTAAGTTATGTCATGAATAATCTCATAAAAAACAAACATATAATTAGGACTATTTAATTCTAGGATTAATAATTTTGGGATTATATTTTCATAAATTATAATTCCGAAATTATAATCCTTACAAATAAACATGATCTTAACGGGTAAGTCAGGTAAGGAAATCCTTTTAAGATCGTCCATATCCTCTGTATATTATATATTATATATTATAATTACATATATTTGTAGTGCCGCAGGCACGGGTTATCCCTATTATATATATATATATATATATATATATAGAGAGAGAGAGAGAGAGGGGCCTAGATATCTAACGAGTCGGGTTTGAGTTCGTCGCGGTTCCTGGTATGTCCACAAAACCCTTCCATTCTCCCCTTTCTCGTTTTGTTCTTCACTCTTCTCTCTCTTCTTAAACCCTAAAATCTTCAGGTTTAGGTGGTTGTAATTTATATGAAATGAGCAGTTGGAGATCTCTAGTTTTGCGAATCGGCGAAAAATGCCCCGAATATGGCGGAACTGTCGATTACAAAGATCACATTGTAAGTATTTGTTTACTTCACTAATTACTTAAATCCTGTAACCTAGTTTTCGCTTTTTGCAAGAGCAAGAATTTGGAATTTTGAAAACATACGAATTTGATTAATATGAGCCGGTTTTTCAACTAGTTCCTTATTTGTATATCCATATTGAAGACTACTGTTTTGAATTTATTAAAGCTCGATTTCATTTTGCTTTTGTAATTGCAGGAGACATGCTCTGGTTTGCTTCGGCGAGAGCTAGAGCATTCTGGAGATGATATTTTTCATGTAAGTATTTGATTTCTTATATTTGTTTTATAATAATGTATTGTATTATAGGTTGATTATAATTTTACTCCCCTGTCCCGAAATGGGTGTCCTCTTGGAATTTATTATGGGCTTTCGTTATTTACTTTTGAGACCATGATTTGTACTGTAAACAACATATAGAAAGAAAATCAGTGTGTAATGTACCTTAACATTGCTATAGATAGTAAGGGATGCCTTTTTTGGGATTGTTTAGTATAATATTCTGATAATATAAAGCTCATAGGTAACATATGCTAATGCATTTTGCAATTAACTGCTAGGGTTTTTTCAGGCTATAATTTACCTGCTATGATTCACCTTTTCTTTTCTATTTAAAATAAGATTTGTTTGTAAGCCTGGGCTGCGTGCAAAAAGGTTTCTTTTTGTCCGTGCCCATGACTTGGAAGTAGGATATTACATTTTAGTTATGGTTAAGATGTTGGCCTCATTTAGTTATTTCCCACCATCTGGTACTTTCAGTGTTCATTTCTATTGTGTTATCTGCTATGTTTAAATTAATAATCGTCTAAATTTGAATTGTTGGATGTCAGTCCTGATGGGATTGTTGGCCATGTAATATAAATGTGAGGTTGTAGTTCATGTTACTTACCCTTCACATATTGACGAGTTATGAGGTTACACTGAAATGCATTGTATTATGTGGGATTACATTACTTGTACAATGGATAGTGTTAGTTGGGTTTACTATACGAGGCAACATTCAATGGTTCCGTGTTATTGTTATATTCCTCAACATGGATTAACATCCAAAAACAAGCGAATGCATTTAGCTTATCAAGCACAGTCAAACATATCCTTATAAGATATCCCTTTTTCTTAATGTCATACCATGTAAGTTAATTGTTTTCTTGACACGGTATATAGCCTTGTTAATTTTTTCATACTGAATTATTACTCCATTCTCTCTATTGGCAGTTCCTTCTCGAATGTGCTGAGCAATTGCCTCACAAGATTCCTCTGTATGGGACGGTGGTATGATACATTTTCTCTTTAGCTTTGTCTCTGTTAATTTTATTTTTGTCTGCATTTGTTTCGTCTGTTTGACTCCCCTCTACGTTGCTTATTCATCTATAGATTTTGGACTGCAAATTCTCTAGTCAGCTTTTTTAAAAAAAATGCTGAATTAGCAGCAGGAGAGTTTGGGGTTACTGATTTTGTGCTTTGCATATTTGGAAGTCTTCAACCCCCCTCCCCCCAAATTAAAGTATCTTTAACTTTGTAGATATTGGGGTTTTATAAATTAAACGTTGCATGCTGACAAGAGAGGCCTCCTGTAAGTTCTAATGAATCTCTTTGTTGCTGAATGTAGGTTGGGTTGTTGAACTTGGAAAATGATGGTTTTGTTAAGAAAGTAGTGGAGAACATTCAAACTAATCTGCAGGTGAGCATGCTCAAACCATGACTGTACAATAAGTCTTCCGTTAGTTGTTATATAACAGTTTTCAATATAAGTCTTTCCTTATTTGTTACTTTTTGTTCCATAGCTGTGCCTCTAAACCTTTAATGAGTAGAATAGGCTTTTGATGTTCCCATTGCACAACTAACATTATGGTTATATTTCTTTAAGTAATGTTTATCCTTGTAAAAAATTCATGAATACTGGGTTTTGTATAAAGTTGACGAGTTTAGTTCCTTACGGATTTGTTCCTTTGTGTTTCATCTCATTATTATTATTACTATTTTTAAAGTTATGATTCTGCCAGTATACTGCCATATGATTGCTGAGAAATGTGGTAATTATGTGAATGCATTTCTCCCTAAGGTTTGATATTGTAAAAAGTAACTGTAGATAAAAAGAAATGAAAGTTCTTTCATTCTTTTGTTCATTGTAAAAGCCTGGGACCCAGCAAAAGGGTCTGAGAAGTGTAATTTCCTAAGCTTTTGAAAGTAATGGTTTGGAACACGTGGAAAAGCAGAGTTTTGTAAGTTGTAACTAAGATAGTGGGAGAAGGAGCCTTTGATAGTTTTGTAATTAAATTATTGTGTTAGATGGCACGTTCTGGTTGCTATAATAGATTCCTTGGTCTGTGACAACACCTTTACCTACAATTAGTACTGAATTTTGACGGACCTCCTACAATTGGATTGGTGCATTCCACTCTTCAAACATGAGCTGACAATCAAAGAAGCACATTGAACACCAAACATGAAAGAAAATACCAATAAAAGCGATTCACATGCCTACTACGGTGCATTCATCACTGATTTTTTCCATTCAAAGAAAATGCTAATAGTAAACAATAAAATATCAGTCTTGCGTCAGTATTCGGATAGCAATATTAAGCTCTGCGAAATGTCTTGGGTTTCTGAGCTAATTTATGTATATATATAACGCTCTTTCATTAAATGTCATGTACTTTTAATTATATACCCAAATATACTAATAGTAATTGACTTATAAATATTATATATGCAAAAACTGTCTTCATTACTGCATTTAGTTTTTGTACCTGTCCCCTCTCTGTTATCCTAAATCCTATGATTTGGGAGAGGTATGCACCAAGAGAGCTTGTATCCAACTCCTGAACACACATTCACACCCGAGTACATGTGACTAGACATATAGGTGCAAAGTGCAGTGCTCTGTTTGTGTGTTCACGTACCTCTCTCTCTCTATCTCTATCATCTCTCTCCATGGTTCAAAGTCGCGGTAGCGGCCTAGGTTTCAGCAGTCCTTTGTACTTGGTTTTGTTTTTGGTGTCGGGAGATACGCACCATTATGCTAGTTTTAGGAGCTTTAGAAATTTATAAAAAAATTATGAAAAATAAGAACAACAAGATGGATCAATTCGATAAACACAGAACAACATCTAGTATACATAACATTGTCCAGATGATAATACATGCATACTTTTTTAATGCTGTATTGTATAATAATTGGACAACAAGTTTTTAGGACTCTCTAAAAAGTATCTAAACACAACAAAAGAAACTACATAGTTATAAATCATTCCTCATTCTACTTTCTCTTACATCATCATCCTCTTCTGGTTCCTCGATAATAGTTATTATTATTATTTGATAAGTTAGTATGTACGTATACATATTTATTAATATTTATTACTGTTATTATTATTTGATAATTAATGTAAATATATAATTTATTTATTAATATTATTACTTACTCCGTCCCACCAAAATTCCCTACTTTTGGTATTATTATTATTACTCTCTATGTTGCACTGTTATTTTGTCTTTATTTCTCTGTTACACCTTTATTTCTCCTCGCTATGCCGTTATTTGTCGCCGCTATGCCATTATTTCTCCACTTTACTAAGAAATGTAGCCTATACACATCCTTTACATTGATAATGCTTGAAATCAAGTTGTCAATATCTTGGCAACGCCGCTGCTTCTTTGAACCATGTCTCTCTCCTCCCTCTTGATCATCATGTAATAAAGAGCATGGATAGAATTAGGGAGGGTTTTTGGTGGGCCATTACCCCCTAGTTTTTCAAATCTCAATTTAGGTTGTTCCTCCCACCCCTCCCCTCAAAATTGAATAAAATAAAAATTATATCGTAACTGAACTTACTCTTTTTATAGATTTCCTTGGACTTATTTATAAGGAATTAATGATATATTAATACTTTTCTAGTTTACGGGTTAGTATTCTCCATCTGTCCCCAAATGATAGTGAACTTTCACCTTTTGGGAAGTCCTGTAGTGATATTCCAATTTTAATATCAATGTATAAAATCTTATTATAATCAAGTAAGCTGTGATCTTAATTGCTGATTATGTTCAAGTCAAAAAGTTTTGACTATTACATATTATTTTAAAAAATATTTTTGACCATAGAAAATAGATGTATGGAATTATTAATATGGCCCATGCATAATGGAATATCTGTGGTACCATCCTTGATGGTGAGTGTAATTGTTTGATACTGTTGGGTTGTTTACAGCTTAAGTTCTTAAAACAGTTGGTTGTCTGCAATATTTTATTTGGATGTTAACATATTCTAGTTATAATAATGTCTCTTTTCTTGTTTATTTTCAGGAAGCTTTAGATACTGGAAATTGCAGCAGAATCCGTATTTTGATGCGATTTCTGACTGTTTTGGTAGGTTTGCTATTGCTGTTTAATTTTGTCATTCTATTTGTAGTCAGCTTCGTATTACTGTGCACATTATGGTAACTTGATTCTAAATTATTCTACTCCATTTAGTGGAATTGAGATTTAGAGGTAAAGTTCTTGTAAAGGATTTGGGAGTTATGATTTTAATCAAGATAGTGATATTTGGAAGTTAGTATGTATTTGATTGCATGAGGAGTTTCTAGTGTATACATGACACCTCTGTATTTATTACTTGTGTAAATAAAGGAAACACTAAGGTTAGACATACTTCACAGGCTTTTCTCAATTTTTTTTCACTGTAATCTTTTGTCTTCCCACCCCATTAATCAAGTATGAATGTAATTTACTGTGGGAGTTGCAAGGGACAAAAATAGCTTGCACTAATTGTTATTGCTTTTCTGTTCTACAGATGTGCAGCAAAGTTGTCCAACCGAGTTCGTTACTGGTTGTCTTTGAAACATTATTATCATCTGCTGCGACAACAGTAGATGAGGAGAAAGGAAATCCCTCTTGGCAAGCATGTGCTGACTTTTACATTACTTGTATTCTATCCTGTCTTCCTTGGGGTGGATCCGAACTTGTCGAGGTATCTTGATCCCCTTTCCCTTTTGTGTTTCATATATTAATAGTATATGTGTGCTGGAAAGTGGAAGCAACTTAAATACTATTATTTATTTACGAAAGAGTACCTGCCAATGGAGGCTACTTAGATTAGATGACACTTGGATTGTAAAGTTACTAAGACACAAGTTTTGTAGGTTGATGATTACTTATTTAGCTTATTTATCGTATGATTCCAGCATGCTTGGTAATTGCAGAACGCGTGGTATTAAGATCAAGACATGCTTCTTTTTATATATAAATTATTGGTCAATGTTTCTGTGTTTCCTAGTGGAGATCTCTTTTGATGTTTCAATAGTAGTTTTTAGACCATCTTATTTATTTGCTGATCATAGAGTGGCTTATGCTCTTAAAGTAGATAATTTTAGAGATTTGGTTACCCTTTTTTCATCTTGTTCTTTTACCCTTTTTTGTCCTTTTGTCATTTTGGTACAAAACTATAATACTTTTTGATGATATGCTTCAAATCCATCAATTAATGTGATTTGGCATTTGTTTCAATTTTGGATGAATATATGTTGAAGAAAGTCACTAATTTGAGTATTGCATTACTTATGTTTTTAAGTTTAATATTTTATTTTACTGTTAGTAATTCTAGAAAAAGTTATTACTGCACATTGGTCGATGTGTTATAGTTTTGTTGCATTTTCTGAATCAAAGGTGGTCTTTGTTGTGCTTTAACTTCGTCTTGGTGAGTTACAAACATTTCTTATGATGCTTGTATGGTTATTTTTGTAAGAACAAATTTCAATTTCTTTTGCTCTGTACAAGTGTTCACATGTAAATGTGTTAAGGTGAAAATAAAGTTTCCCATCCGCTACAGCTGAAAAGATGGATCAATTGAAGTTGTTGTGTTTGATGACAAACATATTAATGTGCAGCAAGTTCCGGAAGAGATTGAAAGGGTTATGGTTGGGATAGAAGCATATTTAAGTATTAGAAGACATGTTTCTGACATTGGTCTCTCTGTCTTTGAGGATACTGATAACACCGATAAAGCTCATGGCGAAAAGGTATGTTTTTTATGCTATTTTAAATCATTTTGTGAGTATTGCTTGCTAGTAGTTTTACTTTTCTCTTGCCTTTCCTTGAAAGAAACCTGAAAATTATTGAGACACAGAGAGGGAGTAAAGTGCAGCCTAAAGGATAGTGTCAAGCACCAGCAATTTAAATTAGTAGTTAAGGTTATTTGGGAAAGAAGTAACTAATGGTATTCTCTAGAATAACATACTCCATGTGAGTTGATCACTATAGGGTGTACGATATGGAAGTAAGTATAGGTTTAGCTTTATTTTCCAACAAGAAAGCTCTAGTGTAAAAATGTAGAAGAATGATGTAATTTATTATGCTTGATGAATGGAATGAAAAAGTAAAACTGAGAGACTCTTTGAGCTCTTCTCTCTTCCCCTATTTCTTCCCTTCTTCTGTCCATTCTTCTCCCCCAAATTCCATTTCAGTCTGGCTTAGGCCCTAATATATCCTTTTGAGCTTGTTCAAGACCCTAATATATAAGGTCCTGACAGATAGTAGTCTCTTTTTATAAGCGGAAGTACAAACTAAATAAAATAAAAAAGCACGTACAATATAGATCTCTAAACAAGCAAATTACAAACCCGCAACTCCATCGGAAGATGTGAGAATAACCTATATATCAGTCAAGGGTGAGTTTAGCCCGGGTTGTGCTAAAAGTTGAAATATTGAGAGACTGGGATATGTTATAGAAGCATCATAACAATAATTTAGATAAATGCATTTTCTTCTATGGAAAATAACTATGAAGAACGGATTCAGCAAGACACCAGGGAACTGGTGAAGGGATTCGGGTGCGGTTGGATTTGCTATCTAGGGGAATGGTTAAACAGAATCCCAAAATTTTGAACAAAAGACAGAAGTTTGTGCTCACACAAGCGGATTTCTTACCCAAAAAGTGTCCTAATTGCTTGGACGACTTTACTTCTGCTCTCCTCTTCCACGACGACTGGTGATCGACACTGAAATTCTCTTCACTCTGTCTCTCTTTTCTCTTCTGCGATCTTCTTGTCTCTCTTCGGCATCTTTTTCTTCAATCTTCTTCCGCTATCTATGAAGCATCGATATGAATACGTGATATGTATAGGACACGTAACCTGATACGTGATGCGACATTTTCACAAAAAGTAGTATACAATACATTCAGGATATATTGAAATTGTTATATTTTTGTAGATATAGATATATGTATAAATGATTAAATTATATTCCATAACTATAAGCGAGTAGTTATATTCGATGTTTAAGTCATTTAAAATACTATCATAACATAATTATAAAGGTGTGAATCAACATTTATCATTATTTTCTTCTAGTCTTAAGACTTATTTAATAGCATCATATTTATTATTACATAGCCAAAAGATAGGAGTCAAACGTTGCACCAAATAGACTGTTATTATCTCCAAGTCATATGACACAAAGCATGAAAGCAACCAGTCATGAATAAACTAAAAACAAGATAAAGCAAGCTAGTCCTCCTATTGTTGGACATGTCATAGCATTAGCTTCTGTATCCCCTTATGTATATGTATCTAGAAGTATCTGTGGGTATCGACACGACGGCATGTATCTAGCAAGGAGGCGTTGGCCTCCGAGAAGTATCTGTGCTTCATAGTCTGCTATCTTCTGTTTTCATTTGATATTTTTATAGTGTGTACCACACTACCACTGTGCTGCATTGTTTGATATTTTTGTGTTCTTTTTCATATTTATTATTGTATAGAAGTGTATTGTTTGCAACATGCTGGATTTGGGCTCATTTTGATATGGTCTTTATGAAATTAATTAATTAAACTTACTATTTTTTATTTTGTTTCAAAAATAGCCATGAAATCTCTAAAAGAAGTTTGATTTTTTTTGTTGTTTTAAACAGCCACGGAATATTTGAAATTAAGTTTGATATTTTAACTTTTTGTTCAAAAACAGTTATGAAATATCTGAATTAAGTTTTCAATTCATCATCTTAATAAATTTATATGCATATAGATATTAATCTAATAATATTTAAATATGTACGAATTCCCAAATCACTATTTTTTGAGATTTATCGAACCGCCGACTCCGCATATGGCAAACTTGAATACCTGCACCTGAATGCTTTGAAGGAAAATATTGTTTTTGACAATATACTTGAAAGCATATTGGTTTGTTAATGGTCATATATGTTCTTTATTGGTTTGATGTTTGGGAAAATTTTATTATAGAATTTTCAGGGGAATTCCTACCCAATTGGTTCTGAGAAATTTCTGGAGATTCCGCAGCATTTTGGAACTTAATTTGTCTGAATTGAAAAAGAGGCAGCAACTCTCAGCCTTTTGACTTTTGTTTGATGTATCCACAGGATTTTTTGGAAGATTTATGGGGGCGGATCCAAGATCTTTCCAACAACGGGTGGAAACTTGATAGTGGTATCTTATCTTTTAACTAATTCCTTTAAATATTTTACAGTCGTATATTACCCTGTTTTAAAAGTAAAAGTTATATTCCACATGAATCTTTGATAAATTGTTATGTAGCTACATGTTTTTCTGATATCTTGGTGTAGTACCATGAAGTTATTTCTTGTTTCTACTGCGAAGTTTGATGATAATATATATGGGCTTCGCTAACCACTCCAAAAAACGAAAGTAGGTTAGCATTTTTACCTAGAGGTGAATTTAACAAAACACAAATGTGATTGCAACATTATTTTTAAAGGAGGATAAAATAGTATTTGGCAAAAACAATAGTATTGAAAAAAAAAACTTAGCACTCGATTGTTTGCAGATTCATCCTTTTTAAAGTTGGTGTTTTACCAAAATATCCCTATAATTAAAGAGCGTAATAGGAATATTGTGGGTGGTTTGTAACTTCACTTTTGGGCACAAATGCAAACCTACTCCCTTATTTGGGTGGTTAGCAAAACCCTTTATATTTGTGTGTGTTTTTGAAATTAGTAATTCGGGTCATATTGGATTGATTTTTTGTGAAACTAAACAGGGATTACTTAAGTTCTCATTGCTATTTCTTTTTCTGATAAGTGCTGTTATTGCTATTTCTTATTCTGATATTCACTATTGTTAATCATTGAGTGAATAAAAATATTAATATTAAAAAGAAGAATAAAAATAAAGTATTCTACCTCTGTTACACTTTCCCTTATTTCTTCCCACACACCAAGTATTTTTCGTAACATTAGTAAAAAATCCAAATATATTAATATTTTGTTTATAATATTGAGATCAACTCCATAAAGAAATATTATCATTAAAAGAAAATTATTCTATAAATTTAGTAAAAAATTAACCATTAAAATTTTGATAAAAATGCACGTGTTCATTAAATGGCAAAAAAGTATTGAATTATTCTTAGTTTTGATATAATCATACGATTCAATAACATAAATCAAGTTATAGGTTTCGATTTCAATTATATTATCTAAATACTTGGTGTATTGGACAAAATTGGAGGGAAAGGGTAATGGAGGGGAGGAGGGGAGCCAAGTCCGTATTCTACTATATTAAAATAATTTGCTTTGATGATTTGGTTGAATAAGTGTAACGTAATGGAATTTTGATTGGTTCAAGAGTATTTGTTTCTTGGTCTAGAATTGCTAGTCGGGTGGATGCACAGCTAAGCCAACTATGGCAATTGCCATAGCTGGAATTTTAATTATTAGGTTTTTGTTATATAATATTATGTTATTTTTTGAAAGCATGTAGTAATGTTTCTTTGTGATAAATATATAATTTAATCAACAAATTGAAGGAATGAGATAAAAGTAAAAGAAAACTGTTGTTTTCAAATCATTCATTTTCAACTTGACTAAACAAATATAATAGTGGAATAGTAGTATATTTTTGTGTAATAATCCTTCAGTTTCAGAAAATGAGTTCCAAGTTGACTAATCGATTTGTATATTTTTTTGTAATAGTCCTTCAGTTTCAGAAAATGAGTTCCAATTTGACTAATTGAGTTGTATTACTCCGTAATATCCTTCAGTTTCACAAAATGATTTCTATCATGCCGGAAATGTTGAACCCAAGACCTTATATATCAAGAGTTTTGATACCTAACGAAACAGTAAAGCCTAGCTGAAGCTTCTCTCTTGTTGGCTGGAAGGGGTATCCTAGTTTTACGTCCTACCACTCTCATGCATGGTAACCCTTTAAACCGAGGACATCGGACATGACATAGAAAAAATGAAGAATTTGTGATCACTTGCGCAATAACAACAGAAAATCAGTGAGGATCTCACGGGTGTGGGATTCGAGTGTAACCCTGTTAGTCTTTTAAGGGAGCCGTCGGCGATTGAGACTACTACTACAAAAGTAGCTAAAGAGCGAAGGGAGTCCTAAATAGACGACCGAGCGGAGGTCTTCATTGAGTTCTTTTTTTAATGGGAATAAGAAGCGGACTCCGATTAGCCCTCCCGTTAACCCAAAGCGTTAGGGAGGGCCCCTGTACATCTGAGGCAACAAACAAATGACCCAATAATGTGACAGGTCTGCATAAACATAAGCACTCCTTTGTATGGACCGTAGGCTACCCAAGGAGTTCCACTTTGAGTTCTTAGCTCTGAGTGAGGATACCCCGGGCGGGGGATCCGAACGAACTAGGAGCGAGTAGTTCCTTCCGAGTTAGAGCTCTCTCTTCCTCTTATAACAAGAGGTAGTTATCCTCTTATATCATGCTAATAAAAATGCACTACTAATTAAATTTTTTTTTATTTGATACAGTCAAAACATGAGAGATTATGCAATATTTTCAAGAAATGAAGACCCCAAATTTTATCATTGCAAATGATATATTTTATTTTGGATATTAATTAATCAATATTCTTATAATTTGAAAAACATGTCTGTATATGTTTTTTCATTTCAAAATTATAAGATCATTATTAACATTTTGAAAGTCAATTTAAAACATTTTTAAACTCAAAATTGATATGATTATTAAACATTAAGAAAAAAATAAATATTATAATTAGTTAGTAGTACATTTTAGATAGTTTACAATATTCATCTTTGTATTGTCAAAAATTAAATAATTTATGTCAATTTTGAATGTGAAAATGTCTCCAATCAACTTTAAAGTCAATAATGGTCCTATACTTTAGGACGGAGTGGGTATATAATAGTATAATCCTTTCACAATTTTTTTTTATTAATATATAATGTGATAGCTGAGATGAATTCCTGGATCTGCCCCTGGTCAGGGTCATGCTGAACCCTTTCTCGAGTTCCGGGATATGTGCATATCTGTATGCACTTTGAGTTGAGATGTTCTGTTGCATTGTGTACTGAGGCATTTTTGGTATGTAATATATCTATTGGGCCAGTAGCTAAAAGAAAGTCCTGCTTTATCTTGCACAAGGGAAGGGCAGCATAGCATTAGCTTCAATTGAACAAGCTTACTTGTCAAAAGTTGTTCAATTGAATTAGTTTGCAATTATGAATGCTGATTTTTTTAAACTTCTTTATTTACTAAAAAAAAACTTAGTGAGGAAATGTTTTAGCCTAACATGGGATTGTTTGCATGACATAGAAAGGAGGTTAGTTGCTCTAAGTCAATCAAGTGATATCATTTAGCCAATATATTTTTTATTTATATCATAACATTACTTGTTATAGCTTACAAGTCTAAATCCACTTATCATATGTTTGAGTCGTTGAGAGTGGGAAAGGTCTAAATGAAGTTGCTTTAATGCTAGAGTTCTTGATTGTCTCTTGCTATCTGATTTCTGCTGTTTTTATATTATTTTTCCATTTTGTTTCTAGTCCCTAGACCACACCTTCAATTTGAGGCACAACTAGTTGCTGGAAAATCTCATGATTTTGGACCCATCAGCTGCCCTGAGCAGCCAGATCCTCCTGCAGCACTCTCTGGGATCACCTTTGGCAAACAAAAGCATGAAGCTGAACTGAAGTATCCTCAAAGGATACGCAGGCTTAACATATTTCCTGCCAATAAAACTGAGGTAATTTGCTAGTTTAGAATCTTTATGTGCGTTACTGCATACACTTTTATGGATGTTTTATGCAACTGCTCTTGGCTTATGAATTTGAAATTTACCCCAACACCTCTCTTTTTAAAAACCTTGACCTTGTCTCAGCTGTATTCCATGACTGTATGCTTTACGTATTTAGTTGATTGATAGACATTTACTTGGTAAGTTGTTTGTAGAGAGCAATGGAATTGTTTCTTTAGTGTCCTTGTCTTTGTTGCACAATATGACACCTCATTTCACAACAGTAATGCTGTTTTTTTTTTTTTAAGATTGTGAAATTGAAGCAGCTCTTTAGTTAAATTGCAACTTGCAAAATGTTTTCCATTGACATACTCCTAAATAATGATTTAGCATTATCATTTGTACTGAATACAAAAAGGTTATGTTATCTAGCATCGTCATTATTGCTTCATTAGCAATATCGTGGAAATGCATGCTCAAGCAAATTCATAACTATTATTTATATACAAAGAGAGAGTTGCCAATGGGATAATGGTTCTTCTACTTGCTGAATGTGAATTTTGTTTGTCACACTAGCTGTTGCTCTCTACATGCATTTGAACTTTTTCTGCTGCCATAAAATGCTGTTCGCCTCCTTTGCTTAAACCGAAGCTATTCCATAGTTCGTTCCAATGATGGTCTTTTTGGTCTCATCCATATATCGATCAAAGTCAAAGAAAAAGAATGCTTTTTCATTCCACGAAGTTAAAGTGGAAAAAGTGAGATGAAAAAGAGAAGGAACAATGGGAAGAATCGACGAGGAATCTGGAACATTAAAAAACTAAAACTAAAGTAGTGAACAAACAAAGCGTAATGCTGCACTCATGTATTAAATTTTTATTTTTTTGTCTCAAATTTAAATTTGCATTCACTTAAACATACTAATAAGAGCCTACTGTCTGGTATAACTGTCACTTTTTTTTTCCTCCAATTGACGTATTAGATTTTTAGTATGATGCTTATGGACTTGGTAAGCTGTTTTATGAAGTTGTATGCTATTTTGATGTAAAATTTGGTGTACTCGTCAATATGCATATGGCCTTTGTACTCTTTACTTGCACGTTGTCACTATTTTTTGTTACCTACTGGATGGCAGGACTTGCAACCTATAGATCGCTTTGTTGTGGAAGAGTATTTGTTGGACGTGCTTCTCTTCTTGAATGGCTGGTTTGTAGACGTTATTGACTCATTACCTTTGTGGTTATTATTGATTTGTCATTAGCACTTCTGCTGCGTTTTTTGTATGCATTCTAGATATTGTAGCTTACAAGTCAATACATTTTGTTGGTTATGTATGAATCACAATGGTAGACTGATTCGAGTTTTTTTAGGAGTTTTATCTTCTGCTGAGAGCAGGTTTTACTTAGCAATGGTCTTCATGTTTCCAATTCATGAAATAAGCTTTTCCTTGATCTTTTTCTTTTGTGTTATATATTTCATCCTCATATATAATCAACTGGCATATAAAAATTGGAAAACCACCATAGTTGTCACGGCGCCACGGCGAGACGCGACGGTAGTTGACCGCCAGGACGCCTAGGCGATAAGGCACCCGCCATGGCGTCCATATGGCGACAAGTCGTTGACAATGTACAATTTATATATTATTTGTTTTACTTCAAAAGCATATTCGACAAAAAAAATTATATACATTAAAACTCAAAACATAATAACTAACACTATGTATATAACAATTAAAAAACACAATTATATATGAATACTTCACAATTAAAATTCAAAAATAAAACACTTGATATTGAAAACTAGTAGAACAAGTTAACAAACACTACATAGAGAATAAAAGATAACTAAGTCAACAATCATCACATATTACAAGTTTAATAAATAATAAAAATTACACAATATAGCTAGTACATGAGTTATGATGAGTCATGGGTACACAATGACTTAATTACTGGACTTGGGCCAGCTACCAAGGCGTAAGCCTTGGCGGCTCGGCGTCCAAGGCGTTGCCTTATTCTTCTCTAGCGCCAGGACGCCTAGTCGTCGCCTAGACGACGCCATGGCGACGCCATGACAACTATGAAAACCACACATGAACTGTATATCATCATGGTGGCCTTGTCAAAGAGATCTTCACAAAATATTCCTATTCAATTGAAGTGGGTATTTTTTTGGAGGTGATGCATTTTGTGTAACTCGGTAGGGTGAATATCATTTTGGTGGCAGCAACAGTTTATATGGTATGGGAATGGCTGTACCTATTGGTCGAAAATGGGATAAAGGGAATGCATCTTTTTTTCTTTTTTCTTCTTCTTCTACAGTTTGTTTCAGTTGTGAATAATGTTATCTTTCTTGGATGGGATCAACTGAACTACTTCCCCCCTTTCCTAGTTACGATATATGCTATATTATTTACCATTGTCTTATTAACAATGGTAAATAATGGAAGGAGTGCAATGAGTGGCACCTATTAGTGTTAGGCATGTCATTTGCAATGAATGTTGAAGTCCGATATCTTGTGTTTATAATTTTCTTGTTGGTGTAGATTTAATTTGATTTTTCCTGGTGTTTTTGGCGTCTTCGCTTCATATTGTAAAGTGAAGCTATTTGTTTCTATCTAAAAACAATAAAAAGTGAAGGCATTTGTTCGTCCCAAAATCTGTGCTGCTTCACCTACTGTTCTTATTTTTTTTGTTTCTTGATTTATGCAAAGCTAGTCGAAAGGAATGTGCTGCTTACATGGTGGGTCTTCCTGTTCCTTTCCGATATGAGCATCTAATGGCAGAGACAATATTCTCTCAGGTAAGAATTAAATTTTTTGGTTCCCTGGTTGACTGATAGGCTGATTTTTTTAATCATGTTTTTTTGTGCCTTTTCCTTGTTTTCTTTTAATTCCCCCACCCACAACCCCCCAAAAAAGAAAAAAAAAGTATTTTGTATTTTGTGCTGACAAATGGTATCAACATACCTAAATAGTAGAATTTTTTTATTATATTATCCTGAGATGCTTTAAAGGCTGTCTTTCTTATTGGATTACTAAGCCTTCCTTTAAATTTTAGTAATATTTTTGTCTATTATTTCAAGTAAGGTCATACATAAGTAAATTCAGAGGAAAATATAAAGAAGTTGTTGATATCTATTTAAAATAATCAAACAAAAATGCCATTTACATGGTGTATTATGTTATGCTTCTTTTTCCAGTTTTCCACTGCACTTGCTTCAATTTATTATTATTTTCTAATGTTGACTATTCGTTGATTAATGAACCAATACTTTTTTTTCCCCTTCTGTTCCTTCTTGCAGCTTCTTTTACTGCCACAACCTCCATTTAAGCCAATATATTACACATTGGTTATCATTGACCTTTGTAAGGTATTGTAGAACATGAACTAGTGACTAAACCATGACCTCCTTTTTCTTTTTATTACGCTATTTAGACTTCAAAATGCGTGAACTTGAATTGATAAACTATCTTATGTTTTTGTGGCTTTCTAACTACAATATTTCACTGTTAGGCTCTTCCAGGGGCCTTCCCATCAGTTGTAGCTGGTGCAGTCCGTGCTCTTTTTGATAAAATTGCTGAGTTAGATATGGAGTGTCGAACACGCCTCATCCTGTGGTTCTCTCACCATTTGTAAGTTAAGCTTCTAAAATTTAGTTAGTATGATTTGATATGCATTTCGTAATCTGCAAGCATTTCTCTTCTACTTTAAATGAAATGAGAAATTTTGATCAAGGCACTAGCATTGTTTTTGTTTGTGGTATTCTAGGGATGCAGTGTCGATGAAATCTATAGTTTTCATGGGCCAGATGTTTGAAGGCACCTCTTATAATTTTGTGCTGCATTATGCTCTGTGTATCGGGGTGATTAGGAGTGATGTCTGTTTAGCTGCCGTGGGATTGACCTAGTGCAGCCTCCTATCCATAATCCACTTTTGACCATCAATCAGGCTCACTGCAACTTTTCAGTGCCACTTTTTGATCTAAATCTCCTTCTGAATATCGTGTTTCATTTCAAAAGCTAAAAGTATATTGGTAATTGCCTAATGCCTACCTAAAAATGAAATTTGTCAGCCTTTTTAGAGTTAATTTACATTGGCAAAAGACACAAAAGCTATGAAATCTGCCTCTAGTGCTCTTACATAATCTTTAGCCGCTCCTTAAATCCATGGACATGTAACTGCAGTGAATACTACGCAGTTAAAGAATTATCTACTAGGTGATCTTGGGTTTAGAATTGAATTGGGTATCACCTGTTTGAAAAAATTATTCATGGATTGCTTGGCGTTAAAGTAAAATTTCCAATTTTGGGGCTAGGAAAAATTTATTAAGAAAAGATCTAAGCAAATCGTAGAATGCTTTTAAGATCGAAGGTATTTGAGGTTTGATCTTTTGAGCCATGACGACTCCATGAAGTTCAAAGTTTGTAGGTAACGTAAAAAAATTCAAATTATATTCTACTATTGATATGTTTGTTGTTTCTCGATCTCGCAGATCTAATTTTCAGTTCATTTGGCCATGGGAAGAGTGGGCTTATGTGTTGAACCTTCCAAAATGGGCCCCAAAGCGTGTGTTTGTTCAGGAGGTTTTGGAAAGAGAAGTCCGTTTGTCATACTGGGACAAAGTTAAGCAGGTAATGACTAGCAAAAAATTGCTTCATGTCAATGACAAAGAACCAAGTTGTCCTTCATTAGTTTCAAAACTTCATTGATGTGCACATTATTCTATGTTCTGCATACAGTTAGATTTTTATGCTTATTTTTACCTTGCAGACATTGTTTACTACAATAATGCTACGTTGGTACCCTACAATTCTCTGAAATAGAACTTCTCAGAATGTCTCGTCTTTCTAACGTGCCATTTGGGTTAAATCACTTTTGCCTCATTGAACTGGACCTCAATTTACATATGCATCATTGAAGTAATTTTATTTACATTTGACCCACTAAACTGGAATTTTTTTACAAAACGTTACAATATTTGTTAACTTGTTTGACTTTAAACAGAATAATTAGCACGTGAGAGAGAGGATGTGTACATGGCTCATTATCTGTCAACGTGGCATACCATATCAGAAAAGAAGATAAAAAATTTACTTAACAAAATAAACAATTAAAACATCTTAATCAAATTAAATGAAACTAATTAAAACTTAAAAGCAAGCAATACAAGCATCTTCTTCCCCAAATCAAGAACCCAGTTGATTCAAAAAATTACAGAACTCTTCAATCCCTATCATCTTTAACCCAAAGATCAATCTCTCCTAGTGTTATCAAAGGCGTGCCTAGGCTCGAGGCACAACGAGGCGTGAGGACAGGGCCTCGCCTTGCTTGAAGCGCAGCCTCTTCAATGAGGCGCATGCCTCTGTCGATGAGGCGTGAGGTGGCTTAGGCGATCGCCTCTTAGAAGTCAAATCTCAACCATTGATTATTTTATCAAAACTCTATCTGGGCTGTCGTTTTAACTTAAAAGGGAACAACGTACATAGATCGGCATCAGAATTTATACAGAGAAGGAAAGAAAGAAATTGACGATCCTCAACCATCTCTTCCTCAAATTGACGATCGGCGACGACACACATGGTTATTAAGGCGTCGCCTAAGCGTCGACTAGGAGTCCAAGAGGGTACTCAAGGACTAGGCGAGGATGCGCTTTAGTTGAAGTTCGTAAGTCGAGCGCCTCGACAAGGATGCGCTTTAGTTGAAGTTCGTAAGTCGAGCGCCTCGGCAGTGAAGTCGCCGCTTTTGGTTGCCTAGGCGACAACTCGAACAACTTCCTGTTAAGTTGTCACTTTCCAACCCAGAACTTTGGGAGGGAGTAAGAGATGAAGAGAGAAACTCTTAATTGCTTGTCGAGATGTTGCTACTTCGTTCCTCTAATTAGATTGTCGACCGGAGAAACATGATACACGAATTGTGTTGATTTATGTTTGGCTTTTGTTTGAGTATGACTGTATGTGTCAGTATGATCCATTTATTATCCAAACAAGCCTTTGCTAAAGGTTTACAACACTGTAAAAAGTACTGTCCATGTGGGCCCGTATGTCTCCCAAGATATACTCCTGGTTTAGTGGTTCACCAAGATTAATATGTGGTCATATAAGTTGCCACGTGTTAGCTAAGTTACAACTTTAAATTAAAATGTTTTAAATTTCATGTTTATTTAATCACTAAACTGACATTTAAATTCTCACTTAAGTATACCTAATAATTATCTTTTATATTCAAATATATCCTAGAAGTTTGACATTCTTTCATTACACATCCTTGAACTTTCGTTCTTTGCAGTTTTGGCCCCTTTTATAGTAAATAATTTTTTTGACTTGTATATGTGTGTATATTTGTGTGTGTGTGTGTATATATATATATAAATTATACCTATTATTTCAAGTTTAATGCATATAATTTTCCTAAGTTTAATGTATTTGAGAAGTACAATACATATAAAATTATACATATATAAATTGTACATTGTTAATGACTTGTCGCCCTGTGGACGACTAGTCGGGTGTCTTATCGCCTAAGCGCTAAGCTCCCGCCTTGACTTGTCGCCTTGACAACCATGACGGTAAGTACATTTGCCTCTTTCATCTCATCTCAAACTTTTTTTTTATATCAGTCGGAGCTTCTCATCTCAATCTCCTCTTTTTCTCTTCCATCTCATTTTTTTCTTTCTTTTCTATATATGGCACTATTGAACAACCGTTCCTCTCTTTCATCTCTTCAGCTTGTGTGCGTGTGTACTGTGTATATATATATATATATATCCTCTCCATCTCTGATTTTTCTTTATATATATTATTATTATTAATTATTCTTTTCTTTGCTACGGTTCCACTCAATTAAAAAATAAGTATTTTATGGCTTATGCATGTTGGTCCAAGTGATGGCTTTTAGTCATACATACTTATTTAAATATTTGAATAGTCCAACAAAGGACAAAGAATTTACTTATGAACACTAAAAAGAAAATTTAAGAAAATTCTTTATTATGAGTTCAATTCATCTTTATAATATGAATAAGTAGAAAAACACTTTATAATGTGAGCTATACATAGTTGTTGATTTTTCTTTTCTTTTCTTTTGTTGTTGTTGTTGATAATGGACTAGACTTTTGATTGATGGGATTTTAATGCAATATTAAGGGGGGGGGGTGGATAGCCTTTTTAGTTATCTTTCATGTAAATAAAAGTATAATGCATAAATCATTTTTTGCTTGAGATAAATACTTGTATAATTAGTTCATATATACTTGTATATATATTTTGTTGTACTTTTTAGTATGTGCACCTCACTTCGATAAGACGCGTGCTTCGCCTTGCGCCTCGCACCTAGGCCCCAGGGAGACCTTGCACTCGGTGCGCTTCGTGCCTTAAATAACAATGATCTCTCCATCTCTCTCTACTATGCACCACTAGATCCTCAATCCTTTGTCACCCAATCACCCCAGTCCCCTACCAAACTAGTTCTGCTTAGCAATCACAGCTTCTTACAACCACTATCTCCAATTTTAAAAAATAATAAAGGAAAAGAATATTGTGACCTATCTAGATCTAAGTTTTGGAGGTTGATGATTGGGTTATTTTGGTTAATCTGGGTTGTGGTTGTGGTGATTGTAGTTTGTTATGTCCGATGGACGATGGTGGAGGCCAATCAAATGGGTTTTCAATAGATTATTCATGGCAACTTAGATTATACCCATCAAATTTAGAGAGAACAAAAGATGAACATGGAGATTGAAAATTTTGTTTTAATTAAAGAAAAAGAAGTTTGCGTGATGGAGCGACGACGAATGAAGCACGTTTCTCTTTCTTGAATTTCAAATTTGGGGCTACGCTTTCTTAGATTTCAGATTTGGGAATGCTCTTTCTTGAATTTCAGATTAGGGGTATTTCTTGGAGAAAGGTTAACGATTCAATGGATGAGAAAGTAGTTTAAACATCTTAGTTTGTTTAATTTATTTATTTATAGTTTAATCTGTTTAGTTTGTCTAATTTTTCAATTTTTTTTTGAATTTATTTGATAAACCTATAAATTGGTTACAAATATTTTTTTTTTCCAATTTTTAATACATTTCATCGTTGCCACATCATATTTTAATCTACTAAAACACATAAGCATCCAATGTGGTGCCACATAGATATTCTGTCAACTTTTAACTCTTTAACAATTTTTTTAATTTTTGTAAAATAATTGTAGTTTAGTGAGTTGACTGGGAAAAAAAATTAATTCTGTGATGCAAATGTAAATTGAGGTTTAGTTCAGTGGGGAAAAAGTGATTTAACCCCATCCCATTTGAAATCATTGATAATTATTATTGTTAAATTACAAATTGTACATTACAATGTGAATATTCATATAACAGACCTTTGCAAAATTTAAATTGTATGCAAGGAAATGTATGTTTTGATTGATATGTCCTCAGAAGTTGTAGCCTAATTGTTAAAGATTTATTATGGTGGGTATGTCCATGTTGTTTCCTATATATATCCCATGTCCATGATTCATATTAGATGGTTTTCTTGACTTCTTAAATTTCCCCCTTGAAGAGTATTGAAAATGCCTCTGCTTTAGAGGAGCTCCTTCCTCCAAAGGGTGGACCAGACTTAAAATACAGTGCAGAAGATGGAGCTGAACATGCACTTTCTGCAGAACTCAAAGGTATGGTGAAAGGAAGAAAAATTGCTCGTGAAGTCATATCTTGGATGGATGAAAGTGTGCTCCCAGCTCATGGTTTGGATATTGCCCTCAAAGTGATTGTTCAAACCCTTCTCGACATTGGATCGAAGAGCTTTACGCATCTGATTACTGTCTTGGAGAGATATGGTCAAGTCATTGCAAAGATATGTCCTGATCAAGAAAAACAGATTTTGCTAATAGATGAAGTGGGTTCTTTTTGGAAAAACAGTGCTCAGATGACAGCCTTAACAATCGATAGAATGATGGGTTATCGACTTATATCTAATTTAGCCATTGTGAGATGGGTCTTCTCTCCAACAAATGTTGAGCAGTTTCATACATCCGATCGTTTATGGGAGGTAGACCATCCTAGCTTCTAGAGTTCTAATTTATAATTAGATGAAATCATCATTTTTCCTACTTACCTGATTAACTGCTCTTATTGAATTGTATGTAATGTATTTTTTTTTATTCGTCTCTTTTTCCTTTTCTAGTATATTTAAATATAATATCATGTTGTGGAGATATTCTCTTTGACAATAGTAAACCTACTGCTTGAATATTAGCGAAGAGGGATAACTTGCAGGAGGAGTTGAGAAGAGTATATCATAGAGTAGTCACTACTTGCACTCTCCAACAGCGAAGACTTGCCTATTGTTCTCTCTCTCCCCCCAAAAAAACCAAAAAAAAAGTATTCTTTTGTTTAGTAAGCCTTTTTTGTGTCATATGCCTTACCTTTGAATGAGCTCATAAAATATGTTTCTAGATATTCTCTCTTTTATGTTATAATTTATATATTTTTTTGAATTTAAAGCTTTTCTGAATTTGTTTATAATCCCTTTTTCTTGGTTAACAGATTCTCAGAAATGCTGTTAATAAAACATACAATCGTATTTCTGATCTAAGGAAAGAGATTTTGTACCTCAAGAAGAGGGTTGTATCTGCTGAAGAAACTGCATCCAAAGCTCAAGCGGAGTTGGACACTGCTGAGGCAAAGCTTACACTTATGGATGGTGAACCTGTTCTTGGTGAAAATCCTGTGAGAATGAAGCGTTTGAAGTCGAGTGCGGAAAAGACAAAAGAGGAGGAGGTATCTGTTCGTGAATCTTTAGAGGCAAAGGAGGCTCTTCTTGCTCGAGCTCTTGATGAGATTGAGGTTCTTACTGCATATATACTCCTTTTTGTTTCCATTAATTCGTTATTGTCTACAAAAAATGAATTAACTGTTTGGAAATTTATACAACACTTCAAACCGACTCCGAATAGCCTCCGTTAGCCCAAAAGAGGAGATATATTTATTTGAATTCTGTCAGGGGCCATGATTATCTAGCTATTTTATATGTGATCTAGTAACTTGTGTTATCTAGTTAAGGTTATTGTATGCAATGATACCCTGGAGTTTTTCATGTTATTCTATCATCATATCTTCTAAAAAGGTTAAGCATTTGCTTGGTAAAAGTTGTGACGATCACATCAATTTAACTGAAGTTGAGGGATTAAAGTTCAATTTTATTTTTTTTTCACATGTGCCAGCTTTTTTGTTTGTGAACTCTGACAGGCTTAAATTGCACTTGCACTTTAGAAGCAAAATTTGAATGTTGTTGTAATAGACGAGTTTTAGCCTACTTTTCGCTGTGTTTGGAGTTAAATTTAGCCCCCTTTGAACAGAATCTTTGTGATGTTTACAGGCATTGTTTCTCTCCTTGTACAAAAACTTCTCAAATGTGTTGATGGAACGTCTACGTGATGCATTTGGAGATAAAGCAGTGCAGCAGTCCGATCAGCCTGACGAAATGGCGATTGATCTTGAAGATTCATCTGCGATGGAGTTGGACCAAGAGAATGGAAGACCCAAGAAAAGGCATTACAAATTTCTAACTTTATTCTGCATTAGTAGGCATTTTTACGTCTTTTATTTTAACCTTTTCTTTTTTGTGTTTTGCGTTAAACCAACAGTAACTTAAATGGGGGAAGGACTGGCAGCGGTTACAGTGTAACTGAGAAAGAGCAATGGTGTTTATCAACTCTAGGTTGTGTCAAGGCCTTCTCAAGGCAATATGCTTCTGAGGTAAGTTCCATCCTTCCTTCTTCTTCTTTCTTTGTGGTTTCTTCTTTGTTTGATACCCTAATATCTGTTTTACCCTTTGGTGTAAACCCCCTGGCACCAAAGTGCTCTTTAAAGACCTGCAAATAAAAGTCAATTATTTAAATGACCCCTTCTTGACAAGTCATTTGGTGATCACTTGGGTATATTTAATGAAATTAGGATGTTGTATCATTTTATATTAGAATCACTAAAAAGTGGACTCTTCTTTTCTTTTTCTTATTTTTTTATTTTTTTTTTGGAGCAAAAATATTTGAAAAATGTGACTCTTGTGGAACAGATGGAGTAGTTGGTGACAAAGGGTAATATTAATACCCTACCTCCAAGAATGTGACATGTCTATTATGTGTTTGAAGAGACAAGCCTGTTCACCTTTTATCGTAAAAGCTGTGAAAATTGGAAAATCATGAAAAAGTTTCATAAATGAGAAATCTCTTTATGCTGCCGTGTGTTTCACAATGTAAATTAATTTCCTTTGAGAAGAAGCGGCTGCTTATTATGTTCCAGACCCTTCATTAATATGTATATATTTAAAATTTTCCTGTATGTGCTCTGTTCGACAGATATGGCCTCACATTGAGAAGTTAGAGACGGAGGCATTAGGGGAAGATGTGCATCCTCTTTTCCAGAAAGCTTTTTATTCCGGTCTACGTCGACCTATGAATGCGTTATAAACTTCTTTTGATGCATCTGCTAGATCTATATGCCTTTTTCTGTCATCAATTTCTTTCTCTAGATTGGCAGAAGTGTAAAATTGCAAAGCAAAATAGTTGTGAAGTATGTAGGAGCTGTTGATTTGATACAGTTCTATGTACAATTCTGATGTTAGATAAAACAGCAAAATTGTGGGTAACAAAAAGGGCCACTTTGTCTTCCGGCAACTTGTCTGAACCATATTTATCAGCTTTATTTTATTTTTGTTGCACTTTTCGTTTTTTGATTATTGTCTCATGATATAATTGATATGAAGGATCCTTAATGGAACACACCCACTAATTTTATCCAAGACAATTGCATGAAGCAGAGAATGTAATATTCCGAACTCTAATAAGATTTGTATATGTAAATTATGTGTTTAATAAATGAAATTTCTTGTTCCGACTCTGTGTTATGTGATGATATACTCTAATGAATGACTGTTCAGAGAATCATTGAAAACTTAATACGATTCGAAAACGCTATCGTATACGTTTAGAATTAGAGCATATAACCTAAAACAAGGTATTAAGAAGTTTAAAACCTTAAGCCCTAATAAGATTCTAATTTTGTGTTTAATAAAGATCGAAATGATATTTCGAACCAGGTGTTTTATAATTTTATAGTGTAAACGATGAATTTGGTCAAATAAATTTTTTTTTGTCAAACTGGTTAGTCGTGCTTACATTGACAAAATGATTTGTCATGCTTTCCATGATTTCACCAAGAAGTATCTCGACAAATTATTTTTAGTAATGTGCTTTGTCGTGCTTAAATTGATATAGTGCTTACGGTAACAAGTTGCATTGTCGAGCTTGTAAGATATTTTCATTGAGGAGTTTAGAAGATAGGTTCAATTGCAAGCTGCATTGTCGAGCTTAGAAGATATTTTCATTGAGGAGCTTAAATTACAAGCTGCATTGTTGAGCTTGAAAGATATTTTCATTGAGAAACTTAGAAGATAGGTTCAATTGCAAGCTGCATTGTCGAGCTTGAAAGATATTTTCATTGAGGAGCTTAGAAGAATATTATAAGAATATGCTAGGGTGCAAAGTGTAATAAGCCGAGCTCCTAACGTGCAATTAGTGAAACTTGGTTTTCCTATAAATAGCAAGCTTAGTTCTTCATTATTTCCTACCATTTCAAGAACAGTTCAAGAGCAAAAACACTCTATATTTATATTCTGAGAGATATTATGAGATAAGAATTACTTTCTAAGCATCGAAGCGCTACGCGATTGGAAGTAAAGCTAGCAACTACAAGAGGTATTACTCTAGTGGTTATTATTTTCATTCTTCTTTATATATTTAGTAAAAATATACTTTTATAAGCAGTTATAGTGCCCAAATTATTTTAAGTATATAGTGCATAAGTTCTATTTACAAGCAGTTATAATGCCCAAATTATTTAAAATATATAGTACAAAAGTCCTATTTACAAGCAGTTATAATGTTCGATTTATTTATCTTATATATTAGAAAATATACTTTTATAAACAGTTACTATGTCCGATTTTCTTCAAGTATTTAGTAAGAATATTCATTTTATAAGCAGTTATAATGCTGAAATTATTTCAAATATAATAGCCGAATATTCATTTTATAAGCAGTTATAATGCTCAATTTATTTTAAATATAGTTGATGAATATTCATTTTATATGTAGTTATAATGCTGAAATTATTTCATGTATATTAGAAGGAGTCTTATTTATAACGGTTATAATATCCGAAATAAAACTTAAAAACTTTAATCGTTAAATGTTTAATTAGTTTACATGAACTTATAATCGTATAGGATTTACGACGAACGTTTATACCGTTATATTTATCTGTAATACGAGACAAGATTTCTAACGCTTAGTATTGGTATAAATAGACTACGTGACACCGATAGACCGCGTAAACTAGACGAACTACGCACAGACAAGTCTCCAAACTTTATTACCTTTATGGAAGTATTATACATTTTGCTATCAATTGTTGTGAAGTTATTGCTTCTTGATTCAGCATAACTTACAAATGAATCATTATTCATATATTGTTTATTCGAGCATGAATTGTTGTGTCAAGTCAAATTATTTGGTACGGCATCTTATAATTGAGTATACAAACACCCTATATGGGTTGTTATTGTCAATAATATATTGACGTTTAGTGCATGTTGAGCACGATTAGAATGATATGCATACTCCTAGGATATCTCGATTAGGCTGATCCGCTATAAGATATCTGAACAAAACTGTTCTAAGTCATTGAAGGCTGACAAAACTGGTTGAAACACATGGTTCATGTACTGAACCCTCAGTTGGCATAAGCTTTTGAACTTCTTTCAAATCAAACACATTGTGTTTACATTTTTGAAATAAACTTGTTGAGCATTATGTAGCTCATCCTTGTATAAACTTTCCTTTGCAGTTTTAGATGGTAATCTCGAAATTTCAGGAACAGACAAGGGAAAGAGACCGTGTTAATTAGTTTTATCTTACTGTTTTGAATAAATTAAAGTCTTATAAGACTTTATTGTAATAAGAACATAGTACTGAGAATGTTGTAATCAACCTTAAGCTTATGTAATATATATCATCTTTGTTACATCTCTTGCGTTGTATTTACATTCTTAGTTAAGTTAGAAAGTAGCATTTGATCTAGTACAGTATCCTTATGAACTATACATCTGAATGAGGGTATTTAAATGATATTGGGAGTTCTGTAAGCGTTGAGGTTACACTTAATGAGCGCTGGTAAGGTGCCACCTTTACCGGAATGCGCCCCTCAGTTCCAAGAACAATCTTATCATTAATACTGTGAATGGCAGATAGATGAGGAATATTGATATGGAAGAGATATTCATAAAATATGAATCTATACATCCAAGTGAGGGTATCCAAACACAGTGAACGTTCTGGCCAGAACTATTATCTGTTATGGGATACTGTGAACCTTGGATAGATAGAAGTTATATATTATGGATATTTATAGTTGAATAGTATCACGTGAGCACCAAATCTGCTATAGGGAGTGTAGAGAATTTGGGGGCGTCACAGAGAAGATGGACTATTTAAGCCTGGTGCAATTGTACACTACTCAAAGATAATATAAGAGTAATTTTGGCCTTTTAAAGTTGATATAAAATATTTTCAAATTTGAATTTTTTGTTACTCAAAACTTTTTAAAAAATTGGAATTAGTAGTACTTAGAGATAGAGTACAATTTTCATATTTGTATTAGAATAATAATATGTGCTCAAATTGTACATAAAAAGTTGTACACAAAGAATAAGACTTATGTATTGTTTATGAATATAAATGTGTAAAATATTTAATGATAGGTATCGGTTCTTATTTCTCTCTCTCTCTCTCTCTCTCTCTCTTTTAATTTATTTTTATATTGTTTGTATATAACTTTTGTATATAGTTTGTGTCCATAGTATTACTTTATGTATTAATTGTCTGAACTTGTTCAAATTTATGCTAGACTTATGGAGTTGGTATTTGTGAATAAAATTGGTGCTAGCTATGTTGCAAAGCAGGACAGATGCATCATTCCTTATTAGTATGAATTTTTTTTCCTTTGCGATATATTTTTATTCGGAGTTTTGCTTGGCATTTCCGGTGGATTGCAGTTAATAATTTGTCATGGTAAAACCTTATATGAATTCTTTCAAGGACTGGTTCACTGTTTGCTTGTGTTATATGTGATGGATGGTATAATTGCGGTTTTTTTTAAAAAAAGAAAACTTTTCAACCTTTACAAAAGAAAAAGAAACAAGTTGTGTGCTTAACTGCCTAGGGCTCTTTTTGGATGTTGAGAATCTTGTATGGAGAAATGATTTTCATTAGTGGTGTGAAACCTACAGTTTCTCGTGATTTCTAAATACAGTACAATCTCTATAAATTAATACTCGATAAATTAATAATTTCTCTAAAATAATATTTTTTTTCCAGTCCCGACTTGAGCTAATGGGATAAATTAATAATTTCGATAAAATAATAAAATAATAATTTTTAAAAAGACCCTTATATAAATATATGGTCCCATCAAAATCATAAATTAATAATTCTTTTAAATTACAAATATATCTAGGGTAATCTTGTAAAATATGATTCTATTCTCGTTTGTTTTGTCTTGAAATTCAAATCTAATTGAATTTCATCTTTTATTTTTCTCATTACGTTTAAAAGTTCAAGTGTTGCATTCTCGAATTGTAATAAAAACTTGTGAAGAGTTGTTGATGCTACGAGTGCTTCATTTCACGTTATTGGCTCCAAAGGTATTGTATCATCCTCAGCTTCATCATCAATAGGATTTTCAGTGATTGAAGCCACAATTTCTTCTAAACTCTGGACTTCTGAACATACTTCATTTTCACCCGGATAATTCAATGAACTTATATATACAAATTAATTAAACTTAATGTGAATATAAATTGTTTTTTGAAATAAAATGTGAATGTAATTTGAAAAGTGGATACAATGAACATTATTTAATTATAAAAAATAATTAATATCACTTACAATGAATTCTATTATTACATTAATTTAATAAGTATGATACATTGCATCAAAAAAAGTATGATATAAATATCAATAAAATGCAATAATTTTAATGTAATTAAATTTATGTTCACCGAATAGAAAAATACTCTTTAAATTAATAAATTATTAATTTATCGATTAAATAATAACTCTCTAAATTAATAAAAAATTTCAGTCCCAACAATATTAATTTATAGAGGTTCTACTGTACACGTTTGGAAAAATAATGACATGGTGTGCAAAGGAAATAAGGAAGAAAACTTAAGCCCAAGAGGGGTTGATCTTGTTTTGATCATAACCTTATCTATTGAGTTTTACGAAATCCATAATATATCAAATCGAAACTAGTGACGAAAGTTACAAGACTCGTTGCCATTGCTCATAATGAACGCTGTTTTAAGCCCAAAAGAGGTCAGGAAAGATGTGGTTAGGAATCCAAAGCTTTTATTAGTTTTTGAGTTTATTTGATTTTTGGGTTAACTGTATATCGGACCTCGAAGTATACACTTTTTTACATTTCATACTCCGAGGTTTAAACGCTCCCATCCTGTTACCCGAAGTAACTCGATTCTCTCAAAACTGATACTCGTGTTATTTCCGGTAAGAAAAGTTGCCGAAATTGCCACGTGTTCTGGTAGAGGATTATAGTTATGGTTTGATCGTATATTTATACATTTGACCATATAAAATTAATTTAAAACCAATTAAATACCAAGTTAATCCATTTATACTCTCTAATAGAGATCATTATATACCTTTTTGTTGAGTTATTGTCTCATATTAGTGGGAGACAAGGACAATGGTGGCTAACTTGTATTATATGGTACATTAGTCAAAAGTGGCTAGCGGATGTATTTGTCAAAAGTGGGCAGCAGATAAAGAAATGAATTGCTGTAGAATTTGCTCCTTTTGTCCAACAATTCAAGGAATATGCTCCCTCTGGTTCAAGTATAAATAGAGCATCCGAGAGCATAGAGCAATACACCTTCAGAGAAGTAAAGAGAGTTTGAGAAGCTCAGTGAGAGCATTCTGAGTGTCAGATAGATAATAATTAAGAGAGTTTAGTAAGAGAAAAAATTCTCTTGGAATAATTATCTTTCTTGAGTGGGTGTGAGGAAATTTCTGAGAGTGTGAGTGATTGTAATATTATTTACATAGTAAATTTTCTCTGGTTGTCTTTAGCAATGAAATTGATTTTTCTCCGATTTTGGAGTTTCCACTATAATTCTTGTGTTGTGAGATTGTGTTCTAAATTCTCAATTTCCTATTTCTCTATATCGTGAGACGTTGTAATTCCCAACAATTGGTATCAAGAGCTTTTGATTCATGCTGTTGGTGTCTAGGAAAGTGGTTCAAAAGGCAGTGCCTTTAAGAAAGGTGGTTACTTAATTAGTCATCGTTGCAAAAGTACGGAAAGACTCCCACCTGACTTACACTCACCCGACCAATTGGTACGATCCGTTTAAAGAAAAATATCTGGCATGAAAATCGACATAGAGAAATTCGATGGGAGAATGAACTTTGGCTTGTGACAAATTCAAGTTAAAGATGTGTTGATTCAATCTAAGTTACACAAGGCATTGAAGGGGCGCTCGACCCCTGATTCTAGCAAAAAAGATGGGAAATCGACATCTGATTCTAGCAAACAAGATTTTGCATCTAGTATGAGCGATGAAGATTGGAAAGAATTCGATTTGAGAGCTGCAAGCATGATTCGCTTGTCTTTGGCCAAAAATATTCTTGCTAGTGTGCAAGGAATTTCAAAAGCCAAGGAGCTTTGGAAGAATCTTGAAGAAATGTATCAAGCAAAAGGCGTCTCAAATCGGGTATATCTCAAGGAGCAATTTCATATGTTGCGTATGAATGAAGGCACATCTATTTTTGACCATTTGAGTGTCTTAAATGGTATCGTCTCTGAACTGGAATCTATTGGAGTAAAGATGGATGATGAGGATATAGTGTTGAGGCTCATCTGGTCTCTTCCAAATTCTTACGAACACATGAAGCCCATTCTGATTCATGGGAAGGAGAAAATTATGTTCTCAGAAGTTAGCGCTAAACTTTTCTCTGAAGAGAAGAGGTTGAGTGGTGGATATAATGTTTCACCTGAAAACTCAGCTTTGATGGTAGTTGAAAATTGGAAGAAGAAGAATAACTCCATGAACAAGAAATCGATTTGTTGGGGGTGTGGACAATCTGGGAACCTAAAAAGAAATTGTCCGAAAGGTGGAGCTAATTCGACAAATTGCTTCAAGTCAAGATCTGACAGTGAAGCTAACATTGTGTCCACCTGTAGTGAGGGGGACGATCCTGATCTTTACTGAACGAGGAAAAACATCCTCATGGCATGCCGCTAGTATCCAAAGTTGCCATGAAAGAGGATGTGTTACTACTAGCGGGTTTTTTGCACATGGGCATTGATGCAAGGTGTGTGGTGATGTCGATGGCTGATGAACTTCCTGAAAAGCCAACGTGAAAGTAGCACCATAAATTTTCAGCAAGTATGTTCGACATGAAATCTTAGAATGGTTGATTCTAAGTGGTGTATGTGTATACATGAAATCTTAGAAGGGTTGATTCTGAGTGTATGTCTACTCTTTATGGTGGACTATGATAATTCTCTATACCGAGAATTATGACTGTTGGTAAAGACGGTGATAGTAGAAGTTATGGTGATTATTTAGAGAATATGAGTCAAGGTGGAGATTGTTGAGTTATTGCCTCATACTAGTGGGAGACAAACAAAATGGTGGCCAACTTGTATCATATGGTATATTAGTCAAAAGTGGCCAGCGGATGTATTTGTCAAAAGTGGGTAGCAGATAAAAGAAATGAATTGCTGTAGAATTTGCTCCTTTTGTCCAATAATTCAAGAAATATGCTCCCTCTGGTTCAAGTATAAATAGAGCATCCGAGAGCATAGAGCAATACACCTTCAGAGAAGCAAAGAGAGTTTGAGAAGCTCAGTAAGAGCATTCTGAGTGTCAGATAGATAAGAATTAAGAGAGTTTAGTGAGAGGAAAAATTCTCTTGAAATAATTATCTTTCTTGAGTGGGTGTGAGGAAATTTCTGAGAGTGTGAGTGATTGTAATATTATTCACATAGTAAATTTTCTCTGGTTGTCTTTGGCAACAAAAGTGGTTTTTCTCCGGTTTTGGAGTTTCCACTATAATTCTTGTGTTGTGAGATTGTGTTCTAAATTCTCAATTTCTTATTTCTCTATATCGTGAGACGTTGTAATTCCCAACACTTTTAACCATAAAAATACATGTAAACAAGAACAAAATAAAAGAAAACCAAATTGAAAAAATAAAAGCAAAACAAAAACAAAACAAAAATTAATTGAAGAATAAATTGAGAGAAAACTCATAACATGAGCAACAAACCCAGATTTAGAAACAAATCAACCTATCTGAAATTGAATCTGGGCCATTAATTCCCCTTCCCCATCTCTTCATTTTCATCCCCTCCACTTTTACTCTTAAGCCTGCTTTTTTTCTCCTCCATTTTCTCCCTATTTAGGTTATACTTTCAACTTGTTCTGATCTCAAATAATTGCATCTATTGATCTCATTTTCTTTAACACTTTAATATCCAATCAAATCAGATTTTGCTCATCTCTCTCTCTCTAAAAATCAAAACCTAGAATAAAGCAAAACAAAATCAAATTCACAAAATCGAAAAGAAGAACACCAAAGTACTGAAATTATGGTTTTCAAACTTATTGGAAGGGCTTTTCAAACTCAATTTGCGGCAAACCCTATCTCCATGTTCGGCGCCATCCCCATGTCCCTATTTTTCCTTCGAAACGATGATACCTTATCATTTCTTCCACTGCCTCAGTCAACCTGTTCACATCAAAACTCCAAATTCATTATCAACGTTAGAAAAGAGGAAGATTTTGAGTGAAAATATTTTTGGGTTTAGTGTATTTATCAGATGAAGATGAATGTTAGGAGTAGAGATGTATTTGAGTTTAGGAGTAAAGAAAAAACAGATCTACAGTTTATTTGGGTTTAGTTTATGTGGGTAAATGTATTCTTTGTATTGATTTTGTAATTTTTATATATTTTTACTATTTAGATAAGTCAACTACTACTAATATACAGTCAAGGTGTATTTAACATGTATTTCTACAACTTAATTAAGTCAACTACGGTATTTATACAACCAACCATATTTAAATATTAAATTATGACACGTGGCCATTTTTCGGCAAAAAACTGACTGAAAATCTGAATAGGGTCCATCGTGGTTACTTCATGGTACTTTGGGTAGTGAGAAAATAGTGTTTAAACCTCAGGGTACGGAGTATAAAAGGGTGTATACTTCGGGGTCCGATATGCAGTTAACCTTTGATTTTTCTCGTAATTTTGTTATTCCTTTCACAATTAAGGTTTTCAGTTTATTATTTAGTATTTCAAAAAATAATTTCGGGTATTTTAAGATTAACTCTTATTATCAAATTAACAGATTTTATTAACATATGATTGCAAAATTTCATAGATTCAATTCTTATAATTGTTTTCATTCTTCTATTAGTCTTTCGCTATGTCAAATATGTAGGGTTTTCGACATATAAAGGCTGCGGAATTTAAAATTTTTTAAAACTATTTTCGAAACTCTAAAACAGGATCCATGCGAAAATAAATTAATTCAGAGGTTTAGATTTGTTTTACCGATTATCCGAGCTTGAATGGAACGATGAAATTCTGGAACAGCTTCGAATCTTCAACGCAATCCAACGGAACTGCATCTCTACGGTATCCACACGAACGCCCCGCGAATCGTTAGACGATCTGCAGCTAAGAGAATTGCGGTACTAGTCGCTAAGATCTGGATTTTAGTTATTAAAGTTTTTCTCTCTAGTCTCTTTTGTAAAACGGCTAGGGTTTAGTTTCTTTTTGGTCTCTCGTTTTCAAGACGGCTGATATATATATATATATATATATATATATATATACATATATATATATATACATATATATATATATAGCGTTCAAAAAGAAATTAGCCAAAATTCTAATCCTATTAGAAAAGTAAAATCCGAACTTATATATATTATATTTTAATTAAGTCTTACTTAATTAATATACATATATACAAATTATCCTATTAATTTAAATTCGTAATTTAAATACTATCAATCATATTGACATATTTAAATCCTTATAATTTAAATTAATTCCCTTTTAATTACATTCTAAGTGTGTGACCCTATAGGTTATTATTATGTTGGCAATAATTTTAAAATCATATTATAAAATTATAAACAGTGAGCGACATCTATTAATGCATCACTGCTACCCAAATAATAATAAGATCGGTGATTCGATGCAACCTTTTCGTGACCAATGTTTCAATGTAATTTAATCCTTTTAACCTTAACATCCTAGATTAAACTCGAGGCATGGAATGTGTCGTACTCTTCATAATTTAATATGAATTTTCTTGATCAATGAGTAGACTATATCAAACAAATCACTATTTGAGCATGACTATGCATTTCATAGTCTACTCAATCAAGAGGCCTATGGATATCACCCATAATATATAGGAGGGTTAAATTCTATCTAGATCACTCATATTCCTCACATGATTCATGATGTACCCAATAATCACCTTTATTGTCCACCCTATTAAAGGTGATCTTTGATGATATCAAAGTACATAAATTCCCGTGTAGTAATATAGTGATTTCAGGTCAGAGGATCATTATATCATTGTCACTATGAGAATTGCTTATGACACTTTGCATAATGTTCCACGTACAATTCTCATGGTGGGTCTGTCCAGTACATTGTTCTCTAACATGTACCTATGCATTGACTCAATATCTCATATATTAATGACCAATGAGATTTAGCCATCAGTCAATCCACATACTAGTCTCAATGTATCATTGTTGTCTCATTAACAATGATACTCGACTAGGGACATTTAAGAGTAATGATACTAATTGTAATTATATAATCTCATGTTCAAGTCACATACTTGAAGCTATATAATTTGTATCATTATTCTAAGGACTTTTATTATGCTAACATTTATATAACACAGTAAATGAAACCATAATAAAATAATTCATTTATTCAATCAAATATAATATCAAAAGAAATGTTAAGCAATTACATCAAATAATTGGTCTCTAGGGCATAAACTCTAACAAAATAAACTACTGTTACTTTTCTTATTTTTTTATTTTTTATTTTTTTCTTCATTCAAACGGAGCCTATAGTTTCTTAATACGGAAACCCACTAATGGATATGAGCTAACCAGTTAATTTTGTGTTTGCTTATGTATGCTGAGATTTCTGGAGAGAAATGATTCATTTGTTTTAGGAAAAGGAAGAAAAGAAATGAGGGCAATTTTACATGTAAATGAGACATACATCGTCTTCAATTCCTGCACAATTCATATATAAGTTACTTCTACGGTCATCGTCATTGCAACCTCTTTATAATTGTACGATGAAAATATGGATACATCATACATGCATGAAATAAAGAAGTAACTGAGCTTGTTAATCATATCATTTATTTTAATTGTTCGGCCATTAGCAGAGTTGAACTCTTTATATAGCATATATACTTCGATATAAGAAGAAATACGGGGTTCTGCTTCTGCAGCAACATGCTATTGGGTGGTGATCATGCTTATACCGTTATACAAAGAAAATATGGATACATGCATGAACAAAAGACGTAACTGAGTTTGTTGATCATATCATTTATTTTAATTGTTCAGCCATTAGCAGAGTTGAACTCCTTATATAGCATATATACTTTAATATAATTGACTATACTTCAGTACTTGCTCAAGTAGGACAATAGGGCTCAAGAATGCATAATTGTGTAATGAATGACTATAGTTTGCTGTTTGGAACCCCAACAGGTGCAGCTCTTGATCTTTTCTCCACTGTGCGCGAAAGCTGCTTCACTGCCTCTTTTGGTAGATGGCGAGGCCGGCTCAACCAGAGTCCTCCGTCAACTACAATGGTGGTTCCGTTGATGTATTTACCTTTGCATAAGAAGAAAAAACAGTCAAAGTTACATGATAAATGAAACCAGCCGAAAGAAGGATTAAGTTTTTTTTTGTTGGTCTTTTTTGTATATAACAAAAACCATATTGTTGGAATCCAGAATTGCTTTAGTTATAAAAAGTTGGTAACAGAATGAGAGGAACAATGACCAAAAAAACACATTCTAAAATCTGTCAGAGTTGCAGACATCAAGAACAAAAATTTATAAAGAACAATACACGGAGAATTGAGTCAAAGATAACGTTGGGCGTCCACCATATGATTTCACAGGGAGGTTACTGGAGGTGGCCTTTCTAGAAATTTAATTAATTATTTTTATCATATCCAATTAAAAAATTCGTTAAAAATTAGAGTTATTTGTACTTTTGTAGTACTATATAGCATGCTTCTGTGAGGTTGTGACCAGAGAAATTCAGATGCTTTTTCAACAAGAAAAATGAAAACCTGCTACTTTTCATAAAGCAGAATGCTCACGACCAAAAACTAAGGATGTTAGACTGCATGGGATTCAATATGAAACCCTAGAAAGGTAGGTCCAAAGAAGAAATTGCTCATCATTTACCAACTACTGATACACTACAAGCCAACTTGGAGAGGAATGGTAAAAATTTGGTTGTTTTAGCAAACTCGAATGATTGAGACCCCACATGGTATTACCGGTCTTTAATCTATATTAGGAATCGTCTTACAAAACATGGAAAATCCAATTCATTTTCATTAATTTGAAGGGCAAAATGTTACCAACCTGCTTCTGATGCAAGGTAGAGCGCTGCTACAGCAATATCCCACTTTTCTCCGAGTTTATACAGAGGCATGATATCTCTAGCTTTGCTATCTATCTCATCAGGCCCCAGTTTACTCATACCAGGGGTATCACCAATGGGGCCAGGTGCAATCCCATTGACTCTAATATCATAATCAGTACCCCACTCCAGAGCCAAGTTTCTTGTGATGGCATCAACAGCTGCCTGGAGTAGAGGAAACATATATAATAAAACATCATGCAAAAAATTCATTGTTTTTTAAGCAACGGAGACAAACCTTGGCTGCAGATACATGGATTTGATAAAAAGATGCTGTGTAATGCAAAGTAGCACTGATATTCAGTATCATTCCACCAGTAGATGAGCTCCGTCCTTGACCTCCTTTCTTTAGATACTTTAGTGCTTCATGGCACATTGTGAAGGTACCAACAGAGTCGATATCCATCACTGTAAAAGGTAATGACATACACATTAGCTTTCCACATAATTTGAAGAGCCAGTTGCTACCATCTCGGAAGCAACCGTCACAAACTTTTGATCTAGCTCAAGTAATGTAAAGATCAGGTAGCAGAGAATCTGTTTTAGAAATGATCAACTGTTTTAAGCAAGCTAAATTTAGTCTTTTACTCTCTCTCTCTCTCTTGTTTTATATTTGTCAATTCTTCGAAGACATAAAATGTTAAAACCCTTCTGCCACAGATTATACAGTAATGCCGCTGGTGTGTGTTAAGAAAACTACTCATAGACCACTCTTCATAAATTTATTATTTCATTTGGACTTTGGAATTCCTTTCGTGTACAACAAATAGTTAACTTTCTTAGTTCTTTATGCTACATGCGTTGAGCCTCTTGAGGCCTTCAAGCTGTCATAGTAAAGGCCTCAAGGGCTTGAATGTGGCTAAACTCATCTGACTAACTTCCCCAAGCTAGTAGTGATCAAGTAACTGTTCCCCATAAGAATTACTTGTTTTCCAAGCTTTTACAAATTGCCAGGAGATTGAAAAGAAAATATTTCGAAGCAATTAATTCAAACATTACATCAATTATGAAGGGAAATTTGAAAATATTTTAACGCAACTACAATTCTTGTTACCTATATTACTTTTATGCATACGATAAGAAAGAATCCATGCATAATATGCTAGTGTATGTTGAGAAGTGTAATCAGACAATACCTGTTCGAAATCCATTAGGAGACAAATCCTCAGCAGACACGAGAAAATTGCCAGCTGCAGCATTAACAAGAATATCGAGCTTCCCAAAATGCTTGACAGTTGATTCCACAACTCTTTTTGCATCTTCCGGTTTGCGAACATCGCCCTCAAAGCCAACAGCCTATAATAAAGAGCAGCATAAAGGAGGAAACTATTAGATAACAAATTTGTTGAAATGAAGACACTCAACTTACATTTTATATATTTTCTATTTCTTAGATAGCTTACAAGGTTACCTATTTATACAATTGGAAGGAATAATTAAGACAAAACATGTTCCTTAATATAAGGAAACATGCTAGCTAATACAAGGAAGAAAACATGGAGTGGGAAACATGGAATAAAACATAAGGAAGAATATAGGGAAAAGGTGGAGGAATATTGGAATAAAGTGAAGAAAAATATTCTCCATTATTATTTCCAACACTCCCCCTCAAGCTGATAAATAGAAATCTCCTATTTCTCAGCTTGGAAAACGATCGGCAATTGGACAAAACTCCGTTTGTGAATAGCAATTCCGGCAGTTAACAGTACTCCGTCTATGAATAGCAATTCCGGCAGTGAACAGTACTCCGTCTATGAATAGCAATTCTGGTAGTGACCAGTAACTCCGTCTATGAATAGCAATTCCGGCAGTTTGGACAATACTTGTAAAGAGCTCCATCTCCTTACCAGCACCAATCGTCATCTTCGTGAGACGATCCTTTACTGTAATAAACTTGGGATGGTTGTGGTATGTTTGAGTTTACCCCAATTGCAAAAGGGATTTCTTGTTTGAAAAATCATCACTGGAAGTAGAATCTGAAGTTACAAATTTTTCGCCTCTTTTTTTTTTTGTTAAAGAACTGTGGGTAAGTTTCAGAAAAAACAGGTTGTGGGGTACAAACTGTAATAGGCAGTTTCAGAAAACTGCATAGATGGTGCCGGAAAAGTTGCCGGAAAAGTCGCCGGAAATATGCAGTTTAAAAAACTGCACAAGTGACTGTTGGAAAAAGTCGTCGGGAAAAAGTTGCCGGAAAAAGTCACCGGAAAAAGTCGCCGGAAAAGGTCGCCGGAAAAGATCAGGCTCTGATACCATGTTGAAATGAAGACACTCAACTTACATTTCATATATTTTCTATTTCTTAGATAGCTTACAAGGTTACCTATTTATACAATTGGAAGGAATAATTAAGACAAAACATGTTCCTTAATATAAGGAAACATGCTAGCTAATACAAGGAAGAAAACATGGAGTGGGAAACATGGAATAAAACATAAGGAAGAATATAGGGAAAAGGTGGAGGAATATTGGAATAAAGTGAAGAAAAATATTCTCCATTATTATTTCCAACAAAATTATATTGAATCTCAAAGATAACGTTTTATATGTTATATAAAAATAACACAGCAACAAATCATAGAAGAACCTCTAAACGTGGACCTAATGGTTTGATAAAATAAGCAAATTACTAAGCAACCTCACCAGATTGACTTAACCATACACTAAGTTCAAGACTAATCTCTCTGTAAACTGAACAAAATCGATTTGACCAGTGAGTCAGTTTCATGCCTTTACCTAAGGATCCTAAAATTGATTTGCAAAAGGAACAGTCGGAAGCTTATTTCGTTGAGCAATCCAAGATTGTCCTCGGGTCGAAGTAGGTAGATCAAACCTGCTACCCGCAATAACTCAGCATCATCTTCTCTTTTAAGATATTGACCTATAGAGAAAGTGCATGGTCAAATTGCAGCCCAATGATCCCGAGATTGAGGTGACATAGCTGGTACTCGCATCTATACATGGTTATCAGGGACGTGTATCCATTGGATATGTAGAACGGGAACGGGCACAAGCAACGGCGAAGCCACAAATAATTTTCAGCGGGGAAATTATTACTAAGCTATAAATAATTTGACGGGGGTGCCCCCGAGCCAATTTTTTGTAATATTTTTGTACTTTTGGATCACACACACGTACGTATGTGTATATATATATATATATATATAGATATAGATATATATATATATATACACACACACACACACACACACTATATTACAATGACAATATAATAAGTATAATATATGGTAATATATACACTATATTGACTCATAATAGACTTTTTTAATCACAAGTGTTCCATAAGTAATTAATTCATTAATTATTTTTAAAAATAATATAAATTAGATTATTATTTAGTTTAAAATATTATAGAGAGATATACATATATTGAGAGGATATGAGTCATATGTGGTTAAAATTTGATTGACAAAATTATAAATTTTCAATTTGACCCCGTATAGTAGAATTTTTTTAGAATTTTAGTGGAGTCAATTTATATATAATACTTAAATTTTTTAAAATTTATCTTACATTATAAAGCAATTATTTTTTTCAGTGGGGTCAATTAACCCCACAATCTTACATGTAGCTTCGCCCCGGGGCACAAGCAACGCTAACACACTCCTCCTCCGTTCCAAAGTATAAGATCATTATTGCTTTTTTAATATAGGATCATATTTTAAAAGTTAAATGATTCCCATTAATTTTGAATAAAAAAATATCTCAAATTGACTTTAAAAATTCAAAATTGATTTCATATTCATTTACTGAGAGAGTAATTATAATAACATAGAGAAAACTCAAAAAATTACAATTAAAGAAATTAGTGCCTGAGCTCACTTCCACCACCAACACATAAAAAGAGATCAAATACCCATTTCAAAAAATGAATAAAGTTTCATAATATGAATAGAGGAAATGATCTAAAGGAAACCATACAAAACTCTAATAACAAAATAACCCGGCAACAATTACACCTAATGATTATTAGAAAAAATTCCATAAAAAAAAACCAGGTGGGAATATGATTAATCGATTGTAAATTACCGGAATACCGAGGGATTGGAGAGCAGAGACAGCAGAGTCAAGCACAGATCTGCGGCGGCCCATAATAGCCACAGAGGCACCATGTTTGCCGAATTGAGTCGAGATTTCGAACCCGATTCCTGACCCGCCACCGGTCAAAAGGGCTACCTTCCCTTTTAGTATATCTGCTTTGAAGGGGGTTTCCATTTGATTGATGAACGAAATTACTGCTGCTGAATTTGATTTTGATATTTTTTGTTGTTGTTGTCAAAATGAATGAAAATACTCCCTTGTCATCTCCGCCGGTCACCGGACCGAATACGTATATAAGTGGTGGTGATGGTGATGGTGGGGGTTAGGTGGCGAGTAGTGACAAAGACTAAACCAACATTTTGATTGGAAGGATATTCTTTAACTGCTTCCTTTGGTTGGGTAAATATTTTGTGCTTATGAATATACTACTCGTCTACTCCTATGACTTTAGCATTCAATTTTTAGGTGCTCAAATGAAATAAATTATTATATTTAAAAATAAATTCAAAAAAATTAACCTTAAGAATAAAATGAACATTAAAAAAAAATAAGATGGTTCTTAAAGTTTAAACAAATTCCATGATATGGAATTTAAGATCTTAATGTTAAAAAATTAACAAGTTATCTTGCTAAAAATCAATTAAACAACTTTGAAATTTTTGTATTTTTCAATGTTGATGAAGGTTCTCTATATATCTAAATACTATGAAATGAATATTCCTTAATATAATATTTTTATTCCTTAATGTATACCAGCTCAGTTGTTCTGTGCCAAGCACGGGATTTACAATTGTATTTTATTTATTAATTATTATTTATATTACTATATGTACTCTTAATATTAACCAAGTAATGATAATGTAATGCTATAAATGGGATTTGGATCACCTCTATTACACATTTTCTAAAATTTCATCCAATACACTATATTTTTATAATTACGAATAATATAATTGAAATCGATACCAGTCAACTAATTTATTATATTGAATAACATAATTGTTTCAAAAATAAAAGTAATTCAATATTTTTTCACCATTTAATGAACATGTAGATTTTTCATCAAAATTTCAATGGATGAAAATTCTTTTAGATTTTTAACAATGAAAATATTTTTTAGGATTCTAATTTTTGGAAGATTGATCTTAATATCATCAACTATCTATTAGCATATTTTGATTATTACTAACAAAATTATTAAGATAAAATAATTGGTGTATTTGATGGAATTGGAGAAAATGTGTAATGAAGGAGAGCCAAATCTCCACAAATGATAGTTAAAAAATGATAACAAATTAGGTAGAACATCCACAACAACCATTTGTTGGCCAGCAACAAGTGGATGCCCACCTAATAAATTAAGACTATCATGTTACTTTGTTGTAAAATAAAAATATATATCTAATTTTGGCCCTAACTAAAAAAAAAATTTGCATCCGTAATTTTAAAACAAAGCGAGTATTAGTTAAAAATTATATATAAAGTGACTTTGAAATATTATTTTAATTATTATTTATTAAAATAGTTAGGTATACAATCTTCCCAATAATATTATTCATACTCGTTTTTAGTGTTTAATAGAATATATTGGCTCATCAAGAAAAAAATAGCAAAGAAAAAGAATAGTTAAAAGAGAATTATAATAAATATATAATACACTTCAAGTTTTCTACAAAGAGAAGATAAGATACAATTAAATACCTACAAAGAAATAGAGAAAACTATAATTTACATATATATTGAAAATTGAATTGCTTACAAATTCCATTATGCATCTTTTGAATGAGTTGCATACAAAGAGAGAGAATCTACCCATTCTGAGATAACAAAAAAATATGATAAAAGTAAAAATATCAACCAATTAAATTCAAATATAGCTTCATGAGTCCACTCAGTTTAGGATCAATCAAAATATTTCAATTAACTCATACAATTAAACGTTATTTGTGCTAGTATAATAACTAACTCGGTATCCCGTGCCAAGCACGAGATTTATAATTATATTTTATTTATTAATTATAATTTATATTATCAAATGTATTCTTAATATTAGCTAAGTAATGGTAGTGTGATGCTATAATTAATGGTGACAATATAATGACAAATTAAGACAATCGTGTTACTTTATAGTCCTAAAATATAATAATATTTTAAATTTGGATTGAACTAAAAAGAAAATTTTATTAATAATTTTAAAGCAGCGCATGTATTAATTAAAAATCTTATATAGAGCGACTTTATAATATTATTGTTATCATTAAAAGAAAATAGTTAGACATTTGAAATTCTCCAACAATGGTATTCATATTCATTTTTAGTTTTTAATAAAACAATTGGCATATCAAAAAAGAAATTAAAAAAAAGGAAGAAGAATTTAAAAAGGAGATTTCCTACAAAGATATATATATCTTATGAAAGAGTTGCATACAAAGTGAGGGAATCTATCAATTCTCATATATATATATATATATATATATATATATATATATATATATATATATCTCCAATGAGATAATGTAAATAAACTAAAATAAAAATATTAACCAATTACATTCAAATATAATATAATTTTATGAGTCAACTTAGTTTAGGACTAACCAAAATATCTCAATTAATTTATACAATAAAACGTTGTTTGTGTTATTCTAATAAGTACAAGCATGGTACATGCGCAAGGCACGCGCAAGTTTGTTTAGTTGATGGGGAAAAGTTGAGCAAAATATTTTGTTATTCCCAAAGGCATAAAGAGATCTAGAAGGTAGGGTTGAATAGATCTTTTAAAACTTTTGGTTTAGATAATTATTACTAATGTTAAATTAACCAAGTTAATTTAATGATTAAGTACAACGGAATGACGTTTTGAAAAATCGCTTCAAAGATTAATAAAAAATCGCAGTTCTAAATTTAGTATAAGAGAGTGTAGACAAGTCAGAGAAATAAAACGTAAAGTGCAGAAAGTAAGTGCAGTACAGTAAATGACACAAATTTTTTTAAGAGTTTCAGAGCACAAAAGTCTCCTAATACTCTCTTTTACTCCGCGAGTAGGGATATTCCACTAAAGAATGATAATCACTCAGAGTATACAGTTCACAAAGAACTGTTTTACAGCTGATTCACTAAGAATCTCTCAAGTCACATAGACTTGGATTACACTGATCACTAAGATCACAATTACAAAGGAATTGAATGATTTGAGGCGCTGCTAAGTAGCGTTAAGCTTCTTGATCACATGACTTAGCAGATGAGATTTCTAAATCGTAAAGTGAGTAGACTATGAACTTAGATAGACAACACTTCAACTTGATCAATTTTTCTCTTTTTGTTTTTTTTGGATTGTTTGAGGCTGTTCGCCTTTTATAGTTTCACCTTGGGAACTTCCCGTTGTGATTTGACCGTTATTCCATTCTGACTTAGACACTTGTCGATATCTAATTGTTTGACTTTAAAATACTGTTGGCTAGGACCACTTCAAGTCGCTTTCATCATACTTTGTCATGTGCATATAGTCGCGTATTTTTATCTTTAGCAGATATAACTGTTAGACATAATTTCAGGAATGACTTATTCTTATCGACAACCTTTGGGAGAATGGATCTTCAGTCCTAGGTGTATGACATTATCATAACCTGTCAGAAGAGATGATCACTCTATGATTCTGTTTAATCGCAAAGTTATATATCCGATAGTAGAGTGACTTGCCCTGAACACTTGACTCTACGACTGGTTTCTATGCTCTACGATCTGAATGCTCTATGATCTCAGAATACTTTTTGGTCTTCAACTCTACGATCAATCTTAAGACTTTGCTTTTGAATAATATATTTACATTAAAGAATGGATCAACTTAACAAATTTAATCCATACACTAAGTCCTGTTACATAAATTGTCTTTCTAAGGACTTAACCAAAGTTATTGATTTTATAAATATACATTAAGTTCTCATTTCATCATCAAATCAAATATAAGCATAAGTTAGAGTACTAACAATCTCCCCCTATTCGATGATAACAGAACCAGTGATTTCAATCAATTATTCATTCTAAAAATACCAAGTACTGAGAAATTTAAACATACCTTAGGTATACAGTGAGATTATATCTTCCTAGAGAAAAAGAATGAATTTTATTTATAAAAAATTGTTACATAGTGAATGAAAAAAAACTTTAAAAAAAAATAAACTTCTCTACGTTCTACCTCTTTTGCTTCTGGGAGGATCTCTTCTCTCATTTTCTCTCCTCTTGAAGTTGTTCTCTCTTTCTTCGTCAGATCTTCTTTGAATCTCTTTTATGAAGTCTTTGGGTCCAAGGTCTGGTATGTTGAACCTTTCTTTTCCTTTTCTGTGAATCCTTTGAAGATTGTGATTGATGAAAGTTGGATCACTGGTTGGGAGTCGTGAGCCAATAGGTGTTACTGCACTCGACGATCCTGACCTAGAAAAAGAGGATTGACCTGAAGATTGAGTCGATTGTCCTTGACCTAGAGGAATGGCATGAGGCTTAGAGATTCTAGGAGGACGAGGAGAAGGAAGTGATGATTGTTGAGTTCTTGATGACAATCTCCTATCCCCCTTTTTGTCAGCATCTCTTTCCTTTCTGAGAGTTGCAAGTTCCTCTGATAGTTGTTGAATGGTGGTAACCAATTTTCCAACTTGACTCCTAGTGAGAGTGATGTTGTCTCTGGTTTCTTTGTATCTAGCTTCAGATTCGTCCCTTTGTTGATGAATCAGAGCCATAGCAGTGTCAGTGCACTCCAAAGATCATACAACCACTTCCTTAAAGTCAATCAGCGATGAGTTCATTGAGAAGATTTTATCAAATATAAACTTGATAGATTCCTTATTTGTTGCTTACAGAGAGGTAATAATAACATTATGATCAGTTATCTATTTGAAGTATATTTCATCTAGTCTCTTTAGATTATCTAGAATAGTTTCTATCAGCTCATTGATTTTAGTATCAAATTCTTTAGACATTTTCCCTGGTACTTTCTCAACAATATTAACAATATGAAGTAGACTCTTCTAAATGTCAGTTGTAGTAACCTTCAAACTCGCATTGCATTCTTGAGTTATTTCATTAAGCATCAGAACAAGCTGAGTCTTAGAGAGATCGTTGATACTTTTTCGAAAATCTGCTCCAAAATGTCTTTAAACCTGTCCTTGTTTCCTAGATTAATGTCTTCGAACATGACATCTTTAACGGCTGAGCTGGTAGAAGTATGATAAGAAGGTAGAATAAAACTTAAATCTGTATGATAGGATGCAGATGGTATATATGTACAAGTATTAAAAGTTGAAGAAATATTTGTATGGGTATGAGTATGTGTATAGTCAGGAATAGACTGGGTTGTTCTACGATAGGAGGGCTAGGTGACTCTACGATCGGAGAGATAGGAGACTCTATAATCGGAGAGTTTTGAGGAGATGGAGTTAGTAGATGTTTTGAAAGAATGAGATATAGAGATCTAATATATGTATGTTCAGGGGTAGTTGCTAGTGAGGATTGAATATTATGTATAAATGAAAGGGTTTGAGAAAGTGTTTCGGTTTGGTTATTTTGGGTAATAATCGTAGGATTTTGAGACTCTTTGATCGTGGGTTGAGTACTTCGGTTTGATATACGCTCTGCATTCATAGTGTTGGGCTATGCGAATGTTAAATAACGTGAGAGTGTTTCAGCTTTATTCAAAAGAGAAAAATGAATAACCGTAATTTTGTTGAAGATGCCTGATTGAGCGGAAGAACTTCCATTTGAGATGGTTCTTCTGGCAAACTTCAGAATTTTGGGGAAGTTCTGAGACAACACTTTTTACATTTTGAAAGGTCTTGTAGGTCCAAATAATATAGTTCAGATCTCCCATCAGAAGTGCCTTCATCCAAGGCATAACATGAAGTAAATAGAATAGTAAGTCACTATTATTATCAAAGATAATAGTGGTTCTATCCAATTCTTCATCTTCGTCAAAGACTTTTTTGCCCAAGGCTTCTTATTTGTCAGACCTAGCTTCTGCCTCTTTTGGGTTTGGAATTTCTTCGATTAAGGCTTCATCTTCCTCCTCTTGAGATTGTGTATCTTCTAGCTCAGAAGCAGGTCTAGTGGGGTCACTTTTAATGTCCTATACAACTGAATCAATGATCCTTATGAGTTCCAATGAGTCATTAGAAGAGCTTGCAACTATCTTCTCCCCCTCAAATACAGCCTTGACTGGATTTACAAGCTTAAGGGCCTTTTTAGCCATTTTCTTCTTCTTCTCAGTTATCTTCTTCAATCTTTTCTTCTTTAGACGTGGCTCAGATTCAGACATCTTCACAACCATGTCTTCTGTTGTGGGCTTAGGCTCAAAAGCCTTCCTAGCCATCATTTCTTCAGCAGCTTTGTGCTCTACAATCGGAGAGCTGGGAGGCTCTACGATTGGTTCAGCATTGATGGGATCCTTAATAGAGATAATTCTGTCAGCCTTAGCCATCTTAGTAACTGTAGCTTTCCTGATCTGCTTTCTATCACATTCAGCAAGAGTTAGACTTTCTTTGGCAGCAATATCAGTGTCTCTTCTGTCTATATCTTCATAGAATTCTTTAGCTTGTTTTTGAGTGGATTTGGAAGGTGGCTTGACTGTGAACTTTCTAGTTCTCTTCACCTTCCAACTCCTTTCTTTTGTAAGTTGACTCAGAGAGACAAAGTCATCGACTTGATCTTTATCATTCTCCTTATTTGAATCTCTCTTCTCAGAAATAGTTGACTTGTCTTGAGAGTACTTAGGACTATTCTTCTTTTCTTCCTTCTTTCTTCTTCTTCATCAGACCATGCTATTTGGTCTTGATGTTTGTAGGAATCATCTTCATCTTCTTCTGAGGTGAATTTTCAGCAGTAAAAACCAATGCCTCAGGTAATTCTAGAGCTGCAGAGCCCTTAGATTTTTATTCTTCAACCTCTGCCAACTTCTATTTAGACTTCTTTTTTGCTGGCTTTTGTACTTCACTTACAGTTTTATCGCTCCCTTCAGACTATTTGGATCTTAAGATTTTAACTAGATTTCTCTTCTGGTTCTCAAAGAGTTTCTTGGTTATTTTCTTATTTATGTTTAAAGCTTTTCCCTCCTTCTCTCCAAGGTGCTTTTTCAATTTTTTCTTCAGCAGAATGCTGATGAACCTTCCATAAAACATCTTAAGAAGAGGCTTTCTAGTAGTCTTCCTCTTCTCTGCATCCTTAAATCATTTGGAGATCCAGTCCATCAGAACTACTCCAAAGTTTATTTTCTTCTCCATCGTGATAGCTGACATGATCTTCAGCTGAAGCTCACTAATAGAGTTCTAATAACCAAGAAATTTGTAAAAGTTTATTAATAATCAAAATGAGTATTTATTTGATAATAATAATTGTGTGCATTATGTGTGATGTATGATTATGAACATTGTTAATGAAATTGAGATATGGACGGGATATGAAAAGGAACTAAGATGAAATTATTAAGTATGATGAACTTAAGTTATAAATTAACTGAGCTTGAAGTGTAAGACCCCGAATATTTTAATAAAGAGAATTTATTTTTCTTCTTATTATTATTTTAAACAGAAAGATGTTAAATTGATAACGATAAAATTACTAGTGAAATGTGACAATTGAGATGTCTAGTAATAACACTAAATCACTATTCATGTGATCACTATTCATGAGGTACTATTCACGCTAAAAACGCTTTTACACTTTTTTCGATCTTTGAATTACGTCATAACGTTTATATGAGTTGGATACAAAAATTATACGGTATAAATATGAAAGTACTATTCATATGAATATACTATTCATTTATATAAAAAGTCAAACCTATATGTCGGGGAATATTCCTTCTGTCGGATAATATTCGTTTTGTCGGGGAATATTATATTCGGTAAAGTACGACGGCGCCGTCGAAATAACCAATATTATATTCGGTAATGTACGACATTGGAATAACCAATCATTGGTGGGCCCCGCAACGGAATAAATGGCGTATATAGAAAACGATAGAAATTGACGGCAAAACTTTAACTGTTAACTGTTAAAGTACCTGGTGATAAAAATATAGTAAAACGCGTTATTGCACAGTAGCACACGGTATTCCACAGTAGCACGCGGTGTTGCATAATATTTTATATTATTGATTCAATAATTGATAAAGTAGCAATTGCACAATATTTTGATTCAATAATTGTTACAGTAGTATCTGCATAGTACTTATTATTATTTGTCATGACACTGTAACTCATATTATTTGATATGATATATTAGCATTATTGACGGATTAAAAGTGGAGTCTAGCTTAGGGGTACCTAATTGAAATTGTGAAATTCACATGCAGTGAACTATTGGTTCACATGTGGGAACTATTGGTTCATATGTAGGGGATGTTATGTAAGATTGATAATAGTTGAGGGATTATATTAAAAATAGAGGCAAAGATGGATGTACTAAAGTGTAATAAGTCGAGCCCTTAATGTGCAATTAATGAAACTTGGTTTTCCTATAAACAGGAAGGATTATCTTAAGAAAACTTCACACCTTCCTTGCTTATACTTCCTCTCTCTCTCTCTCTCTAAATTTCTTGAGTTCTCTAAGTGTGTTAGGCTATTGTGAGTACTTGTGTGAATACTGGTATTGTCCAAGTTAGTAAACTTCATAGAAAGCAACATCCAATCACTTATTAACAAAGGTAGGGGATATCATTTTTTTAATACTCTTATGTAATATTATTTGCTTCCATGTTCATAAGTGATATTATACTCATAAAGGTTGTTATTCATTCCGTATTAATTTGTGGGGATAACCTGTCCGTGCGGATTGACGCATGCCTGGTGAATATCCTTTTGTATTCATTCCTTATTACTCTGTGGGAATAACCTATATGTACGGAGTGTCATACCTGGTGAATACCCCTTTGCATTTACTCCTTATTAATCTGTGGGTATAACCTGTCTGTACGGATTGACGCATGCCTGGTGAATAACCCTTCGTATTCATTATTTATTAATCTTTTGTGGAAATAATCTATCTACGCGGATTACCGCATGACGGGTGAACATCCATTTGCAGTTTTATATATTCTTTTATACTCGTATAACGTATTGTAGGGTTTTGGACACATAAACGCAGCGGAATTTAAAATTTTAAAATAATTTTCCGAAACCCTAAAGCAGGATCCATGCGAAAAGAACAAATTAATTCAGAGGTTTAGATTTGTTTTACCGATTATCCGAGCTTGAATGAAACGATGAAATTCTGAACGGCTTCGAATCTCCAACGCAATCCAACGGAACTGCATCTCTACGGTATCCACACGAACGTCCCACAAATCGTCACACGATCTGCAACAAAGATAACTCCGGTACTAGCCGCTAAGATCTGGATTTTCTCTAGTGTTGCTCTCAACTCTCTTTTCTAAAACGGCTAGGGTTTTTCTATTTTGCTTCACCTAAACAAGACTGCTGATATATCTGATATATATAGAGTCCAAAAGGTTAAGCAAAACCCTAATCCTATTAGAAAAGTAAAATTCGAATTTATATATATATATATTATATTTTAATTAAGTCTTACTTAATTAATATACATATACATACAAATTATCTTCTCAATTTAAATTCGTAATTTAAATACTATCAATCATATTGACATATTTAAATCCTTACAATTTAAATTAATTCTCTTTTAATTACGTTATAAGTGTGTGACCCTATAGGTTATTATTATATTGGCAATAATTTTAAAATCATATTATAAAATTATAAACAGTGAGTGGCATCTAGTAATGCATCACTGCTACCCAAATAATAATAAGATCGGTGACTCGATGCAACCTTTTCGTGACCAATGTTTCAATGTAATTTAATCCTTTTAACCTTGACATCCTAGATTAAACTCGAGCCATGGAATGTGTCATACTCTTCATAATTTAATCTGAGTTTTCTTGATCAATGAGTAGACTATATGAAACAAATCACTATTTGAGCATGACCATGCATTTCATAGTCCTACTCAATCAAGAGGCCTATGGATATCACCCCTAATATATAGGAGGGTTAAATTCCATCTAGATCACTCATATTCCTCACACGATTCATGACGTACCCAATAATCACCTTTATTGTCCACCCTATTAAAGGTGACATTTGATGATATCAAAGTACATAAATTCTCGTATAGTAATGTAGTGATTTCAGGTCGGAGGACCATTACATCATTGTCACTATGAGAATTGCTTATGATACTCTGCATAATGCTCCACGTAGAATTCTCATGATGGGTCTGTCCAGTACATTGTTCTCTAACATGTACCTATGCATTGACTTAATATCTCATATATTAATGACCAATGAGATTTGGCCATCAGTCAATCTACATACTAGTCTCAATGTATCATTGTTGTCCCATTCTCAATGATACTCGACTAGGGACATTTAAGAGTAATGATATTTATTGTAATTATATAATCTCATGTTCAAGTCACATACTTGAAGCTGTATAATTTGTATCATTATTCTAAAGACTTTTATTATGTTAACATTTATATAACACAGTAAGTGAAACCATAATAAAATAATTCATTTATTCAATCAAATATCAAGAGAAATGTTAAGCAATTACATTAAATAATTGGCCTCTAGGGCATAAACTCTAACAATCTCCCACTTGCACTAGAGCCAATCACTCATGTATCTAATACCCATGGAACTAGTGTGACCTTCATGCTTCTGCTGTGACAAAGCCTTAGTCAGTGGATCTGCAATATTATCATCTGTTGGCACTCTGCATATGTGTACATCTCCTCTACCAATGATTTCACGGATGAGATGGTATCGCCTAAGTATATACTTGGATCGTTGGTGAGATCTAGGTTCCTTAGCCTGTGCAATGGCTCCATCATTATCACAGTATAGCTCAACTGGATCAACAATGGATGGAACAACACCAAGTTCAGTGACGAACTTTTTAATCCATACAGCCTCCTTGGCCGCACTAGAAGCAGCAATATACTCAGCCTCTGTTGTAGAATCGACTACTGTCTCTTACTTCGAACTTTTCCAGCTAACAGCACCACCGTTAAGACAAAACACAAAACCTGATTGAGACTTATAGTCATCCATATCAGTTTGGAAACTAGCATCTGTGTAACCTTTTACTGCCAGTTCGTCTTCACCTCCATATACCAAGAATGAATCCTTAGTCCTTTTTAGGTACTTGAGGATATTCTTGACTGCTGTCCAGTGACCTTCACCTGGATTCGACTGGTATCTGCTCGTCATGCTCAAAGCATACGAGACATCCGGACGAGTACATATCATTGCATACATGATAGATCCAATTGCCGAAGCATAAGGGATCTTTCTCATACGCTCCTCATCATCTTGTGATTTAGGACATTGGGCCTTAGAGATCTTTACACCATGAGACATGGGTAAGTATCCTCTTTTTGCCTCTTGCATGCTGAACCATTTCAGCACTTTATCAATATATGTACTTTGACTTAGGCCGAGCATTTTTCTCGATCTATCACGATAGATCTTGATACCTAAAATGTAGGTTGCATCGCCCAAATCTTTCATGGAGAAACATTTTCCTAGCCATGTTTTTACAGCCTGTAAGGAAGGAATGTCATTCCCAATAATTAATATGTCGTCAACATATAATACCAGGAATACAATGTGACTCCCACTAACCTTCTTATATACACAAGGTTCATCTTCATTTTTTATAAAGCCAAACTTTTTGACTGCTTCATCAAAACGAAGATTCCAACTCCGAGAGGCTTGCTTCAATCCATAAATGGATCGCTGCAGCTTACATACCTTTCCAGCATCCTTTGGAGTGACAAAACCCTCAGGTTGTGTCATATACATATCCTCAAGGAGATTTTCGTTAAGGAAAGCAGTTTTGACATCCATCTGCCAGATTTCGTAATCATAAAAGGCTGCAATAGCAAGTAAGATCCTGATGGATTTAACCATTACCACTGGAGAGAAGGTTTCATCATAGTCAACAACTTGAACTTGTTTGAAACCTTTTGCTACCAGTCGGCCTTTATAGGTTTGTACATTACCATCCATGTCGGTTTTCTTCTTGAAAACCCATTTGCACCCGATTGGTTTTACCCCTTCGGGTGGATCAACCAAAGTCCATACTTGGTTAGTATATATGGAGTCCATCTCAGATTTCATGGCTTCAAGCCATCTCTCAGAATCTGGTCCATTCATAGCTTCTTGGTAGGAAGAAGGCTCATCCTGATCCATGAGCATCACATCGCCGTTTTGAGTCACAAGAAATCCATAATATCTCTCGGGGTCTTGACGTGTCCTACCAGATCTACGAATGCCTTGTGTAATTTGAGCAGGTTCACTTTCCACAACATCTTGTGGTCCCTGCTCATGTTCCAACTCAGGTTCAATGATATTTTGTGGTTCTCGAATTTCTTCGAGTTCTACTTTCCTCCCACTGTTTCCTTTAGAGACAAATTCTCTTTCTAGAAAAATACCAGTTCGAGCAACAACCACTTTGTTCTCAGAAGGTTTGTAGAAATAATACCCTTTTGTTTCCTTAGGGTATCCCACAAAATTATATTTCTCAGATTTAGGTCCGAGCTTGTCAGAAGCCAGACGTTTCACAAACGCCTCGCAACCCCAAATCTTCATGAAAGACAAACTAGGACGTTTTCCAGTCCACATCTCATATGGTGTCTTTTGAACCGTCTTTGTAGGAACACGGTTAAGTGTGAATGCAGCTATCTCTAGGGCATGACCCCAAACGCTTATTGGAAGATCTGCATGACTCATCATTGATCGTACCATGTCCAACAAGGTGCGATTTCTCCTCTCAGACACACCATTCCATTGTGGTGTTCCAGGTGGAGTGAGTTGTGATATAATACCACACTCCTTTAGAAGGTCATCAAAGTCTTGGTTTAAGTATTCACCTCCTCGATCGGATCGAAGAGCTTTTATGCTTTTGCCAAATTGGTTTTGAACTTCATTCTTGAATTCCTTGAACTTTTCAAAGGATTCGGATTTGTGTCTCATAAGATACACATATCCATATCTACTGAAGTCGTCAGTAAATGTAATGAAGTAATAGAACCTACCTCTTGCTAACGAACTCATGGGTCCACATACATCACTATGTATAAGTCCCAATACATCGCTAGCCCATTCACTATGACCAGTGAAAGGGGCTTTAGTCATCTTGCCTAATAAACAAGACTCGCATTTCTCATATGATTCAAAATCAAATGAATCCAAAAACCCATCTTTATGGAGTTTGGATATGCGTTTCTCATTTATATGGCCTAAACGACAGTGTCAGAGATATGTCGGATTTGAATCATTTGATTTAAATCGTTTTGTATTTATGTTATAGATAGGCATTTCAAAATCAAGAATATAAAGACCATTAAACAATTGTGCAACACCATAACATATTTCATTTAAGTAAAACGAACAACTGTTGTTCTTTATTAAAAATGAAAAATCTTTCTTGTCCAAACAAGAAACAGAAATAATGTTTTTGCTCATAGCAGGCACATAATAACAATCCTCTAATTCTAATACTAGCCCAGTGGGCAATGATAAATGATAAGTCCCTACGGCTAGTGTAGCAACTTTTGCTCCATTCCCAACTCGTAGGTCAACTTCTCTTTTCGCCAAAGTCCTACTCCTTCGGAGTTCCTGCACATTAACACAAATGTGAGAACCACATCCAGTATCCAATACCCATGATGTAGAAGTAGACAAATTGACTTCTATAACATATATACCTGAATCAGAAGTCACACTTCCTTTCTTTTCTTCAGTTCTTCCAAATAAGCATGACAATTCCTCTTCCAGTGTCCAGGTTTTCCACAGAAGTGACAATCACCTTCTTTAGCCACCCCACCTGTAGGCTTTAAAGCCCGTTTGTTTTTGAAATTGGGTTTGGCACCAGATTTAGATCTTATCTTTTTCTTGTCTTTCCCTTTTCCCTTAGCATTCCCCTTTTGCACCATTATTATGGGATCGAGTCCTGCCTTTTTCATGTTGTTCTCGGCAGTTCTTAACATGCTCAACAACTCAGTAAGTGGTTTCTCAATTTCATTCATGAGATAATTCATAACAAATTGAGAGTAGCTGTTGTTCAAAGATTGCAAAACAAGATCAGTTTGGGCTTCCTGAGTAATTGGAAAACCCAACCTATCAAGGTACTCAATATACCCAATCATTTTCAGAACATGTGGACCAACTGGATCACGATCACCCATCTTGCAGTGATACAACGCTTTGCTTGTATCATACCTCTCCTGTCGAGCATGTCCTTCGAACAATTTCTTGAGATGCTCGATCATCTCATAAGCATCCATTAACTCATGTTGCTTTTGAAGCTCACAGTTCATAGTTGCTAGCATGAGACAACTCACGTCCAGAGCATCATCTTGATGCTTCTTGTAAGCATTATGCTCTGCACATGGTGCAGTGTTAGCTGGTGCTGCAGGAATGGGCCCATCAAGGACATATAGCTTGCGCTCTTGTTTGAGGACAATCCTCAAGTTCCTATGCCAGTCTAGGAAATTAATTCCACTCAGTTTTTCCTTCTCAAGGACTGATCGTAGTGAAAGACTATTTGTGTTGTTGTTTGCCATTGATATCTACAATTTATAAGTGTAAAAAATAATAAGTCAAATTGCAGAGTTTTTTGATATTATGAAATTGATAATAGTACATTCAAAATATACCTCCCACTATTTTATTCAAATTAATAGCCCTCACCATTAATTCGGAAAGCATTTTTATTTAAATCTTTCTAGTGAGCCAAGATCCATATTTCATTATGCCTTAAGTTAGCTTTGGCTATTCTCTCAAAACATAATTATTTAGGTAGATAACCCTTTGTCAATTATATCGTATATAACTCTTAGATAATTTGGTGAACAACATTTGTTCTAAGTCCATTTAATGGTATCTACCAAACTTTATGTCTCTAAGTCCACAATCCTATTGAGATAACTTAGTTAAGTCAGGCCCAATGATTTTAACAATTTGGATATCACAATTATCCTATCGCATCTTACCAAGATAAATAAGGTACTTTGCTTTGGCAAACCTACATCCATCGATCAAGGTCTTGATGAGTGTTATTCATTGGAAGGCATCTGATTAGACTTAATAATTTTATGAGGGATTTTATTAATTAATTTAGATCTCACCAATTTTTAATCTCATTAAGCATGCACATTATTTATCATATCATATCGTATACAAGCATAAATAAAGTGCAAAATTAAATATGTCACAGTTATGGCCCAACCCTATGTCAATCTTCTCAAGCTAATGAAAAGATTGAAGGTCAGTCTATGGTGAAAAAAAAACTTCAAAATAGTAGCTTCCTCGGGCCTTCCTCGTGTATGTGTCTCCTCTCCATCATCTTGTCATCTTGATAGGTTACATTTGTACATTACATGTGATAAAGAAACCTCGAGTTACATTTGAGGGGATTTAGATGAGAAAAGAATATTACATTAGACTTTATAGAGAGGCACGCCATGCAAGCCGTATTTCAAAAACAAAAACCACTAACCTATGGGTCAAAAGGGCCATAACTGTACACCATGCATATCACAATAAGCACATAACACAATTTTATATAATAAAATAAAATATCGAATATTAAGGTTACGACCATCGTGCGCTACGACGGGGGGTTCCCCCCTGGCGGTGGTCCGGCTGTATTGCAGAATTTTTCCACACGAATTTATGAAACAATTCCAGATTCGTATACAAACCCCAAAACACACATAATAACAATTCATTCAGAACATATCATATATGTCCAGTTTAGGTTAATCATATTAAACCGAATCATGTTTCTAATCAAATTAGAACAGTAGTTGTATTGTTATTCCACCTTCTAGGATACGACTAATAAAACATCTTATACATGCATATATCTTACTATTTTTCCAGAACTCGCATACATGCAGAATAGGATATATTCAATTTTCAGATCGGTAAACATGCATCATCAAATATCATATATATATCAAATACAATTAAAACACATAATCTGAATTAATCTTTTCGTAAGTAGCTCTGATACCACTGTAGGGTTTTGGACACTTAAACGCAGCGGAATTTAAAATTTTAAAACAATTTTCCGAAACCCTAAAACAGGATCCATGCGAAAAGAACAAATTAATTCAGAGGTTTAGATTTGTTTTACCGATTATCTGAGCTTGAATGGAATGATGAAATTCTGAACGGCTTCGAATCTCCAACGCAATCCAACGGAACTGCGTCTTTACGGTATCCACACGAACGTCCCACAAATCGTCACACGATCTGCAGCAAAGAGAACTCCGGTACTAGCCGCCAAGATCTGGATTTTCTCTAGTGTTGCTCTCAACTCTCTTTTCTAAAACGGCTAGGGTTTTTCTATTTTGTTTCACCTAAACAAGACTGCTGATATATCTGATATATATATATAGAGTCCAAAAGGTTAAGCAAAACCCTAATCCTATTAGAAAAGTAAAATCTGAATTTATATATATATATATATATATATATTATATTGGCAATAATTTTAAAATCATATTATAAAATTATAAACAGTGAGTGGCATCTAGTAATGCATCACTGCTACCCAAATAATAATAAGATCGGTGACTCGATGCAACCTTTTCGTGACCAATGTTTCAATGTAATTTAATCCTTTTAACCTTGACATCCTAGATTAAACTCGAGCCATGGAATGTGTCATACTCTTCATAATTTAATCTGAGTTTTCTTGATCAATGAGTAGACTATATGAAACAAATCACTATTTGAGCATGACCATGCATTTCATAGTCCTACTCAATCAAGAGGCCTATGGATATTACCCCTAATATATAGGAGGGTTAAATTCCATCTAGATCACTCATATTCCTCACACGATTCATGATGTACCCAATAATCACCTTTATTGTCCACCCTATTAAAGGTGACATTTGATGATATCAAAGTACATAAATTCTCGTATAGTAATATAGTGATTTCAGGTCGGAGGACCATTACATCATTGTCACTATGAGAATTGCTTATGACACTTTGCATAATGCTCCACGTAGAATTCTCATGATGGGTCTGTCCAGTACATTGTTCTCTAACATGTACATATGCATTGACTTAATATCTCATATATTAATGACCAATGAGATTTGGCCATCAGTCAATCCACATACTAGTCTCAATGTATCATTGTTGTCCCATTCTCAATGATACTCGACTAGGGACATTTAAGAGTAATGATACTTATTGTAATTATATAATCTCATGTTCAAGTCACATACTTGAAGCTATATAATTTGTATCATTATTCTAAGAACTTTTATTATGTTAACATTTATATAACACAGCAAATGAAACCATAATAAAATAATTCATTTATTCAATCAAATATTAAGAGAAATATTAAGCAATTACATTAAATAATTGGCCTCTAGGGCATAAACTCTAACACGTATCATCTCTTTTGTACTCTTTAAGGTATATCTTTTTCTTTTACTTTTCTCCATTTATGATAAGAAATCTCTGTTTGTTTCCAAAACCTTATTTTAAATGGTGAAAATCCGTAAAAATTTGTAGAATATCCTTAATAGTCTATGCTTCATATAATATCTTTTCACCTGAATCTTTCTATTTCGTTTGATACGATATAGTTGAATCGTGAATTTTATTCTTGAATATCACTCTTGAATTTGTCTCCACAATTTGGTCATCATGTTGGCAATTTGGTCAATCTTCGACATTGGATAAATTAAACATTCATTCTTATTCTTGATCTCACTGTATTTATTCTATATCATTGTTATCATCCTCATACTTAAATTGTGGTGATAGTTCTCTTTGGCCCGTAGTGCAAATATGAACTGGCGTGACATGATTTTGACCAAACTGTATATTGGTATAATCATGACTTTTGGTGTTACAAACAAAGACGTATGGTGAAAGTTCTCTTTGGCCCGTAGTGCAAAGATGAACTGACGTTTGGCATGATCATGACCGGAGATGTTACAAATAAATATCTTTGGCACATAGTGCAAAGAGAGGCTGTTGAATATAAACTGTTGATTTGGATGTTCATAAACAGGAACTGTTGATTGGTGTTACAGAGATAAAATATTAGTGGTGATCCTTTAATTTATAAAATATGGTAGATATTATAATCTACTTGACTCTTCTAATGGATTGTTCGTTCCACTGCAGTTGTTGTTATTGAATAATTATAATATCGTTAAATCTCTGATTTATTTCGATTGAAGGCTAAAGATAATTTTATTCTTCATTATCTTAGTCATAATATTTCCTACTGGCTATTTATGCTCACCATTTTCCTTTTTGTTCCATTGTTCTCTTCAGAAAAAGAGAGTGTGGCGGGGACTAGCCGGGGAATAGAGTGATGGTCCGAGACAATAGAAGTATCTCAATACATTACTATTAGTGTGACAATAAGTGTATTGAGAATTTAAGATGTATTTGTATTGTGTTGTCGTATTTGTCACAACACTTATTAGTTGTAAATAGAAAAATTCGTATTTGTATTTGTATTTTGTAGAATGTTATTGGCAACTCAAAATAGGTTGTATAGACCTATTTTGGGGGCATCACATGAAGAATGAGCCTTGTGTGGCATATTGATTCATGTTGAATCAATTCAGTATTTAATTAAACTATGGAAGAAGATTGATATAGATCCAAAATGATAAATGACAGTTAAAATCATAAGGGAGGATAAGTTAGCTATGAGCCTAGTGGGAGACTGATGTTGATCAGCTCACTGTATGTGTGTGTATGGTGGATATTATCAACCCAATAGATTTATGTTATGAGTGCACTATTGAGTCCAATGGAGTAAATCAGTTAGTCAGTGGATTTGTGTCACTAGTATGCTGATAAGCCATGGGGAATAAAGATGAAACAAGCCCAAGGTTGGCCTATAATTAAGCTGGTATAAGCACAGTAAAGAGCCCAGGTCATAGTCTAGTCATCTTATCCGAGGTAAAGGCCAATTTTCAGAAATATGATAAATTAATAATAATAATAATAGTACTGATAGTACTCCCTCTGAATTAGGCCAATGGCTTATTCCCTATGTTGCTGAATATCAGGTCAAGTAAAATGATTATTGGGAGTATGGCTTAAAAGTTAATTGGTAAAAGTTTTTGACCAAATCTCTTTTAACAAACGAGTAATACTAAATTATGATGGACTAATACCTGTATGGAGACCAGTATGTGGATAAAATACATATAAGAACTCTCCTATAAATAAGAGCTCCTGATTCACTTTGCAAAGGCTGTTACAATTGCTAAGTTCTAATATAGAGAGAAATAGTGAGTTTGAGAGATAAAAAAAAAATACTAAGGGAAACTCTTGCACTCTAGTAAGACAAGAGGAGTCTAAGAAGGGAGAAGGCAGTGAAAAACTTAGGTTCCTTGCTAGTAGAAAGAGAGCTTCAAAAAGGTATAATCCTTTAACCTTAGAATGTTATCCTCTGTTTTATTCAGTTCAGTAGCATAGTTATGCATGCTTGGTTGTGGGAGGATTCTGTGTGGGAATCATGATGGATTCTGAAGTTATAAGGTGGTTATGATGGAGATTATATGTTGTATGTGATAAAATGTGTAATAACTTAACGCAAAGATAAAAAGAATGACATAAAACACTTTACTAAGAAAGTCTTAAAACAAGACAGAAGCTTTAGATGAACACAATGCTCTATGTTCATGGTTGATGCAGACTATAAGTGTTGACTGTGGAATTTATGAACTAACCCTAGTATAACAAATGAAAAGTATTAACCTTGTCATGTGTAATGATTTTTCTCTACCAAAACAGCCTAGAATGTTTGTTAACCCACTGACCTAAGCTGTTGTCAAGAACCTAACCAATGAGTTAAGTTCCAACCCTTGAACACTGAATAACATGAGCTATAATCAGACTTCATGAGCATAGGATGATAAACCAAAGTTGATTTAATTTTTTAGAAACTATTGTAATCCAAGGATTGGAAGTTAGCTTCTCATTTCTAATCCTTGGTCATCAAGATCGAGCGAGTAGGAAAGGAGTGGGAGTGGGGGGGCACCTATCTAAAGACATACTCTTTCTTGTATGAGTAAATGCTTGTCTGGCCCAGAGGAAGAGGTAAAGATAGAGTCTCTCACTGAAGAAGCAAACCAAGCTTCGGGACTTAGTCAACCCTAAGAACGGTTATCTCGTAAAAGAACCTAAAAGGCTGGGGCAGGCATAAGTATGATCCCCTCCTTCCAATCCAAAAGAAGAGAGCTAGGCAAGTTATAGGTTCAGAATGAGAATATTTGATAGCCTTCAGTTTAGCAATCAATTAGATCCCGACTTACTTAACAGATGTTTAGGCTTGACTAATAAGATAGAAAATGGCTTTTCTCGCTTAGTATTGCTTTGGCTTTGTCGTATCTTGTAGCTAGAAACCTCTTTTCCTTCTGTCCAGCTCCTCGAAAATAACGTTCGACTTACATGACCTGCCAGGGTGGACAGGGTCGGGTAGTACAGGAACTAGTTTAATAATAGGGGTCGAGGACTACATAGATATGATACCTTCTTCCCTCCGTTTGGAAAGGAAAACAGAAAGAAGGAGATTCACTCTTCAGTAATATCGCGTTTACTAATTCTCCGCAATTAACAATTATAAAGCAACAACCAATTCATAATGTAATTTTTTATCATAGATAATCGCCAAAAATCATTTTTCTTTTTATGTTATGAACTTAATGTCGATAAATTCGCGAGTCTAGAAATTAATTTCGGAAAATTGAACGTTCTTGAACGGTTTCTTTTTAAGAACCAAAACGATTTGTGCCAAAATAACAGATGTCAAGAAGAACAAAATGCCTTGGATACGTAATCGATTATTCGTGGAGGTTTCCACAGAAAGACCCTTTGGTTCTGACAAACGGATCACAATTACAGGTACCTGGGAGCATACCGATGGAATAAATGAAATACGAACAGTTAACATAATATGGTCATAGATCTTAAGTTATAACTTGATCATGAGCGAGCACCACAAATATGAGCTAATAAAGAGACCCACGATTCCATAGAAAGACATCATGATCCCCTTATCTCACCTTGAAATAAAGGAAGGTGGGCAGATATGGAAATCATAACAAAACCAAATGCACGCCTACTCTCTTATTTAGATAGAACCAACAAGGCGCTTTGCTCGGTCATCCACTAAGTGAGTAAAAGAGGTCTCATTGGGAGAGTTGGGAAAAGAGAAGGTCAACCTCCCACTCCCTAGCTTCCTGGAACTATAGGAAGATATAACTAGGAAGAGAAGACAATAAGACAATAGATGAAAGGTCTACATCTGCTTGGCTTTCCATCGCTCTTTGGGTGGGACTGTCTTCACGAACTCTAGCTTTCTTCTGAAGAGCTTTCATTTGTTTATGAATATGAATTCTTAAAGGCATATGTATGAGACAAAATCTATTAATTATTCTGAATCCATTTCTTAATCTCTTTCTTTGAAATACTTTATTCTAACTTTAGGTCCAGGTATTCCTTATTATAAATAACCAAAGGTTCCACAATCCCTAACACTCAGACCCATCCCAAAACACTGAGAGACTGTCCGATTACGCAAATCTCTAAACTGGTTGGTCATCGACCTATTTAAGACCGATAAACCTAATAAGTAGGAGACTAAGGTCGCAAGTAGCGAATCAAGGTTTGATACCGAAGTCGTCCCCTATCACTTACAGGGAGATGGCCTTAATTTCTATTCTATCTATGGAAATTTCAATCGAGAATAATCGTCAGTTTCAAGCCTATCTTTGAACATAATAGTTGGCATGCCTTTCCTTCTCTTATTGCTACTCCTAGCCTCCACGGAAGACTTACTACCGCTATCTTAGGATAAATGTTATTTCCTAATTCCAATGCCTCACTTCCTTCCCGTTCCATGATTTGCTTTATCATTGGGTCGCAAAAACCCATTGTAGAGCCCAATTTGTCGAGTAGGACAGTTGATTTCGGTTAGGTTGGGCTTCGCCGCTTAGCAACTTTAGATACAGACAAACAAGAATTGGGCTCAATAAGTGTGTCACTGATCTATTCTTATCCAAGACTTGTATCATTTGATGATGTCATGTGAATCGCTAGAAACATGTGAAATATATACGTAACCCTGACTCACCCAGAGGGAAGAGAAAACTAGGCTTTTACGCAATTAGTAGGGAACAGAGGTTCTCCTTTACAGATTTTAACTCCTTAAACTAGTAGTCTAATACTTCAAATCAGACCCAACTCCATATTCTTAAATCAGTCCAACTAGATATGTTCTACGATCTTCAAGCTCTACGATCTGTTTGCTCTACGATGTTTCATTTTGGTTTACGATCTTTGAGCAATTTCTACGATTTGCGCTTCGTGTTATGATCTTAGAGCATACTATACGATTCTTCAGCAGACTCTGCGATTTTGATTTAGCTTTACGAACTACTGGCAGACTCTACAAACTTGAACTGAATGGTTTATGATAGTTTTGTTGACTCTGCGATTTTCAATAAGTTTTACGATTTCTCAAAGCAGCTTTACGATCGTTCAATTTGACTATACGATCGATTGCATAACTTTACGGTCGTTTTAAGACCTATAGTCTATACATTTGTTCAGCTCAATAGACCAACCTAACAAGTTTGATCTTTGTACTTTAAGTCCTTGTACATTAATTTTTTATTTAAGAACTTTACAAAAGCTACTACTATAAATATACATTATATGATCTCATCATCAAATCAGAATATGCAATATCTAACATAAAGTAATAGATTTTGTTCTTTAATGTATATTAGGTTAAGTTGAGTGAAAAATGTAAAATATAGTGAAATAAATGTAACTCATATTTTGACATGGCTACTAACCAATGAATGACAAATGATTTTTTCTTATTCTATAAAATCTAGATTCTAGACGCACTTATGCAATTTTATCTCTCTCCATTTCCCTACTGGCCTTCTTATTGGTCTACCTGTTCTAAAAAATAAAATAAAAAATAACTTGAATATAACAATTATCTTTGGAAGGATTACTCCCTTCGTCCTCCAAAGGATGTTCAAAGTATATATTTTTTACATAAATTAAGAAAAATAAAGTAGAGGAACGAGAGTCGAAAAAATTCTAAGTTTATCTTTAGTGACCCCACAAAATTACATAAAGTGATGCACTTTTTTAAATACTAGTGGACCCCACTAAATGATATATTTGTCATTTACTTTACGTACCTATTGTCATCCTTTTGAAGATAAAAAAAATGTACCTTAACATTGTGTTTGTGAGTTTTTGAAAAAAAACAGAAAGAAATTTAAATTTTTTGAGAGAAAAGAGAGTAAAGGAAAAGAAATTTATTTTCTTTTTTTGTGTTTGTGAGTTTTAGAAGGAAATTTTAACTTAAAATAGCAAATTACTATTTTATCCTTACGAAATTATATTTTAGAAATTATTATAAGGGTAGTTTTGGTATTTTAGTTTGAAAGCTAAGTGTTTAACAAATTTCGTTCCAAATCTTTTCAAATTTGGAAAGAAATTTTTGGGAGAATTTTTTTTAAAAAATTCTTGCATTCTCTTTTCTTTTCTCTCCTTTAAAAACTCATAAACAAGGGATATTAGTTATTCTCCCTAAATTTTCTTTTCCTTCCTTTTATTTCCATTTTGGAACTCACAAACTCATTGTAAATCATCCTTGTGATGCCCCCAAATTTCGGGGTCCAAAACGCCACCCTCAAAACTTGGGTCGCCAGAATACACAACCTACAAACACATAAGCTTTGATACCAACTGTGACGCCCCCAAAATGGGTCCACACAACCTATTTTGAGTCGCCAATATACATATTACAAACACAAATTTCTTACCAAAATCAATAACACTCTACATATAAGTACAGTCAATAACTGTTTTAGGAATCAAAACCCTTGGAAAATGTTGTCGTGCAAAATATGACAACACGTACATTTTAAATTCTCAGTACAATCATTGTATCGTATATAGTGCGACCGTATCCAGACCTAATATAAGTCCTTAATACAATCTTTGTCGCACTACTTTACAACAGATTGAGGATTTCTATGTACGAGAAGATTTCTGTCCTCCTCATCCTAATGGTATCATCTTTGACGCCACACTATTCTGATAACTTGATGATGACAGCTACCAACTCGGACCATTATAGTTACTAACTCGAACCATCACTCTATTCCCCTTTTTTTTCGCTAGACTCAACTATACTCTTATTACCAGAAAGAAATTATGAAGTAAAAGGGTGAGCACAAATAGCCCAGTAAAGAGTATCATGACTATGATAAATAAATTATCAATAGTCTTCAGCAGTGATAAATCTTATAAAATATCTTAGATAACAAGTTTTAGATCAACAACTGCAGCGGAATAAACATTCCATTAGAAAAGTCAGGTAGACTATAATGTCCACTATCTTCTCTAATTTAAAAGTTTATCATCCATATTTTGTCCCTGTAACACCAATCAACAGTTCCTCTTTAAAGAAAACTTTCACCACCTGTCTTTGCTTGTAACACCAAAGATCATGAGTATAATAATTCACAGTTCCTGTTCATAATCATGTAAATCAACAATTTCTTGCCACAAAGGTTAAACAGAACTTTCACCACTTGCCATACAGGCTCAAGAAAACTTATACCACTTGCCACAAAGGCTAAACAGAAAGTACCACAATCTGTCTTTATCTTTAACACCAAAATCATATTTATACAATTTCACAGTTCCTAGTTATAATCATACCAATTAGCAGTTCATAGTTATAATCATGTCGATCAATTTATCTTTGCACCAAAGCCAAAGAGAGTCTATTGCAACATCAATCAACAGTTCCTCTTTGCACCCCTGACCGAAGAGAACTTTCACTACGTATCGTTGCCACAAAGGCTAAAAACACCCAACAATCATACATGTCTTTGCACCCAGGCCAAAGAAAAATTTCACCACAATGATTATAACAATGATATGATGAATGGGCAGAAATAAACAGAACATTAGTAACTCCCAGTTTAATTATCCAAAGTCCAATTTATCAATACGATATCCAGAAAAACGATTAGAGTTCTTGATTGAATATAAAATTCAAGAAAATATAAAGCTCATAGTTTAATTAATTTAAGAGGAAGATTTATGTGAAATATATTAGATGAAGCACAAACTATTAAAGATATTCTACTAATTTCAGAAATGTTCACCATTTAATTATAAAGCTGGAAAAACGAATAATAATCTTTTACCATAATATGGAGTATGAAAGAAAATGACATCCCTTACGAGTATGAAATAAAATGATATCCCTTTAGTCAAAAAGTATACAATCATTATTGTATATACCAGTATTACTATACATATAAAAATATACACGTACAAAACTGCAAATGAATCTTCACCCGTCCTGCGGTAATCCGCGCAGACAGATCATTTCCACAAAAGACATTTAAGGAATGAATACGAAAGAATATTCACCAAGCATGCGGCAGTCCGCGTAGTCAGGTTATTCCCACAAGTTAATACATGGAATAAAATGACAATCCTTACGAGTATAAAATAAAATGATATCCCTTTATGAGTACAAAAGAAATGATATCTTTTATTTTCTTCCTTCTACAAAGTTGTAGAGGACGAAAAACTAATGAAAATAGGTTTTTGAATCACTCAATTCCGATAAAGAATGAATTTACTATGATTTTTCTAAAGAGTTGTTGTAAAAAGAAAATTTCACTCGGGAATTCAAAGAAGAATGCACCAATTTTTTTTTCAAAACTAGGAATGGCTTGGACTATAAGTGTAGCATTCTACTGATATTTGCTAACACTTAAGATAACCTAACATACCTAGAGAAAAACTTACAATAAGAGACTTTTAGAGATAGGAAGAAAATATTAGTAAGGAAGATATGAATTTCCTTATGCTAAGTCTTCCTATTTATAGCCAAAATCCATCACATTTAATAAATATATTATTCCTCCATTAATAATATCTTTAAATTTATTATTAATAATGATTACCCATTATTAATACTTAATCAAAAAGATTAATTCATTACCATTATTAATAAAAAGATTAATTTATTATCATTATTAATAAAAAAGATTAATCCATTATCATTATTAATAAAAAGATTAATCCATTATCATTATTAATAATTTCTACCATTCATAAAAAAAATTATCTTTAATCTACCACATATTAATTACCTCACATAATAATTATTCACATTTTTCACATTTCAAGATCACAGTTTCTTTACTATTCACAATTATAAATGTATTACTATCACAGATATAAGTGTTTTTCAAATAGCAAGTATGTCTAACAGTTTAATACCCGTGACTTCCATTTATACAATTTTCATTACTACCCTTACTACAATGCCAATTATTGTGACAGTAGTATGAAATATTGTGCAACTGTGTGCTACTGTGGAATACCGTGTGCTACTGTAGAACACCGCGTGTTACTATAGAATACTGCGCGCGTGTTGCTGTACTTTTATCACCTGGTATTTAAGCAATAAAAAGTGATAGTGTCGTTGACAATTTTTTTAAAAAAGTTATTCCTATCGTTTTTTATAACTGACAATTACGTACGTCATTGTGGGGATCACCAATGATTGGTTGTTTCGACGCTGACATAACGAATATTCCCCGACATACTTTTTATAATATAATACAATTTGCACATCTCACCCGTAATTTTATCATTTTATTAATTTAATACCTTACTGTTTAGAATAATAATTATAAAAAAATTAAATTTTTTTTATTAAAATTCGGGGTCTTACAATCCTTTATAGGACAAAGGGAGTATTTAAGTACAATATATAAATTTGTGGGCCTTACCATAGTTAAACTTGATTATACATGCATTCATTCATTGATGGTATTTTTATCTTTTCATCATTTTTATTAATGACATATCACTATTTTATTGCCAAACACTACGTAGTGTTGGGCCTAATTTAAATTTATAGTCAAGTTTGACTATGATGTATGCCCTTTTTTCCCCCACACACATTTGCCAACAAACACACATACATATATATAGACAATCATTTGTTATTGGACATTATTCGGACAACACATATTTTTTGGGCATCCATATGAGACAAGGACAACTTTTTATATATGTATGTATAAGTCGTTATCTACGGCTAATATTGACGGATTCTGCTATAATAAGCAGTGGATGTAGACTGACCAAATGTCCCCAATTTGAATAAATTATTTTAAAAAATATTAAACTATCCGTCACCATTAGTAGAAGCAAAAAGTAACCAGAAACTTTTTAAACAAAACGCGTATGTGTCCGCTATTATTAACAACAGAAATCGAAAGACATCAAGTTTTGATAAAAAAATTAAAAAAGAAAAGAAAAAATTTGTCTCTCTCCCTAATAAAATATAGTTGCCTTTAATGTCCGCCAAAGAAAAGTGCCAAACTTCTACAACTACCACTCAAACTCTTAAGGCGGTAAAACTGAGGCCGTCATAGCGATGGGCATTTGACATTTGGCCCGAGCAATTGCCAACCCCAAAAACAAAAAAAATACCAACTACAACTGTGTAAGAAGTCTAACATTGTGTTTGAGAGTTTAGAGGGACAAGAAAATAAAATAATTTAAAATTTATGAGAAAAAAGAGGTGAGAGAAAATAAATTTAGAAAAGTATATTATTACTATATTATCCTAGTGAGCTTACATTTGAACATAAAAGTCAGACCAGAGTAGACAATTAAACTGGTAATCGGTCCAATGGGTCTGAAGTAAAACAAAGTTACATAAAAATTGGATTAAACCGATTGAGCACTGTTGAATTAGTGAAACCGATAAAATTAAACTAACAAATTGATTTTTTTTAATTTTATAAATATTTATTTGGGAACAAATTTTGTTATACTAACATAAAACACTTTTAGTAATATTACAATGTAATTTTATTATATTTTTAGTTTATCGAAAAAAATGACATTTTAAAATTTTAACAGTTATTAGTTACATGTTTTTTTTATGTATTGATAGCGTCACTGATTTAATAACGGTTCGACCAATATTTAAACCAGTGGCCTATCTATTTGATAAATTTTTCAATTTGATTATCGATTTAGATATGAAAATATTGTATTTGAGAACTATTATAAAGACAATTTTATTATATTAATATTATTTTCGTCCCAAATTATAAAATTAATATTAATTTTTTAAAAGTTAATTTTAAACTTTTTCAAATTCAAAATTAATATGAATTTCATTTAGTTTATATTAATGTGATTATAAATATTATAAACTATCTAAAAAAGTCGTACTAACTATAAAATTCATTTTTTCGAAACTTAATTGAATAATGTTAATTTTAAAATTAAAAATATTTTAAATTAATTTTTAAAAAGTTAATATTAATATTATAATTCAAACCGAGGGTGTATGTCATTTAAGTATTCAATAAATTTTCTTTCAAATTTTCTCAATTTCTTTTGAAAAAAATTTAAAAATTTTATTTAAAATTTCTCATCTAAAAAAACTTGCATTTCTCATCACCAAATTAAGCTGCAACTGCAGAAAATCGGCGGGGGCAACTATCATAACTATCATCTCAAACACAACGGTTCTCCTTCTCCTCCTCCTCCTCCTCATTCTTCTCCCTGTAAAATCTGGATTTTTCACTCTCCGAACAGCTATGGACGACGCAGTTGATGAAAATTTTCCCTTATTTTCCCTCAAAAAGATCACCCCCAAACAACCCTCCAAAACCCCAGAACCCACCCAAAACCCTAATCCCCAAATACACTTCGAAAAACACTCAGGCACAAACCCTCATTCCAAAAACCTATCTTTCTCCGATCTGGGTCTGGCCGACTGGGCTGTCCGGACCTGCAAAGAACTGGGCATGAAAAACCCAACACCAGTTCAGCAAAACTGCACTCCCAAAATCCTCGCCGGAAATGATGTATTGGGTATTGCTCAGACCGGAAGCGGCAAAACGGCGGCGTTTGCCCTTCCTGTACTGCACCGGCTCGCCGAGGATCCGTATGGCGTGTTTGCATTGGTGGTTACTCCGACCCGGGAGCTGGCTTACCAGCTGGCGGAGCAGTTTCGGGCACTCGGGTCGTGCTTGAATTTGAGGTGCTCGATTGTGGTGGGTGGGATGAATTCGTTGAATCAGGCGCATGAGTTGATGCAGCGGCCACATGTAGTTATTGCTACTCCTGGGAGGATTAAGGCTCTTATTGATGGGAATCCTGATATTGCTTCTGTTTTCTCTAAAACTAAGGTAAAAATCTTTGTTAAATTTGGCTTTGGGAAATATATTTGACAAATGTTTTATTATTTGGTTGTTAGTAAATTTAGAAAGTTTTATAGCATCTTTTGTTGTATATTGATTAACTTAGATTAGTGTCATATTGTTATTTCAATAGAATCTATATGCCTTTCTCTAGATGAATTTGAAATTATTTTATTGAGTTTGCTGAATTTAGCCATTATATGATACTCCCTTCATTCCAACAAAATATAAGATCGTGATTGAATTTTTGAAGTCGAGATATTTTCAAACTCAAAATTGACATAAATTCAATGAATATTGTTGTGTGAGCTTTCAAACTAGTGAGTACTACACTACTACTATTTCTAATATTTATTGTTTCGTAATTTTTGATGAATCTTATCAATTTTGAGTTTGAAAATATTTGAAATTGACTTTCTAAAGTTAGTAATGATGTTATAATTTGGAACGGAGGAAGTATAATTTATCTCAGATATTGGAATTCCCTGTAGCCTGTAGAGTCCCTTGGGGAGCTAAACTCATAATTCAAATTTGTTGTAAAGTTGTAGGGTTCATTACTAGATAGCCTTCTTGGAAGATTTCGGCTTTAGTACAGTAGGGTAAATTTAAGTTATATTGCTTTTGTTATTTGAACTCCAAAACCTATGTGCTTTCTTATGTTGGCTCATATATCTTTTTCAAGGGAGTTAATTATATACCCAAAGTGTCCAGTAGACCTGTTTGTCGTCAGCATATGTTAATGACTTTGTTTAACACAGGGATTTATTGTAGACCAGAGAATGGTTACTTTTTGGTGCATAATTGCTTACATAGTTACATTCATGTACCTTTCAGTTCTTGGTTTTGGATGAAGCAGATAGAGTTCTGGAACCTAGCTTTGAAGAGGAACTGAGAGTGGTATTTCAGTGTTTGCCAAAGAATCGACAAACTTTATTATTTTCTGCGACGATGACAAGTGATTTAGAAGCACTACTTGAGCTCTCTCAAAATAAGGTGTACTTCTATGAAGCATATGAAGGCCTCGAGACCGTTGAATCCCTTAAACAGCAGTATATTTTTATACCCAAAAATGTCAAGGATGTTTATCTGCTGCATATTTTGTCCAAAATGGAAGATATGGGTATTCGATCTGCTATAGTTTTTGTTTCAACCTGCAGGTATAGATTCCATTTAACTTAACTCTAGATATTTGAGTTATTTATCAGTTGTATATGTAGTAAGATATATACAAAACACCTGTTTAGTGTCATTGTTATTTTTACTTATAAACATGGTAAATTTATCTCTCAAAACATAAGCCTCATACCAAGTTATTCATCCTTGATGCTGAAATGAGTAATCTGAAACATGTTTTCACCCCTCTTTTTCCTCTGTTTGTGTATGTATGGCTATATTACATAGACTCTTAACTCTAAAGTTCCCGTGGAATTTTCTCGAAAAATCGAAAGCATTGTGGAATTTTCTGGAGCTTCATTGTAACTTAACTATCTGCTGAAACAAGAACATTATGACTCTACTATAAAAGAGATTACCCAGTTGACGAAGATAAAAGCGCACGAATGAGCTTTTTTAAATTAACTATTGTTCATCTCTGTTTACTTATGAAGTTTGAATGATTTAATTGACTAGGTTTCCATACATGATTAACTACAATGGAAGTTTTAGAGTTATAGGATTGCTTTCCAAAGTAATTATATATTTCACTATGACCTCTTCACTTACAAGTCTGAAGCTACGGATTGGCTTGAAGTATGTTATTGCCATTTATGATTGTAATTGTGAGCAGGAGTTGTCATCTTCTAAGTTTATTGCTGGAAGAGCTTGATGTGGAAGTTGCAGCATTGCATTCTTTCAAATCCCAGTCCCTAAGGCTTTCTGCTCTACATCGATTCAAATCTGGACAGGTTCCTGTATTGCTTGCAACTGATGTTGCGAGTCGTGGTCTGGATATTCCTACTGTTGATCTTGTAATCAATTATGATATTCCGAGGTTATTATTATATTATTTTTTTGAAGAGATCTTTATTTATATAGAAGTTGATGCAAGTTTGTAATATTTCTTACAAGTGATTAACTTCTGCAGGTATCCAAAGGACTATGTTCATCGTGTTGGGCGTACTGCTAGAGCAGGGAGAGGAGGTCTATCTTTGAGTTTTGTTACCCAGGTGAGATTATTAATACTGTTTAGATTTTTTGAAGCTGAGAGTTTATTAGAATTGAACCTCAAATTTTAATTTCGAATACAAAAGATATAACAAGTATATCAGATTATAAAAGCTAGTATCCCCTACATTCTTATTGAATGATTATTAAAGTATTTGCTATTTTGCTTTAATTGTTCTAGCTGGTGATTTTGTGTTAAAACTTGCTATAGTTAAGACATTTTTGTATATATTGTGGTCGACATTTAGTTTGGTGTATGCACACAAGGACACAGACTCGGAAAATAATATTCTAACCCAATTTGTTTACGGGTCTGAAGTTTGACTCTTTGGCAATTGATAAATGCCTCTGGGATGAATCCAGCACCCTAAATTAAGTTATTCCTTTCTGTTGAAGTCAGATAGATTTCTCAAAATTTACCTGAACATCTTCAAAGGAAACATTAAAAACTGATAATTCTATTATAAATTAGCAAAAAAAAAAAAAAAAAATGAAAATAATATTCCCTCCGTTCCTATAGGTTCCAAAATATAGGATCAAGTTTTGAGTTTTTGAAGTCAATTTAAAATATTTTCAAATCCAAAATTGATATGAATCCATTTAGTTTTAGGAAATAAAATTATAAAAATCGTAAACCATCTGAACAGTACTATTAATTACAAGATTTATTATTTTCACAAGTTAAATGAATTACATCAATTTTGACTGACAATATCTCAATTTGACTTTAAAAAGTCGATATTGATCTTATATTTCGGAACAGAGTGAGTAATAAATAAATGATTGAACTGCAAAATTATTTGCAAGTATGGAATAATCCTCATCTTGCCCAGAGTGTGTGGAGGTAGCCCAATGCAACAGTTGTGACTTGTGAAGCCATGTTCGACTCCCATCCCCTCTGTTCCATAATGTAATGTTTTTACTGATGTTCCTCCAGGCGTCCGCAGGACCATAGAAATAACATTTCCTTTACTTGTTGAGCAGAAATATTATTGTCAAAGAAGTATGATTGGCTTGATTGCTATAACCACTTTTTATTGGAATTGCTATAATTCTTACAAGAATCACCCGAGAAGTTTCCTTTTTTCGCCTCCATCTGGTCTTTTTTTTTTTTATAAAAATCGTAAACCATCTAAACAGTACTACTTTTTTTTTTTCATACTCCCTCCATAAATGTTGCCAAAATATTATTTGGGTGTCCAAAACATGTAACCTCTCACAAAACCAAAATACTTTTATCACAAATTGACCATATTACCCTTATGCACAAAAATGTTAAGCTCTCCCCACCACAAAACCATGTGCCCATGCAATGTGGACACATAAAGATGAACGGAGGGAGTATGAAGTTAAAGCGTTTGAATTTTGAAGAACTGTAGATGCAATTTGGGAACAACTGAACCCATCGATTAGACACATTCCACTCTGAATCACCTGGCCTTGGCAATAAATACTGGAGAGCAATTGGTCCATTATAAGCTCTACATGCATCCCCGTGTAGTGTGCAGGATTATTCAGGCTGGTGCCAAATTTCAAGTTAAAGAACTGATAAAAATTTTGAAGGCGGTCGATCTTACTCTCTTTTAGCATAGTATTTTGTGAGTAGTTACTCTTTAGTAATTAGTATTGTATATTTTTCGAGATTTACCATGAAATGCCATGTGGTAAAATTTGAAGGATGTTATACCAAGTCAGAAGAATCTTGGATGTTGGCATTATAAGATAAAATAAATTTTCATACCAAGTTCTATGGTCTTATGTTGGACAGGATTGACGATATAAATGAGGTATAATTGAACCGAAAAAATTCGGTCAACTTAAGTGTTGCACTTGCCTAGTGAAGACCTATATTCTCTTCTATGTCATTCACTGATAGATTGCTTGCTTCAAGACTCTCTCTCTCTCTCTCATGCTAGTGGCACATCAATTTGCAGTGCTTAATCAACTTAATTTTCAGTTCCAAACTTAGTTTTCTCATATGTAGTGCCTTGCTCATATATAGTGTCTCGCTTTCAGTTTATAGACAATTCCAATATAAATGAATTAATGCAAATAGTTCAAATCCTTTTGTTTTCTAGATTCTTAACCACCCTTCAATACAATTATAGATTGTATGTGGCTAAAGCAAAATTTTTGTCTTTTGAGAAGGGCTATATCAGTACACTATTGTTGCAACAGTATGGTCGTCTGCATTACTTGAACTTTCGTAGAATCTTTTATTTTTCCAATAGATTACATGATGGAGAAGTACTTTGCTTCACTCTTGAGATATTTTTGCAGAATGATGTAGATCTTTTCCTTCGGATAGAAGCGGAACTCAATAAGAAATTGGAGAAGTTCGAGTGCAAAGAGAATGAAGTTATTGCTGATATCACAATGGTAAGATCTTCTTGGATTTTTTTCTTTTGGAGTTTCCAATGAAACTATTGAACAGTTCATGTTAGCTGTCAGTTATTAACTTTTCTAGTTAATTTTAAAAACCATTAATAATTTTGCAGCTATGCCTTGATTAGCATATAACTTCTGCCTTAGTTACTTGTTCAGTCATCTTGTTAGCTTTAAAGTTCTCAGCGGGTTTTGCAGCAGCTGTTTTCTCATTTTGATTTGCCTACTTGGTCTCCAACTCTCCCTCGTTTTTACCTGTTTGACGAAAGGCAGCTTCAACTTATGCTTAGTTTAATTTACTCAGTTTGCCTCATGTTTTGGATTTAATAATTACCGTTTTTTAAATATAATTACAATAATTTTTTATGGTTTTACTTTATTAAAAGAAAAGGGAAGAATAATATATAACAGTTCCCTGATTTATTTACTGCTATTCGATAGAGACTCTAGGATAATAGCAACTCATATAAAACTAACTTATTAAAACTTGACGCCTTCTACTTGAAATCTTGTATTTTTAAGTGTTATATGACCTACATCTTAGTGATTGTACTTGGCTTCCATTCGTTAGTTGTCTTAGCGAACCAGACACCATCTATTGTGAACACAGGTTTTTATGGTCTGAGAGATCCCAAGCTTAGATCTCAGATTTTAGTTAGGAAAGCCGGTTAGCTAATTGTGTATTGGCTTGATAGGATTATTCACATTGCTATCCCTCATTGCAAACAGTTGTATTTGATTTATTCATTCCAGGATTGTACCCACTACCCAAAATTCCTTATGTTAATCAAAAACACAATAAATATAAGGGCTTGCGGGATACCTGACCGAGTATTTAAGTTAGATACCAACCCCATAATACTATGGAGTTTGTGACAAACTACAATAGATGTAATCTCTCTCCACATTTATTTCGTATTTTTATTGTCTCTGCACGTATTATTGTCTCTCTCCACAATACGCACTTTGTCTCAAAACTATGTAGTGTTACACGGTCGGGCATCTAACTTAGATGCCCAGTTGGGTATCTCCGGTTTTCTCTATCTAATGGTATATGAATTGGTTTAAGACTTGATTTTTCTATGCTTTGGGAAGCTTGAAACTCAAGTCCTCACACCTCAGCCGAATGTCTCATACTCTTATAGAAGCTTGTGGGTAAAGTCACTAAAATCTGAAGTTAGTGCGCTAGCATAAGCCCGAATTTATAGATTCTCTTTTTAGGCATTATATTAGCATGTAAAGTTGGGGTGAAAGCGGTGCAAGTCTATTCATTGTCAATATGTAAACATCCTGCCTATTGCCATCATTTGGACGTGTTTAATTCATCTTCGTTGAGTGGTATTAGGTGTATGTTTGGGTTGGAAATCCCTAACTGTTCTGGCTAAACGTGTAGATACTGTTTTCCTAGTTTATGTATTGTTGCCATCATGGATTGGCAGGTTTACAAGGCCAGACGTGTTGCAACAATGAAGCTGATGGACGATGGATTTGAGGAGAAAGCAAAAGAACGCAAAGCACAAAAACTAAGGACCTTAGAAGAGAAAGGATTACTGAAGGAAAGAAGTAAAAAGCGAAAAAGAGGAAGATCTGGTAGATAGTGGATTGTTTGAGTTTTTTTGTTGGGCTGTCAGCTGCATAAGTGCAGCAGCATGGACATCACCACATACTAGTGTCCCAAACTCCCAATTGATTATCATAAAGCTTACCCAGATGTGATATTGTATTAAAATATTGGAAAGTATGTGTTGGGGAAAATTGGCAGCTTATAGTTGGCGAAAATGTAAACGGCTACAAGAGTTCTCTGTAGTATCATTTATAGATTGACAAATCTTCATATTAATATGATGAAGGAAATTCTTTGTTTAACTGTGTACAAATGAATATACATGCAAAATAACACTCCCTTGGCCAATTTTTTTTTTATTATTAACTGTCCCATTTGCGAATATATATATATATATAAAGCCCACTTTTTAGTGATAGTATTATAAAATTGCACAATGGTCACAAGTTTGCCACTATAATATTGTTATCACACTACGGTATTAAACTGCCAACTTGTTATTTTTATCCTTTTAAAGGGGTATATCGTCTACATGAAATTTAATTTGCAGTGAGACTCTTTTTTGAGGAACGGAGGAGGGATTATGAACTTGTTACTCTTTGGGGAGAAGCAGAAGAAAAGTACAATAGAACTATCTTAAAGGAACATCTTATCTTTTCATTGTTTGCGACTTTAGATTGGATCACATACCATGGCCTTCAGATGGGGGGAAATGTGTGCTGAACTTTGTCGATTTGACAATGTTTCTAAAGTTTGGGTGTTCTTATCTCGGTTTTATCAAAGATTGTATTTAGTCCAGAGATAAACATCATTTTCCATTTAATACTTCTGAATTCAGAACAAATAAAATCTCAGGATCCCTAGCACAGTGCTTGTCGAATGTGGACACCCACAAAATTGCGTAAGCCAAAAGGCGGATGAAATGCTACAATCTGAGAGGTGCAGAATCTGCAGTTCTCCACCCTTCACTTCTGCAGCGTATGGTCTGGTCATCTTAACCTGCCCTAAGGTATCCATCGACTAAAATATTCGTTTAAGCTGCTCAGGCATCCATCGACGAAAATATTCGTCTAAGCTGGTTGTCTTTCGTCTAAGCTGGTTGTCCTTGCACATTGGAGTTGGAAATGATCACTCATATTTATACCACAAAATCATGTGGATACGATATCTGCACCATGTAGCTATAACAGTAAACAACCAGTTGAGTCAAGGCCATGTACGTATGACAGTAAAACGTAGCTATAACAGTATAACAACCAGTTGAGTCGCAAACGTATGACAAATATACTGGCAAATCTGTAACATAGAACCGACATAAATTTTTCAAACGGGCAAGAATAGATCTCTGTGCATAGTGCTGTGTCCCTTAACTAATCTATAACTCTGCATACAAGTCCCAAATTGGAAGCCCTATTAAATGATTTTGACTCAACAACACCCACTACATGAAGGGGAACAACTAAGAAAACATAAATTAAACTAGCTGCAGACGCATGTATATTATACAATCTTCAATTTCGCTTGGCCTTCATCCGCTTAGATATCTTACAGGTTCCCACTTAACAATACACTACCACTTAACTACCAACAAGAAGCTAATGAAATTCAATCTTGGACGACCAATAAAAGTAATAATTAGTAATTACTCCAACGAAGACGGTGGTTTCAACCCTATCAATTGCCATTTTGCTGCTGATGGTTTTGTTGTTGTTGAGGCCGAGGCCAAGGCTGAGGCTGAGGCTGAGGTTGAGGCCACGACATAAATGGTGGAGGCTGCTGACCAGCATAAAGCGCTGCTTGATCAACTGGTTTTCCCAGCATCATCCCCGGCGGTCCTACTTGCTGCTGCTGTGGAACATAGTAATATGGAATGGAATCGCCTGGTGAACCCACAAGTGGAATTGTAGCCTTTGTGACACCAAGACCTTCCTCTTTCAACTCATCCCTTGGGATAATATCAACTAGAAAATCAAAGACATCAGTCCTAGAAATTGCAGCAGCAATATCATTCTTCTGAAGCGTTCTCCTTTTATTCTCCTCGGTGTGGATCCAAGAACGCAAAGTTAGCTCCAAGATGAACATCTCACATGCCTTAGCAAATATGACAGGGGCCTCGGCTGAAATCATTCTGACATCTTCATCGGCTTTCATTATTTTTTTGATCCGAGCAAGTGGGAGGCTATGGTTCTTGAAGTCGGTTGTTTGTTCAATTTCTTGCTTTTGGTTAGCCCAGAATGCCTGAAGCTGCTGTTGCTGTTGCTGCTGCTGCTGTTGGTGATGGAAGTGCTGGGCTTGGTGGTAGGCAAGCTGCTGTTGAGAAGTAGATATAGGAGGAAGCTGAGTAGGGGAAGACACCGCCGCAGCAGGTGTGCCCGTAACCACCACTGGTGCAGCATGGAAGGGAGGTGTAGCATAGGCCATATGACCACCACTTCCTACCACTTGCTGCTGACTTTGTTCTGATTGATCCATAATTAACTACCTAAGTCAGTCTTCTCTTGTTAGAACTATTTCCTTGCTGCCATGCTGGAAAGAACATATGGGGTTCAATCAGTTATATTCTTCTATTTACAAATCATTATTGAATCTAAGTATGCAAACATCAATCGACAAACAACTACAATATGAAGGCTAACCACAGTCCATCCTCAACCTGCTTTACAATCACAATTTACAACTAACAAATAGGAAGGGATATGCATGTGCGAGCAAGTGAGAGAAAATAACGAAGAAAGACAAGACAAACAAACAAATAATTCACCATATGCGCAAGCATCTGAGAATTATTGGTTTTTTCTTCTTTTTCGAATAACAATTTCTACTTTAATTTGTACACAAGGAGTAATGCCTGGCAACATGCTAAGAATACATAATAGCTCACATTATATTAGATATCTGCCGAATGATGATCAAAGCATCAGCTTATATCCAGTTGGCGGTCTCTGATTAATATCTATACACTGCATCAAGACATAAGTTGCACACAAAAAATATACCAATAATACAACATAAAATGCACAGTGCGCAATACAGAAGCAGACGTACATATTCCAAGACTGCTACATAAATATTAACTCTACCACAGTTTCATAATTGATTGTATCTATGTTTTCTTTTATGTTAAAAATGTAAATCGAATCCCTTTTAAAATAAAATGAAACTTAATAAACTATCAATGTGAACTATGGCTATGTTTTGCAAACAATTTCTCACTCACAAAATTAGTTTTATATGTTTAATGAGATATATTCTGAAAACTTTAAAGGGAGAAACTGTTAACAACTAGTTAACTGGCCCACAATCACCCTCTGGTCCTAATTTAACTTCTGTCACACAAAACATTGTAGCTCTGTTGCCTGTTGGCAACCACAGTATACAGGCTAAAAGTTGACAATTAAATTCCTCATAAATGGGGGTAAAAGCCTGACATTTCATCCTTGCCATAGAAAGAAAGAGAAGCCAATCAAGCCACCATCTATACTAACCTAGGCACAGTATATGTATAACTATGGTCTTATAGATAACTTAAAATCCAAGAAAACAGAAAGTATTCAAGAAACTCTCACTCACTACCTAACTAAGATTGATAGCCCAAATAAAAAAACACTTACTTTAAAAAATAAACTGAAAAAGTAGCATTTGTTTCATCTTATGTAAATAATGCTTATTTTAAAAAATAAGCAGAAAAGGTAGAGTTTAATCTTATTTAAAAAATCTATAAGCTTAGTAGAACACTTTCAATGCATAAAAGAAAATTCTACTATCTAGGTGCTTTTTTCCAGCTAATACCACAGTGGGTATTTTAAGAAAACATTTTCAGCTTATTTGCCGGAGCTAGTAGCGAATAGCTTATTTGCGTAATAAGCTGCTTTACAAAAATTATGCTAAATAGTAATAATCCATCCTATTAAATAAGCTGTTTTACAAAAATTATGTGAAATAGGAAACTCCATCCTATTAAATAAGCTGTTCAATTTAAGATAATAAACAAGGCGGCTGATATTACAATAGCAAAATTAAGCATTTCTAGAACAAAACCAAAAGTGTAGCTAAATGTAAATTTGCTCTGGTTATCATGTTTGCTCCAACAATAAAAACAAGCTGTAAAAATGTTTTAAATTAAGATACGAAACTATCGTAAAACACCCAAAATATCAAAATTTTCTGATAAATCAAACAAGTATATGACTCAAATTCAAGGGTAAAGCTAAAAAAGATCTACCCAACAGCAGAAACTCATGGAAACATAAGCATATAAAGACAATTAGACAACAAGCTCATTAGTACTCAGAAAAATACTAATAAATATATATATAAAAAATAAATAAATAAAAAACATGCCATAATAATCTGCAAGGCAATAACATTCAACAAAAAGAGTTATAAAAATTCTTTACTTCAGAATATGATTCAGTAACAGAGAAAAGAGAATAGCAAACAGGGAGTTGAAATAATTACGTACTTATTTTCAATTTTGTTGATCAGTTGCAGAGAAGTATAAACCCTAAGAGAGAGAAGAAACTAAGCGAAGGGGAAAGGGAGGGACAGAGAGCATTTGAATATCGCGAGAAAGAAAGAGGGTTTTGGGGAATTGGTTCTTAAGACACGTGTCGCGATGAGAGACTCTTGACCGTGAAAAGAGAGATGTTTTCGACTTCCACGTGGAGAAATTGTGACGGAGGGTGTATAAATGGCAAAAATGCTTGCCTACACGACTACCGTAAATTATACCAACCGATTAAAGGTTCAATTCGAGTCGACTCAAAATATAAATAAATTTTAAAATTTAATAAATTACTCAAAAAAAATTTAAATTATAATTTTCTGTTGATACTCGGATCATATTCGTTTAAAAAAATTCAAACGATTCGGACTCAATTTCAGACCATGTTCTGCTCAGTACCTAAACGAGTCTCAATTAAACTTTATTTCAGACTCGACAAATTTTATGAATTAAATCTGAATAAGGGCTTGTTTATTTAGCTCTTAATGGATCCGAATGACCTTACATCTGAATCGGCCAGCTATTAAGCATGTTTGTCTAGCACCAATAAAGTTCTGAATTAAACTGGATTGGTCTGAGCGAATAAGTCAGAAAATTCTAGTTGATTCGGTAAGCAAAACAGTTGAATGAAAAATTTACTTAAATGTCTTTATAGAATATGAAAATTACTTCCAATATTTTCTAAATTACCGTCATTTCATTTCTTTCACATTTGATATCAAAATATTCACAAGGTTTTGAGCAAAATTAAAATTTTATGAAACTCACTTCAACATGTTCGATATTTGCTCGTCTTCTCAAAGAAGGAGGTACTTGACAAAGGCAAAATTTGCTTTAACTTGCAAAAATTGAAATCTGGTCATCTAAAAAATGGTAAAGAAAAAGAAAACTAGGAATCTGAATGGTTCTTCTTGTCCATGGTATTTTGAAACATTGTTTCCTTGTGAATGTATTCTTCTTATGGATTGGTGGGTGTTTTCGTTAATTATGTTATGAGGATGAGAAATTGATTCTTGCATGGAACAAAAGTGACTGAGGAGAGAGATAGGTTAATGAGGTAGTAGTGAATGACTAGTTATATATTCAATTTCAAGATATGGTACACTGTGAAATATAAATAGGTAATATATTTATTTTTTTATATAATTACTTTTGCCTTATAATAGTATTATAATTAATTTACTGTGATAAAAGTTATTTTAAATAATATATATTATCAAAAAATTATATACTTGTTTAGCATAGTTTAGAGGGGTAAAATAGCAAAAAATTATTATTCAGATGTTTCAGACATATCAATTATTAAATAACTTTATTTATTCACTATTCAATATTCAGTCTCATTCAACTCATTTAGATTACTTAAACATTCAAAACTGTTTCATTCAGTTTTATCAAACAGCCCCTAACTCAATACTCAACTCGACTCGGTTCATTTACACTCCTATACGATTGTGATGGAAACTTAAAAAGGAAGGTTGTTGATAATGTCAGAACAATAATTTCGTTTCCAGAGTAAATATGTATTTAATGACACTTTTATATTTATTTTAACAACATTTTAAACTTTTAATGACACATATTACTCTGACAACAAAATTATTACTCTTGTATTATCAATAGCCAAAAGAAATGCATGTATGTGGGACATATCCCATGTTAATATTTTATTTAATTTTTAAATTATTTCGGGACAAATGTATTTTGATATTCAAGTACATGATCAACATTCAACAATTTAGCTCCACTTCAATATATTTTCTCTTCATTTTTATTCATACACCGAATATTTATATTTTTAATAAATATAATTGGAATTAACTTTTAATTTATAAATATTGAGTTGTATTATTTCTTCGGAAAAAAAAAATCAATTTTCACATTTGATGAACGTGAACATTTTTTATTGTGAAATCTTGATTATTTAATCTTCCACTTTTGCCCCCTCTATTCTAGTGGAAATGATTGGTGAATTAAAGCATTGAAAGAGCCTTAAGCATGTCTCTTTTAAGTAGCAGTCCCAATAGGAACTTGAGATTATAAATAAACAAGCCTAGCCCATGTAGCCCAAGGTGTTCCTTGATATGGGCTCAGTTTAGTTAAACGCTGTGGAGTATATGCTAAAGCCCAAACTATTAAAATTTAGTAGTCCCACTTTTAGCTTAGGCTAGCCCAAAGTTTAGGTCCAAAAAAAAGAAGCAGCATTATCTCAATTAAAATAAAACACTCTATTTTTCATCCTTTAAAAAAAATCTTTTAATTTTTCATACCATGATTAAAATAGCTGCATTGTTACAATTGCAATAAAACTGCAATAATCACTTATACAATTTTTTAATTTGTTGAACCAGTTCATGTGGGATATGGATTGGGCCAGAAATTTCAGTTCATAAGAATTGATTCCTTTGTGCGGTCCAACTATTTTGGATATATATATATATATATATATATATATATATATATATATATATATATATATATATGAAATAACTTGTGCCAAACTGCCAACCTTGCCTTTGGTGGAGTTTGTGTTGTATCATTTATTTTTCATTTCCATTTTTTTTAAATTGAAGATGAAGCAATTTTGCATAATAACACAGAGTCCAATGAATTATCGACTTATAACTCAACTTGCTAGAGATTAAACTACAATCATTAGTAACCTTATTAGTGTTTTTTTCCTTTCTCTCGTAAGTGTAACTTTAAAAGTGTTCACTAAATCTATTTAGTCATCAGAAGTAAATTTATTTTCAATGGCTTCTTCATGATCTCAATCCCTTCGAGTGGTGTTTCCGGCTCTACTTCTTAACACATACACAACATGTCTTTACGGTTGTTGACAACAGTGAGTCACTGTAGGACATATCTGCTGTGAGTGTTAGTAAGTAAGTAAAATGGAAAGAGAGTCAATCTTACCGAGTCGCGGGTTTTTATTTATAAAAATATCAGGTTATCTACATGCCTTCGACACGTCCTATCAACCTGCAGATTATAGGGTTCTTTAGGACAAGCTCACGTGGGTGGAGTAGAGATGTCTCATCTATGAGCTAGTTGCATTGTCCTATCACATACCTTGTGAAAGGGGCTTGTGAGACCTAATGAGGCCCCCCGATTAGAATTTCGGCGCCCGATTATCCTGTCACAAACGGGCCTCTAAAGTAATGATTATGCATAGGAGAATTAGACCTAGGTTTAGTGTACGTTTGTGCCTTTGAGCCTATATCCTAACACTTCAAATTATAACATATCATTATTATTTTTATATTGTTTTTTTACTAATTTAGACTAAATTTAAACACACTCACACATCCCACTTTGGCATGTTTTTTTTATATATTTTTTTACTAATTTAGACTGAATTTAAACATACTCACACATCCCACTTTGGCATGTCAAGACTCGATCCCTCAACTTCATGGTTACCATGAGTTGAGTAGTACCACTCGGGCCAAAGGTCTTCGATAACATATCATATTTATACTGCCAAAACAATAATTGTAATTAAATTATATAAATGTTCTTAAATATATATTTATTCTGACAACATATTTGACATTATTAACAGCCTTTTCAGCTGATAACTATTTCCTTTAGGTCAGCATGCAAATCGCCTCACAATCAGCAGCTTAATTTTGATAGCAAATGGCAATCAAATCAGCAATTTCTAAATCAAAATCTGTAGACAAAGAGCTTTGTAAAGTACACATCAATAGTAATCAGAATTTCTGGTCCCCGTTGGCATTTGGTAAAGCCAGAAACGGTTCCCCAAGAGGCTTTATTTTAGTTGTACCCACCAATATTATTACTCCTATTGTACCCACAAGCCAATGCCTAATCCTCACAACCTTTTGTTTATAGGTGTGGACCATTTTATTTGGCTTGGCAACACTCCCTAAAAGTTCATGTTATATATGCAGACTCAGAGTTTATTTGGTTAACAACGTTTACAGTATATTATTATTGTTTATAGTTTTAGCAGTGATAGACTTTATTTTGGTGCGATTTGTTTGAACTCCGAGTGTTGTATTTTTGAGTTAAATAAACTCTATTTAAAATAAATTATTTATATGTAAATAAGATTTTAGAGTGCATTTTAACTTTCAAATGCACCAAACACTCAAAACGCAGCAAATGCCCTCTAGTCAAACAAGTACTCAGTCGAGTAAATACAATTGACACAATAGTCATGTTATATATATCGATTTGAAATATAGCTATGTAAACACAAATAATACAATATAAATAGAAAATTGATATTTTCGCATGAAAATATGATATTTCCAAATTCCATATAGTTCTTCTTATATGAATAATGAGTGAAACTCACGTTTATGTGAGAAAGCTCATGTAAAAATATTAATTCCTTATAAATATTCTTAACTTTGTTATCGTGTATTTACTCAAATATAATATATATGTCGAGACACTATATAACTTGCCTTCCTTTCCTACAAGAAAAGGTATTAGTAGTTCAAAGTTCAAACAAGAGTTCCCAACTAGATCTGTTCAACAAACTTACATCTGGTACACCCACCACATGGATTCAAACTGGGTCCAACCATATAGAGAGTCAGCCGACTGAACATTTTCAAACTGAACTATTCACAACCAGTTGCTACATTTTCAGCCAAATAAATATCTACTAATAAACTATTGATTGGTTGACTCTGCTTGTTCTTTCTTTACTAAGATCTAGCAAGCAATATAACGGAAAAGAAGGGAAAATGTTAGTAAACAGATAAAATTCTCTAGTTTACTTGGACAAAATTTGAATAGATTGTACAGAGTTTTTCTCTTATAAGGACTCAAAATAAGGACTCAAAGTAAGGACCAATTTTTTTTTTTTTTAGCTTTTTTTTTTAGAACAACTAAAAATAAATAAATAAATAATTATGGAACTGAAATTTTTACATAATACAGTGTTTTGGGCGTGATTTGGATACATATAACAAAACACTATAATTTCATAATACATGTTTTGTTATATGTATCCAAATCACGCCCAAAACACTGTATTATGTAAAAATTTCAGTTCCATAATTATTTATTTATTTATTTTTAGTTGTTCTAAAAAAAAAGCTAAAAAAAAAAAAAATTGGTCCTTACTTTGAGTCCTTATAAGAGAAAAGCTCAGATTGTACAATACAACTTATCAATGTTTTGAAACACCCTATAATTTAGGCTTAAATTGATTCATCCCAACCTTTATTATCGATTAGAAGTATCATCAACTATGACTGTCAAAATGATTTACACCCTCTCCACTAAAATTTAAGGTTCAAATTTTTTTGATGCAGAAGATCCAAAGGGAACAAATTGTTTAAACACTAAGTTTAGAGTGTTTTTAGTCAAAATTAAAATATGGGGTGAAAATCGAATTTGAGCCTAAATTATAAGTGGAAATTTGTGATTTAATCTAAATTAAGCAATTTTTGTGTAGTGACCTGGCATCCGTCTAAAAAGAAATTTAAAACTCCCCAAAGAATTCTTGGAGAAAGCTTATAGAAAACTATTATAAATTATCACAAATGGAATCATTATGCACAAAATAATCTTATAATTTTTCAAAAGAAAAGTATAAAATATATTATTATAGTGATTCCACAAGCATAAGCCAACTTTAGTGTCTCATTGCTTGTTGGCCGACCGAAGGAAGGAAGGACAGTCTTTGAGTTTTGGTGACAAACAAATGACACCATGAATTTGTTGGACACATCCAACTTAGTTGTGCTAACCGATGCCGTGTATGTAACCAACCGACTCCACCTTCAAATCCTTCTTGGCCGGCTGGCTGTGGCTTGTACTGGTAGTAAATTAGGGGTGAAAATGGTATTGTGTTGGGCGAATTCGTGTCATTTTTAGGTCATATATATTATACAAAATAAGTTAATACTAACGTGTCAAGATTCAATACACGAACACTAACTTATTTATTAATTGTGTTGAACGTGTCAATCTGTTTAACCCATTTAGTATACAAATTAAATAAAAAAATATAATCTCATTCACTTATTTATTGATTAATAACATAATTTATTCATCACAACAATATGTATTTAACAAATACATGATAACATGTTTAGAAAAAATAATTAAGAAAGTTAAAATTTAATATTTAAGATAAATTATAATGTGATATCATATTTATTTCTTAATTATTTTAAGTAAACGTGTCTAATCGTGTTAAATATGTGCATCCTTAATAACATGTGTTTGATTCATTTAAAGTTTGTGTCAAATATATCGACATGTTTATGACATGAAGCCCTTTTTATATCCATTTATTTTATGTAGTGTTGGTATCATGATACAAATTGGTACACCTAGGAGTTATTTCATTCCTACATTTTCAAGCTAAGTTAAAGCCTAAAGGTAGGAGCATCAAGAATGCAAGACCCCACAATATGTTCTTTTCACTCGCCTTCACCTAATTCCATTTGATTCCCCCAAATTACTCATTAATCACCAAACACAAATGTAATCAATTAAGCTTTCAACCGTTCCTTTATTGTAATAATTCAAAGGGTGATTGTCAATACATAAACTGCATATAATAATCAATGCCAATAACTTTTTTTCAAAGCTTGCTGCTTAGTGTCATAGGCGGAGGCAAAAAATTGTTTAGTAACATAGAAAAAAACAAAATCAATGAATGGATACACACACACATATATATGGTATGATCAAGAGTTAATGATGTTTATAGCCAACATCTGCCAAACAGTTGGGTAGATAAATTTTAATATTAGCGTCCGATTGAACTGTTTGGCGGACTGTTGACTACAACCAACTTTGACTGTGGATTTTTTCTCACACACACATATATATATATATATATATATATATTGTAATTCCCATTTCCCAATGAATTATAATACAACTACATAAACCATGTTTTTCAATCTGATATTTGCAGGATCATATTTTATGTCAAACTAACAGCTATACCAAACAATGATATTTTGCTTGAATATCGTCAACTGCATGAATATTATTAGTTTTTTCCCCTTTATCACATCATATAATGGTATTTCTTTACCTATCCCATCTATGTTGATGGTGAAAGGTGAAAAGGCTGTGGGTTAGAAATCCTAAGTTCTGGAATACACCCAACTGGAAATTATTTCATTTTATATTTGAAGTAGAAAAGGTCCCCATCTCACCTCAAAACACGGAGAATATACTTTGCTAAAACATACTTAAAAGGACAAGCTCCATAGTCACACTTGCTGTCCAAGTTCTAACCTTTTCATTAACTCAATTTCTCCTCCTATCTATCCACCAAATGATCCAACAAGAAATGGAAGCCATGAACAATTGGCTCTCCTTCCCTATGCATGACAGTTTCAACCAAGATAACGCAATTCGCCAGTTTTGTCCGGCCCGAATTGAGCAACAACAAGGAGAATGGGAGGAGGAAGCATACACAATAAATGAGATTGAGCTATATTCACCCTCGGATCATATAAGTCCCGAAATTCCCAGCCTACAGGCTTCTGAGGAAGAACAATTCGTTGACAGTTTCTTTAACATGGATTCATACGACAAAGATATTAAAATCGATCATTTTCAAGAGAAGAACGAGGCGTTTGATCATTTTGACGACGATCTTGAAAACTTCTCATTGAGCATTGATGATTTTTATGGGGATATTCCAATGATGGTTGAGGAAATGAGCAGCTCGTGTGAAGATATCGGAGTAATTGCAGAAATGGTGCCTAATAGCAGTATTAGTACTAGTACTATACAAGAGGAGGTAAGCCATGGGGTGGATCAGGGGCTTCATTTGGTGCATTTGTTGCTGGCTTGTGCCGAGGCAGTTGGCTGCAGGGACACTCAGCTTGCAGACTCCATGCTCAGCCAAATCTGGTCATCTGTTAGTCCTTGGGGCAATTCATTGCAGCGAGTCTCTTATTGCTTCGCGATGGGATTGAAATCTAGATTATCGCTTCTGTACAATGTCAAAGCAAATGGTACATTCACAAATGGTGTAGGGGATGTGTCCTTGATCAGTAAAGAGGAGAAAATTGAAGCTTTTCGATTACTTCACCAAGCAACTCCTTATATTGATTTCGGATTTATGGCTGCAAATGAAGCGATTTTCCAAACAGCAGAGGGGAAGGATTTCTTGCATATTATCGATCTAGGAATGGAAGATACATTACAATATCCTTCATTGGTAAGAATGTTGGCTTCGCGAACAGGGGGACCTCCAAAACTAGTCCGAATCACAGGCATCAGCGGAGAAATGCAAGATCTCTCTGCAATTGAATACTGGATGCAAGAAATTATCGACGAGGCTAAGTTGCTGGGTGTTGCTCTCGAGTTCTGCAGAATAACAGAGCCAGCAACACCATCACTCTTAACCAAAGAAAATCTCAACTTGAGAGAAGGAGAAGCTCTATTTGTCAATAGCATAATGCATTTGCACAAGTATGTCAAAGAGAGCAGAGGCTCACTAAAAACAATCCTACAAGCAATCAAGAAACTACGGCCAACTCTGCTTACAGTAGTGGAACAAGACGCCAACCACAATGGACCATTTTTCCTCGGGAGATTCCTCGAATCCCTTCACTATTATTCAGCTGTTTTTGACTCACTCGAGGCTGGTCTCCCTAGAAACAGCCCCGAACGGATGAAGATAGAGAAACTACACTTTGCTGAGGAAATACGCAACATTGTGGCGTACGAGGGAATTGATAGGATCGCAAGGCACGAAAGGGCAGATCAATGGAGAAGGCAACTAGGGCGAGCCGGATTCCAAGGCGTAGGATTGAAATGTAGCAGCCAAGCAAGATTGATGATATCTGCATATGAAAGTGATGGGTATACTCTAGCTACTGAGAAGGGTTGTCTTCTACTTGGCTGGAAAGGGAGACCTATAATGCTAGCATCAGCATGGCAAGTTCACAATGTTTCATCCTCCTAATATTTCTGGTATCAGTCATTCGTATTAATAGCGATTAATTTGCTATTACCTAATAATAAATCGGGTAGTCTTATTAATGATGATCCCAATACAAACTATTTGATCATTCATCATATTCTAGTTAGGCATCTTTACCAGAAAATGCTGGTTCCTGTCACATTCTTTTATTAGTTTTTACATTCTGTTTCCCTGTCACCGTCTCTCTGTAAGGTCACGCCATGGTGTTGCCTGTTCGGGAATGACTTATTTTTTTACTTATAAGTTGAGTTTTAAGTTAAAAAAATAATTAAGTATTTGTAATTTATTTTAAAATGACTTTAAGTCATTTTAAAATAAGTTAGTTTGACCAAATGTAATGTTTATTTTACCACTCTTCTATTAATGTCTTTTTTAATAATCTTTCATTTAATTTTAACTTATAAGTCATTATGAGCCGAACACCTTCATTACTTATTTTAACTTAATTTCTAACTTATAAGTCAAATTGATGTCCAACGCTTTTACTTATAATTCACAACTTAAAATAATTTATAAATCTCATTACTTATTTTAACTTAATTTCTAACTTATAAGTCAAATTGATGCCCAACGTTTTTACTTATAAGTCACAACTTAAAATAATTTATAAATCAACTTATATTTTAACTTATAAGTCATTTTAAAATAAGTCATTCCCAAACAGACCCTAAATGGTCGGTAATTTTTTATTGAATGTTATTATATATAACTATAAATTTATGTCGATGTAAAATATTGATGTATGCGAATACAAGGGATGTGAGATAGTAAGGAAATAATTCGCACATTACTATTATATTTTATCGTTTTCAGTTCCATGTTAGTCATGATCCACATTCGGTATATTTCCTTTTTTATTTCTATTATACTCTCCAGTAAATATTGTGCCTACTGAGAAATGTTTGAATAATAATTGTTGATAATGCATGCTGTTACTTCAGACTAGGTATTATAAATGTGCTTTTGGCTAGAACAAGCTATCAAGGGTTTGTGCCTCTTTCAATTACTTTTCCCTCTAAATATTTTGAAGATAAAGTAACCAACTAATATATAATATACTCCTCTATACTATAAAAAAAAGTACCAATTACTTTTTGTTGATTTAATTCTAATTAAGACACCGAAAATATATTTAGATATTATATTTATTATATTCGTAATATATTATATTTAAATATGTTTTTTACTTGATAAAAACCGTGAAAAAAACTCCAAAAATAAATTTAACAATTAAAGTAGAACGGAGAGAGTTTAATGTATACATGAAGTAGTTGGCAACAAATGATGTGTGTGATCTATACCATAGTCATCATATCTTGTAAAAAGGTGCAACAATCCACAGAAGAATACATAGAGAAGATCAATCCTGGTCTATCAAGGGGTCAATTCTATCCATTTCCTTATTTTTGGCTAAAAATGCAGGAAAATAAAACGTACTCCAGGGCTAAGTTGATGATTGGAAGAATCTACAATAGCTTCCCGAAAGTTTCTTCCAAATTAATATTACCACAAAGAGAGTACTATTTACAAAAACTAAATTTGTTCTACAAAGAGTCTTTTTTTTATTGAGAGTAGTATAAAATAATCATATCTTCAATTTTATCGTCATAATTTCATTATCATATGATCATCTAACAACTTACTACCACTACTTAACTAATAATTTACCAATGTTAGGAGTAAACATGAAATCAAAATACATTATTGTTATTTGCAAATTACCCCATAGTAGATCATAATTTAATATGATTGTCAATAAATTTGACACTAATGCATATTGCATATAGCAGAAAGCTTTGTCAATACTCAGTGAGTACAAGCAATAGATGCATTATCAAAGTGCAGGTTTTTCCAGTAGCGACCACAGATTACTACATTGTTTAGATAGTAACCAGATATGTATCATCGATGGTTGATTACATAATTACATAGAAGACCAGAAGTTACTTTTGTGGATCTCTAAACCATCACTATTGGGAAACGCTAATTAATAGCAAACTCCGTTTTGATAAGAACGTTTTAAAACATAGTACACTTGCGTTCCAAAAACTAATTTGGCAATCCATAACTTTTTTTCTCCTATTTACTTAAAATTCTATTACATAAATATGATTACAACTTCGTTTTATATACAAATGACGGGCACACCCTTATATAGCTTTTAGGCCATACAACCAATGGCTAGAATCAAAGCTAATGGAGGTCTGATCGACAATATATAATAATCCTGTAAAATATCTAGAATATTAATAAGCATAATTATTACATAGATAAATCTTGAACACTCCACTAGAAACATACAAGAAAATTCTATGAAATACCAACTATCGTAGCACAACACGCCTCATACGCGTTTAGTAAGCAATAACATGGTATTTCCTCCTTGAAAATGAACATATTGTATTACTACACTTAAAACAACTCAACCAGTTCTAACTATATCACCTACTTTTAACTATAACATTTAAGAAAGATATTCTCAACATACCAACTTTTGGAAACGTATTTCATACCAACTAAGCAATTTGAGAAAACCTATCCCTACCGTACTTTGTACCACGCAAAGTGATGTTTTTCGTTCCGGTTTTCGTTCTACGTATAATATTGAACCTCAATCCAGGTAACATTGTTCCCAACGTAGCAAGTTCTGAAAACGTATTTTATACTAACTAAGAAATTTGAGAAAACATACCCCTACGCAAAGTGATGTTTTTCGTTCTCATTTTTGTTCTGAGTACCGCATTGAACCATGGTCAATGTAACATTGCTCCAAACCATACAAGATGTCCACAAATGTCGAATTATATATGTGGAACTGAAAATAACAAAATGAGAATCACAAAAACTTGTGTTGAACAATTGGTACAATTTCTAAGAGACTGTCAACTATTTGAAGTTTGAAAAAGCTTTGCAAAGATATTGGTCGATATATTTGAATATGAATAGGCTACATCTATGGTTATCCTGATTCCTGGATCTCTAAGCTAACCTTTGTTTAAACTTTAATGGCCTATTTGGTTTGGGGGTAATGGAATGAGCAATTCCAAAAGGAATGCTCATTTTATGTTTGGTTACTTAAAAGGAGAGGAAATAAGCATTCCAACGGAATGACTAATCATATGTTTAAAGGAATACTTATTCCATCAGGATGGATAAAGATTGACCATTCCATTCCAATCGAAAAAAAAATAAAAAAACACCTCCGATCAAAATCGTGTAACTTCTCATTCTGACCAAACATATGAATAAGAATGCCCATTCCATTCTCATTCTCATTCTCATTCTCATTCTCATTCTCATTCTCATTCTCATTCCTATGTTGTAACCAAACAAACTATAAAGGTATATCTGCAACAGAGTAACACCTTTGTGCTAGTGACATATAGCATGTGAAATTATCATAAGATGCATCATACCAATACACCAAATTAATGATAATTGCAATATAAATGAAACCTTGTAATAAACCAAAATGCAATTTCATTAGGTTTTGGCACATGTAAAAAAGGGTACCCTTTTATCTCGAGAACACTATTGATGTAATCCTCCCTATTACCAATATATTATGCACAATCTTTACATAATACAATTGAATGCGTATATATTTTTCACATTAAGCCTCGGAAAAACATGAATGAGACGTATCAAGCCATTAGTTAGATGCCTTATGAACCTGAGCTCTGGGGCAAGCTGCAGTCATTACACGCAGACGATTGGTGATTTCGGTGAAGGATGGCCTGACCACAGGATTAGGAGCCCAACACTGCTCCATTAGCCTTTTCCATTCAGGATCACAGTAGTTTGGAATAGCTGGCCTAAGTGTGTTATTCACAATTCCTCCTGAATAAAAAAGACACAGATCAACCACAACCTCCAAAGTCAAATTATACGCAACTAAGGGAAATTTCAACATGAAATGGGAATCCCCAGCATATTCACTAGGTATAAATTTGAACTAATAGAATCACAAGATCAGCACTCACAGAGATGAGGATATACAGAATCATGTTAGGTTCCTGGGCTTCACATATCCAATTCAACTAAAAATATTTCTGGGTCAATTGATATTTTGGTTATTGTACTAGGGTCCGATTTTCATATTGGTAACAGAAACTTTTTTGTTACATTCATATTACCGAACTATTAAAAATATTTCAATCAGGTGATTTCATAATTTTCCATCCAAATTATTAACAGCAAAACTTACGTGGCAAACTGTTGACAAAAGAATGTGGGACATAATGAAATGGCGCGTGGGTCTCAACTTTTACATAAAAATTATATAAAAAAATTGATTACCTACCAAAAAAATTAATAAAAAATAAAATAATGCTTACATTACAAAAAATAAAATCAAAACAGTTGTGAAAAGCAATGAAGTAAAAAAAAAGAAAAAAAAAAGAAATAAACCTCTCCTCACCAACGCACAGATCAGAGAAGATGGTGATGATACTCTTCCTACCAGGATCTCCAACCATCCCCCACTGCCGCTCCCAACCACCCACTAGCTTGGGTTCATTTCCAAATAATGAATTTCATGGGGAAGGGTCCCACCTCAGTCGTTGTCCCAATAAATACATCCCCAATTCATGAAGAATAAGATGAGGAATGTCAAGAATTTTTTTTATCAAAATATTGTAAAATAGTGCTTCTAAGCATCCCAGAAGCAAGTCAAATATGGTGCCTCCGCCTCCTATAGCCGCGACTTAATGTGCCTCCGCCTACTACAACTACGATTTGAGGTAAATTTGATGAATTTAGTACTCTAGCCCTAACCTTAATCCCAATTTTGGGACCATTAAGAATTTTAAAGATGGGTATGTAAGGAGGTTTGGAATTGGGAAAAGTGGTGATGGAAGTGAAAAGGTGAGGAAGGGAGAGATAATGACCCAACAGCAAAGATGGTGACGACGATTAAGGTTTGGGAGATGGGTTTGTGAGAATGAAGATGGAAATGGCTAAGAAGTTGAGGCTATGAGAATGGGTATGGAGGTGAAAAGGAATAAGATGATTCTTGTATCTCAACACTCAACAGAGATGATGGAGGAGGCGATGGTGGGGATGTTTTAACTGGTCAGAGAAGATAAAAAGCTTTTATTTTGGCTTTTTTTGGGTTCTTTCTTTTTTAATAATAAAGATGCTTTGGCTTTTAATTTGGGTTTTTTGTTTGTTTAAGAATGTTTTATATTTTAATTTTATTTTGTAAGGTAAGCATTTAAAAATATTTAAAATATTGCTACTTATCCACTTGTACAATTTTATTTATTTTCATAACATAAAAAGTGGACCCTAACGTCCACATCATCATATACATTAGCCACATAAGCAGCACCATTAATTATTTGGATGAAAAATTACGAAATCCCTAGATTGAAATGTTTTTCTTAGTTCGATAATGTGAATGTAAGAAAAAAAAGTTTCAACAACCAAAATGAAAATCGGGCCCTAGTACAATAACCAAAATATCAATTAAATATTTCTTATCTATAAAAAGCTTATAATAGTTCCATATAGACAGTGACTAAAAAGTTCCATACAAACAGAAACCTAAGTAACATGATGTTGGACAAACCCGCAAGATATGGTTGGACCAATATAAGTGACTTTGGAAGCATGTGCGAACAAAAAGCAGATTCTAGAAATTATATTTGGTTAATTTAATGTACCAAGTTTATCAACCCCGTGCAAAGCACAGACAGTATGGATAATGGTTTATTATATTATTAAATAGATAAATATTAACTAGGATTTTGAGAAGATAATTGTAGTTATTAGATTATTAAATACTTATTTAAATAATAACTGAATTATATATTATAGGTTACTTCGACCAATTATTAAGTTAAACATTTGAATGGAGTGCATATTTGTTTAGTTATGATTATGAAAAAATAATTATTTTGATTTTATTTAAGTTTGTAATGAAATTATGTATTAATGTTTATATCAATAAAATTTACTTGAAATTATAATCCGAATAGAAGTATGAAACTCAAGATCTAATACGTTTTAATTTAGTTATGATAATTAGCTAGTAATGAATTTACTATAATTTTCAACTAATTTTATAGTTATTATGTTTTAAAAAATTCACATACATTATTAATACAATTAATCGTGTGATTTGGTATAATTTCAAGTTTTAATAAATTTAGGTAATATATATTATAACGTGTTATGTCTTAATTAATTACATAAAAGTGTGATAAAAAAAATTGTAATTAAATTGGTAAAACCAAAAATAAAAATTCTTTTAGAAGTTACTGTTTCTATTAGAGATTGATTGGGTTTATTTTGAATACTCTACAAATTTGGATAGTATATATTTAATTATTGTAAATTTGTTTAGTATTTAAACTAATTTGCATAGGAAAGAAAAAGATCATTCTTTTTTCTGTTCCTATTAGAAATAGGAATATTTTAAATTTCGATGGTATTTAATTGATACAAATTTGGATAGTAATTAAACCAAAATTGGTGAAACCAAACCAATTTTTTGCTTTAAATTATATAGTTGATTTGTAATTTTGCTAGTTAGCTTATTAGAATCCAATTTATGTTTGGAAAGTTGTTTCGGAGGATCATAAATAGGAATGTACTTTGTTGTATTATACACAGTGAATTACTATAATCGATTGAGTTTGTGTGAGAAATATTTGTTATCACAATGGAAGGATGACCCTAAAATACATCATGGGAGTATTTTACAAACAAGGGTCAAATGTGCAAGTTTGCTCTTTGTTATTGATACTAGAAGTTGTAATGATAGTGATGTTATTTCTGACGAAGCAATTAAGAAACTTGATTTAGCAGTTGAGCCTCACTCGGAGCCTTATAATGAATGGATTACCAATACAAACTACAATTTACCCAGAGATGCTTGGACACATTTTTTGTTGGCAAGTTTAGAGATAATGTTGTGTGAGATTTTTCCCCTTAATATTTGTCACATCATCTTAGGGCGTATATGCTAATGGGATTGCCATGCATAACATGATGTTCGTGCTAATACTTATTCAATTATCAAAGGGAACTCCAAATATACTCTTACTTGTGCCACTAATACGCCATTTTTAAAGCTCACAAAGAATTCCTTGAGGATTCAATGGGTTTCCTCTTGAATTGAATTTGATGGGTTTCCTACATCATCACACTTATTGACTAAAATATCAGGTTTTTTAGAGAATGCCCAGCCAATACCTAGGAACCAAGCATGGTTTTCCTAAAACTACACTGGCAAGTCAACAGATTCATTTAGTGATGGCAATGAAATTTCAAAACCAAGAGGGATGACAGAGATCTATTTTTTCCAAATTTGAATCTGAGTTACTTTAGCTTAAGTATTCTAAAGATATAAAATTGTTCAAACACTTCTAGAAAACTTATCATATCTCTAGCGCACTTTATAACGTCGTATCAAAAGTACACATACTACATTTTGAATCCAACCTGTCTAGAAAAAATATGAACAACCTTTAACAAAAGCTTAGTAATCTAGATTAGTTACCACTAGGACATTCATGGACGTATGCCTACCAAATCTGAAAACTGGGATTTGTCGTGATTAGCCACTAAATATCACCCAGGTGAACAAATTGTATCTAGTAACTAACGGACATTGACTGTCGGTGTCAGCAATACCCAAAGGGTATTCCATCAGAACGATCTATGAATATTAGTTAGATACTTTTCAAAGTATCCGAACTGGGCTTTGCATGATTAGCCAGTAGCCACTAAAGATCACCATTACTAACAAACTTCTTCAATAACTAACTGACATTGGTTGTGGTGATGGGAATACCACAAAGACTATTCCATCAGAACGATCCATGTACATTAGTTAGCCAACCATTTACAAAAAGTGCACGGATTATTTTATGGCTTATTGGTTTTATCTAGAAGTTTTCGAACGACAAATCAGATTCCATTTCACTGAACTTCAGAAAGTAGACCAGGACAAGAAAGCGCACCTATGATTGCACCATAGTGCATGTTTGCATAAGGCTCCTCGCCTGTGAGAATCTCCCATAAGACGATACCAAAGGAGAACACATCAACCTGTTTAATTATAAGAGGAAAACATAAGCTGTGAAAAGGATGGAAAGTAAACAAACTGAATCAAGGAAAAAATAAGCAAGTTTCTTCTAATGCTTCCTTCCCCTTCTATTGAAAATTGAACACAATGGTTGGCTTTATAATCTGACCTGAAAATTTAACGAAGACAAGTTCTGAAACTTCACTATAATAGAAAAAGAAAAAGGAACTTCGCCAAAATCAAACTATTTCTTCTATAAATTGTTTTGCTGTCTCTTTTTATTTTGGTTGGGGGATTCTGTCCAATGAATAATGAGATATAAAGAGGTATTTATGATGACAGGAGGCTCTGAACACCTACCTGGCCTCCATCTCAGATGTTCAGAAATACATATTAGTTCTTCATTTGGAAAAACTAAGAGGTTTGCACCATTGTACTTGTCCACCTTTTTGCAACAGACCATTAGACTATCAAATTATTTTATTGGACAATTAGATTAAAAAAAATAATTTGCGACTGACGATTCTGTTAAATATTGATAACAGATGAAGCAAATTGATGCATCAACAAAAAATAAAAAGTAAATGAGGTGGCAGAACCTTAATATTGGTTAAGTCTTATAACTGAGTTAAATGATTAACTAATAGGACTATGTAAAAGATGACATGGCTTTAATCTATGATTAACGAATAGCACTATTTAAAAGATGACATGGCTTTAAAATAAAATTTATATTTTTTTCTCCTTTCCTTCTCTCTAGTCTCTACATATACATACATATATATATGTACACACTTATATATCTCTGTTTTTCAATATAATTACTCCATAACTGCCCGCATAAACTCAAGTCCTTTACCAACACCGACCAGAAGAACCTCCTTCTCCCCCTCACTCTCTCTTTGATTGTGACCTAAGTCACTACTGCCCAATGTTCTAACACGCGCTCTGTGTGCCTGCCTATCACTCGCTTAGACATCGAAGATCCCTTAACTGCTGCACCTAGAGCACCTATTGCCTAGTACTCAAAACTAGTTCATGCCTCGTCCAAGTCGCAAGACTCAAAGCCCAATTAATCTCGACTCAACATCAATAGGTATAGAAAGAAAAGAATAACAAAAAGAACTGAAGGAGAAAATAATACATCATGACCGAGAGCCTTTGGTTTGAGTGGTATTCTAGGCCTCTTGCCAAATAAGAGGTCCTAGGTTCGAATCCCCCCTCTCCCAAATTAGCACAAAAAAAAATAATAAATAAACAAATAAATAATACATCATTGGGATGCCTCCATGATTGTCTTCTCAAAAATATGTTAGATCCAACCCCATAAAATTTCATAGGTGACCCCAAAAAGGGGTGACATGAAGAAGAGAGGTTTCTCCAGCGAGCAACTCAGACTCTCTATCGTGAATCCCTAACTGCTATCACAGGATTTGCTATCACGTCTCTTCTACATCAAAGCTTTTGGATTTTCTTGAGAGATATACTGGTATTCAGTACTCCCTCCGTCCCAAATTAATTGCTTTTCTAGGACTTTTTTAAGTCAAATTGACTATTTTTAAAATTAATAATTAAGCATATATAAATATATTTCTAAAATTATAAAAATTGAAATTAGTAATAAATTGTATATACTTTCTTTTGGTTATAATATCTTCACCTATATGTTAGCAAAAATAGTAAAAAAATTAGTTTTAAAAATAGTCAATTTGACTTTAAAAAGTCCTAGAAATGCAATTAATTTGGGACGGAGTGATAATTGTTATCAGGTTATATATTTAATTATGCTAAAGTAACCGCCTCAACATTTATTCATAATATTACTCGTAGTCCTAAAGTTTGGTATGTTTCAAATTCCATCCCTAGTTCCCTACGCTTCACTACTAATAAATAAAATAAGTTACAGTCTAAAGCGCTTGCCTAGCATAGTTATCAAGGCGCCAAGTCGAGGCGAGGCGACATCCGGGAGCTTAAGCGCTTAGGCAACAAGGCGCCCGACTAGTCGTCCACAAGTCGACAAGTCGTTAACAATGTAAATTTTATACATATAAAATTAAATATATTTAACATTTATATGAATATTTATATATTTATATTTCTAATGATTTATCATATTTATAATGCAGGTTGTATCATATCAAATGATCAAATCACAACAAGAAGCAAACAGGATCAAGTCAAAAATGATAATTTTACTATAGTTGTAATTTTTTGAACTTGTACAAACTTCAAATATAATATTTGTAATATTTGATATACATTTGTAATATGTAGTTTAATTCAATATAATTCTTAAATTTATGTTTAGTTTCTTAAGTTTTAACATTGTATATTGTAGAATACCATAAATTTCAATACTAAGAATTCAATAATTTACGATAAAACAAGTAAACAAGCATTGTTAAGATAAAGGTATAAACAAGCATATACTCATATCATAACATTAGACAATCATCCTTAATAAGATAAAGACATTCATTGTTAGTTTGTTACATTGCCAAAAACAAACATAATATAGAAATAAAAACAAATTCATAAAAACTCAGTATTCTTAAACTCAAAAGTCTCATTTTTCAAAATGAAAAAGATCACTCAAGCTATCAAGCAAAATCATCAAAGATCAAATCATCGTCATCTCTCCCAACAATGGCATCGTCACTCGAAACAGTAGTTACTCTTCGGCCATAATCATCATCCACATCCTCATCATCATTAGGAAGGCCTTCCTCCTCTTCTCCAAACTCAAAAGTGCTCCAATTGCGTTCAAACCCGGAAGAAGAACAACAAAGGCCGAGGATTCGCTTTGCAAACTTTGTAAGTTCAATGGCACAACCGCCAAAATCATTCCACCAATTAACTACATTAGATGTAAAAAATTAAAAGAAAATCAAATATAGTCTAAATTATAAAACTTAAAGTAAACTTTATAATTAATTTAATATACTTACTAGGATTTTTTGTCTTTCGTTGCCTAATCGCCATGTCTTTAGAAAAGTCATCACGAGAAGATTCATAGACATCGGCTAGGTCGCTTATCTTGTCTGCCAAAGCTTGGTCGGGAACCATTTTTGAAAGAACATCATTGAAGTTGCTACGTAACTTGTAAGCTAAACCAGATTCTTCATCTTCTTTAATATCAAAATACTTTCCTGGATTTAGAAACAATGCAGCCCCATATAACTTTTGCTCCATTTGGCATGCCCATTTTCGCTCGATAATGTCGATCACTTTCTTGTATAGCCTTTGTTTGTTATTAAAGGCATCTTTGATCTTCTTCTTTGCAAATTCCATCGCAGCAAGAATCTCAGGCATAGTTGGCCTCTCATCTGAATCCACAATCCTCAAGACAACAAGTAATGGTTGTAACGCTCTAATACAATCTTCAACGACATGCCAAAAACTAGAAGAAATAACTGTGTCATACACTTTCTTTCCCGCCTCTGTAGTCGACAACTTAGAATGTGTCAAATCATCACTGAAGAATAATTGTCTCAAAGCATCCTTGTGCTTGCACAAGCTTTGAAGGGTTAGAAAAGACGTAGCAAATCGGGTGACACCCGATCTCACAAGGTCCCTCCCATTTGTTTTGCTCCTCATCGCATCAAGAAGGCGACCATGTCTATAAATGAATGTTGTTATTTTTCTTGCCCTCCCGATTGTAGACTTAAACTGCTTTAAATTGCCTATGTCCTCTAGCATAAGGTCTAGGCAATGGGTTGCACATGGTGTCCAGAACAAAGTAGGTCTTCTCTCCATTAAAATCTGACCAGCTGCCTTATAATTGGAGGCATTGTCTGTCACTACTTGCACAACATACTCAGGTCCAATCTCTTTGATCTTCCCATCAAGTAACTCTGCCAACATGCTTGCATCCTGAGATTGACTAGAAGCATCAACTGATCCCATAAAGTAAGTCCCTGCAGGACTATTAGCAAGAAAATTGATCAAGTGTTTGCCTCTTCTGTCTGTCCATCCGTCTGACATAAGAGTGCAACCATATTGCTTCCAAGAAATTTTGTGTTTCTCCTTCAGTTCCTCTGTTTTAGTCTTTGCCTTCCCTAAAAGCGGAACTCTCAACTCGTGATACGAAGGAGGCTTCAAACCCGGCCCATATTGCCCGATAGCCTCTATCATCAACTCAAAACTTCTTGAATTTGCTGTATTAAAAGGGATGTCATTCTCATAAAAACAGTTGGCAATGTACATGTGAACTTTTTCTTTCTCTTCCAGTGACCTTAGACGATTCTCCAAAGTAGTTTGGCTAGGACCTGTGTGATGTCTTTCGTCCACAACTTCTTCAGGAGATTTCCTAAGATGAGTTTCAATTGCCTTTGTTTGTGACTGTGGCTTAGGGAATTGAAATGTACTCTTCATCCTTTTAGATGCAGTCCCAGAACTTGGAACAGCTGTAGAGGAAGCATTGGAAGGATTGGATGCATTACTTGGAAAATTTGATGACTGGATTTCTTCTACTTCGTTATTGTCATCAAATTGAATTATCTTATTCCTTTTGTTACTCGTTATTGCTTGATGCATCTCGTTTGCAATTTCTGTTGTAGTTCTAGGACACTTAGACACATCCCCATACCCACCAGTAAGATGTTGCTTGAATCTCTTGATTCCTCCATGAACTTTTTTCCCACAGAGTATGCATTGCACGATATTTTTATCGCTCAATTCCAGCCAAAATCCATATTTCCATCCCGGATCCTTAGACTTAGCCTTTCTTTTAGGATCCTTACTTGGGTCATAACCCTCCGCTCCCGAACTTTCTGCCATTTAATTAGCTACAAAATACAATTTATAACTATATTATAAGCACATGATAACACTGCATCACATATCATAAAAAATAAAAAAAAAATCAGCAATTAGTCAATTACCATATCAGTAATTATCAATTACTATATTACCAATTACCATATTAGTAAATATAAAATAATATCAATAAATAAATAGAATAAAGATCAACAATATATCTTTCTTTGTACCTTACTCATTACTGATTACCAATTACTACATATAAATAACATATCAGTAAATAATATAGAATAATATATCACTATATCAGTAAATAATATAAAATAAGGATTAGCAATCAGCCTTTCTTTGTACCTTATTAATTACCAATTACTAAATATAAAATTGTATATTATTTTAAATTTGGGTCCCAATTACCAATTATTATATCAATTACCAGCTACCAATTAGTCAAGTACCATATCAATAATTACCAATTACTATATTAGTATATTACCATATCAGCAACAAAGCATACCAGGTACCATAGCATATAAAAAAAATATAGCACCAGCCAACAAAGCAGAATTGACGGGAAATAAAAGAGAGAAAAAATTTGTATAGCAGACTAGCAGTCAAGACCGGAAATAAAGAACTAAAGAAATTTGGGCAGCATGTCTGTAAAGCAAAACAAAGTAGAATACCCAAAAAGAAAAAAATTGGTCGGAGTAGAAGAAGAGAGAGAAGAAGAAGAGTAGAAGTAGAAGAAAAGAATTAGAGAAGAGGCATACCTGTAGAGTGCTGCCGGAGAAGATCGCCGCCTCGCCGGAGTAGATCGCTGCTGGTGTAGTCGACGTCGAAGTAGATGGCTGTTGTAGTCGACATCGATAAGTCTTCTCTCCCTCTCTATTGCTGACCTGCTACTCTTGTTCTCCCTCTCTGTTTGGATCGATTAGGTTTTATGTCGAGTTGTTCATTTTTTTTTTACCCAGAAACGTTCGGGTCAAACCAAACCCGCAATAACTAAGGCGACCGCTTATACCTCAAGTCGTCCAAGTCGTTGCCAAGTCGTCCAAGGCGACGACTTTGTTGGCTGAGCGCTCGCTTTTCTGACCTCCGACCAAACGCCTTCATAGTTTTCACCGACTAGACGCTTAAGCGCCGCCTAGGCGACACCTAGGCGACGGCTTGATAACCCTGTTGCCTAGGTGTCGCCCTCAAGGCCTAGGCGCTTAAAGCTCCCTCCGCCGCCCTGGTTCGCCTAACGCTTTTTAGAATATTGTCGTTGCCTCCACCTCCTCCGATGCCAACAAGGAAGACCCACCATCCCTCCACCCAAACCAAGTTTATCCTCAATTTGAGACAATAGGCTTCGCCGACGTAGACGAACATCAGTAAATCATTCTGCAAGCAATCATACTACGGTTATCTTGGCGCCTAAAAATCCTCCTCTCTTCTCTTTCTATATTCTCTCATATTTCACCAATTCAAATTACCCCAACTCAAAACTCCTCAAACTTTACCCTTCATAACCCTTATAATCATTTGCAATTCTGCAGAATAAAAACCCCAACAAAACCCACTAAATTCTCAATCCCATTTGTCAATATCCAGTAAAAATCATCAAAAGTGAGAAGCCAGTTAGAAGAAAAAGAAGAGAGATTCCAAGTTGTAATGATTGTGGAGCTCCCTTACACATCGGAGACAGATGCCTCTCTCTATATGTATAGAGAGAGAGAGATGTGTGTGTTTATTACCGTGTGTATATATATATATACATAGAGAGAGAGAGGGAGATAAGATGAGATGTGACTGAGAATGCAATTGCTCCTCCAAATCATCACAACTGAGGGTTTAGAATATCCTAAGGCTTCCGACTTGACAACATTAACTGATGGTAGTGGAATACTTTAACTGTTTAATGATCAGACTGGAGGAGTGTTGTTGGAAAACCAAAATTACTCTGAATAAGAGGATGAATTAGAAGGATAAGAAGAAGGTTATTGGTTCTGTGATGTTTCTTAATAAATCCATAGAAGTAATTACCAGCGGGGAATTCAGAGACAAAGAAGAGGGGAGAGAAAGAACTGAAATGTCAGGATGACCAGGATCCGGCATATATTTCTGTTTTTATTTATTTTTTCTCTCAGCCATGTCAATAAATAAAAGATGTCCGTCTGAAAAAATTGACAGAATGGTTCAATTGATTTATTTAGTTAGTACAGATTGTCAATTGCAGAAATTAAAAGTTCAAAGGTCTAATGCACAAAGTTTGGGTCAACTACAATGAGCTAAACATTAGTTTTGCCTTCTTCATTTCTATCTGCTATTCAAATCTTACACACGCTCACAAACATACTTGTACACATGTATATTGCGAAATCATACCTTCTCAGAAACTTTATTGCTACTTCCATTCAGCAGTTCTGGAGCCATCCAAGGTAGGGTTCCCCTAACTCCACCGGAAACCAAGGTGTTTCGCTTTATTTTTGACAGGCCAAAATCACCTACCTGAAAAGGAGAAATATTATAATGAACAGAAACTATATGACTTGAATTCATGCTTTTCTAAATCACCAATGTATTAGGATAAATCATTGATGAAAGCAACATTCATTGGAGGAAATCATTAAATTTATAAATCCCTCATAATAACCTTGCAAATGGGGCGAGAAGGATCTTTCAAGTTTACAAGCAAGTTGTCACATTTCAAATCAAAATGTACAATGTTCTTTGAATGCAAATACTCCATTCCAAAGGCTGCGTCCATGGCAATTATGAGTTTCCTCCGATGATCAAGATGCCTGCAAATTGAATACCATGGATGAAGAAGAAATAGGACACGTTTTGCTATTTGGGTTAGGGGTGGGGGAGTAAGTAAGAAATTCCTTAGAAAACCTTCATATTTATGTTTCAAAAAATTTAAGATAGCTGGTTTAATAGCTTGATTGTCCAACGGTACACCTCTGATTCCCCAACAGGGAAGTGCAGGGTTCAAATCACAACAAGGACTAATTTCATAGCCCCCATAATGAGTCTACTTCTTGAAAGGTAGAGGTTAGGTTATGTAACCCTTACCACCTCGATAAAAATTTAAAAAATAAAATAAAATAAAATAAAAACATAAACGTATTGCTGTAAAGATATATAGAATGCCCCAGTTTTGGTGAACATGAGCAAAATGATACAGAAACTAAACATGAGAATGATTGGTGGAGGTCTACCTTTCTTTGCGAAGCAAAACATGCCTTAGAGAACCATCGACCATGTACTCTGCCACAGTAGCTAAAGTTCCCCCAGGTCCATCTTGCACCACCCCGTAAAATGCCACCACGTTTGGGTGGTGAAGTTTTGACAAAATTTCAGCTTCCCGCCAGAACTCTATGGTCTAAAATGGCGAGAACATCAATTGTTATGCAACCTTTAAATAAAAAAAGGAACATGCATGCGCACAATCACCAATTACTCACATGAGCAATCAATGGGTGAAACAGAATTAAAAGAAATATTAATCCACTTCTTGTTTGAGCAAAAAATATATATGATGTTATCTGAATACATTTATTTTCTTGTACTCAATTGCTATTTCTTGGTTCACGTGATGAACAAATATTTAGTACATGTCGTTGTATGCATATAATATAATTTAAGAAGATTTGTGCAAGTGTAAGAAAATGTGGAGAAATATACCAATCTCTCTTGCTCTGATGATCGACCTGCAAAGCAGCTCTTCTTTATTCGTTTAATGGCAACATCTGATCCCCTCCATTTTCCATGATAAACTGTTCCAAATGTACCAGAACCAAGTTCCCTTAGTTCCTCAAGATCTTCATTCTTTATGATCTGTATAGGTAACCACGTAAGTAATTTGAATGGTTTTTCATTTTTCTCGTTTAAGACAATTAAACTAATATCAAAAAATAAAATCTAAAACTGCTGACAATACGTTGAGTGAAACTAAGGTAAGAAGTGAAGTAGACAATTGAAACTACGCAGGTATGAAGTTGCCAATAAGTGACCACAACAATTGAGTCTCTAAAATTCCTAGCAATAAAAGAAGGCAAGAACATCACAAGGACAAACTTGCATTGCTAAACACTTTGTGAGGATGGATGTGTTATGTGTATAATGCTTGTGCTAGTAGCCATGTTACTTTCCCCTACGATTAGCTTTGCTATGAAATCGGAAAAACTGATATAATATAGATTGGGTTCAACTCAACCACCTAAAACTGGTGGGGTGGGGTGGGGTGGGAACCAGGCTGCAAAATTAACATTTCCACCATTAACTCCTTTTTTTCTTAAATCCAACAAAGATAAACTTTGAATAGCAAACCTATTATCAAAATATACTTGGAGAAAGGAACTTCAATTACTGTACAGTTAGCATTTATCCCTTGCACAAATTGAAAGCTCATATTTTAAAACATGCAAAAGAAATGTCCTGTAAAATTACCAGACATATTGCTAGTACAAAAACGTGCACCATACCTGCAAAGAACTGATATCAAAATCAACCAGAGAAGGATCCAGAGAAGGTAAGCCAATATTCCTGGTCCCATCCTGCAAGCAACTAAATGATCAGGAGTGGCTCTACAAAAATGCATATACTAGGGAAAATCTAAATTTAAACCACCACCAAGAAAATGTACCTCATACTCAGATTCTGGTACTCTTATGCTCTCCACCAAATCATCAAACTGCATAAATTCACTGCCTTTCACCAAGGAAGGATTATAATCAGAATGAAAGGCTGTGGTAGAATCTCCAACTGTACCAGGTAATTCTTTTTGATCATCTTCAACAAGATTATTTTGGGAATGTATCTGGGTCGAAGACATTCCACCTTTCATTAACGGGGAAAGTTTATAAGCTTCAGAATCTTCTTCTTCGACTTTTGGGAGTCTTGATGAAAAACCAACATGATCTTGGTCCATAAGAGAAACATCCTTTTGAGTAAACTCATCCCGCGCCAATTTCTGGAAAAACGACCAGTGCTTAGGCTCATGGTTGGCTATGTTCAAGCTCAAAGCTCCATCATTCTGCAGCGGACCAACACCAGAAGAATCCTCAGAAAGCATAGCTTTTGAGAATATATCAGAAAGGAAATCACGAGGAAATCGGTCATTGATGTCAATAGAAATGTCTCCCCGCTCTGGTCTGGAAACACTAGAAAGGGGTTCTCCCCGAGAAATATTTCTAGTTGAGCTCGTAGTCCAAGCAGAAGGTCGAAAATTCTCCTGAGTATCAGTAGCAGTGATATCACTTCTAGACCTGTCACCCCAAGGAAAGTCTGGAAGACTAGATGCAGGATCCTCATGGTGGTTAGCTTCTGCAGTAACATCAACTATGGAATCTTTTATGTTATCTTTGCTGGAGATTGTTTCATAACCAGGCTTAAGAGCCTGGTTTTCATTTACGGCATCCTTGTCATTCACTTGGCCCTGAGCTGCCTCCTTCAAAGTTCGAGCTTTTTCAAGTCCATTATCACCAAGTCCAGGATCAGTAAGCTTTGTGGTTAAGAGGGGCTGCTCAGTCCGAGGAGCCAATTTTTCATTGTGAAAATTATCGACAGATTCTTTCATGGAATCCTGCTGAGTAATATCAGAACGTGAATGAGTTACAAAAAATTGAGAACCAAGTGAATCGTCTGACTTGGTTAACCGGTTTAGCAACTCTGCCTGCTCTCGAGGATATCGCTCGGAACAGAAGAGACTCTGAGGAGGTACTGAAGGCTCAAGATAGCTCAAATCAATTAGATCAGACTCTGAGTTGTCTTGTTCAGGAGCAATGGTAGTACTGGATGTGTACAATTCATCATCATTTGACTTGGGAACTTTTGTGGGATTAATCACATCAAGAGGTGAAGAGACCTGCACAGATTCCAGGTGCCTGCCCTCGTTCTGTGAAGATTTTGGCGGGGATTTTCTCTCGAGTGATGGTATAACAACTGTTGCTTCTTCAACAGGAAAGCGATCAACATCATTTCTCTTGGGTTGAGTATTTTCACGTTCATTCTCTTGCTGATTGGAATCATCACCTTTCAGTTTTGCCTCCATTCCATGCATTTGTAAATCCTGTAAGCCTACAGTACCAGATGACTGCCCCTCTGTCAAACCTCCTTCTTGAGTCATATGCGCATGAATAGGCAGAGGAACAGAACTATCTCCAAAAGGTGTGTAGTTAGAAGGGCGGGGTTCAGAGCCAGAATGCAGGCTGTGCTGCTTATCTTCACCACGATGCAACTGAGTTTGATCAAACTGTGAGTGGGTGTCAAGATTGTTGGAAGTTCTTGGTAGAATTGGTTGAGAAGATTGAGTTGCCGATGGTGAGGCATTAAAGTTGGTTGAAGGTGAAGCACTAATTCCAACAAATTCGCTTGCAACTCTACTTGTGTCCCTCTCAACATTCTGCCCATCTAACTCATCTAAACTTTTTGCTGAAGAGCTAGCTAGGCCATGCAGAGTTGAGTCCCTTCTTGATCCCATATCCATTCCATTGACAGCAACTACATACTGAACTTCAGAATCACCACCAGAATTGGCATTGGCCAGACCAAAATGAGTATCATCTAAGTCGCTCATAGAGAATAGAAACATCCTAAGCTTCTTTGATCCTTCTCCATCTCCCAATACATTGCATTCCTCCATCATATTCTGTAAATCCTCATCCGAAGATACAGAAACTAAAGCATCAAGATCCTCCCCAGGAAGCTGGTATTTTATTATATGAGTTTGGCTATAGATTGCTCTAGTTTTCTGCCATATGTCCTGCCAAGAGATGTCATTCCTTATACGAATAATTCGTGTTTCTCCTCCAACATATCTGAGCTTTCCGTCTCTAGGGCGAGGTAGGATTTTACCACCAAAGCTGCAGAGAATCTTAATTTTCGTTGATGAGCCTTCAGATGCTCCAGAAGAGGAATACTCATGAGTAATTGTTCGGTTACTGTTGTAGCCCGATAAAGTACGTGGTACTGATGGCACAGACCCATACTTACTTTTTTCTTCATGCAAAGAAGAGTTCTGCTGCTCAAAGTCTTTCGAGCCCTTATCTACAACGGCGAGCATGGAAATATCTGAACCACTCTCAGACCCAGTCTGACTAATCCCTAAAATGCCTTTTAACTCTAAGTAACCTGTTGTAAGACTAGGATCGCCAGCAGCAAACTGAACAAATGGTGTCCTTGGATTAACCCGATCACGCATAAATTCAAGAGCAAACTCCTCACCTGTCTGTATAGAGAAATTAAGTACAGGTTTGGCTTCTGGATGCCTGACATTGGAACTTACGCGGCCTGTTGGGTCCACCATAAATCCCTGAGAGGTACGCCCAAATTCTTCATTCGCAGGTTCCACGTTATTGTATGGAACATGATTATAGTTTTTTGAATGTTCCATCACACAACTATTAGTTTTCCACCCCTTCAGACCACTTCAATGGGGGCAAATGTCAATGCCGTAATACCATGAGTATGGTATGAAAGCCATATGGGGGAAAACACATTTCTAAGGGTATCAGGCTAAAAAGTGTAGGCTGCTGTAAAACATAACTACTAACAACTACACAATGGATGCACTGATACTGAATTAGAACCAATGGAAAAAGTTAAGCTCGTGATAAGATTCAATAGCTCAGACTGTAACTTCAGTTTCAGCAGGTTGAGGACAATAATAAGGTCATAATCCACATGGAAAATCAGATATTAGCAGACCTTGAAAATTAATCAGTTTAGCTGTACTTAAAGAAGCCAAGAACCTCCAAAGCACGTGTAACTGACAACATAGCATAAAAACAAAATCAGGCAAATATAATAAATTTAAAGAAATGTGAAGATAAAATTATGACAACGTAGACAGTTCCGGACAAATTTTATTATTATATTTCGATTACTTTCTTTGTCTTATATCTTTGGAAAATCATATATATGTTGACATATCTTATGACGAAGTTGAATTGCGACTAACGTGTAACTCTAAGTGATAAAATAGAATAATAATGTGTGGATCTCTTCCTCCTATCCCATGTATCCACATACGTCGGCATTTAATATTGACATAAATTTGTCGTCATATGTAGCACGACTCTATCTTTTATCTTCTTTTCTTTTTTTGTTTTTTTTTTTTTTTTTTTGGGGGGGGTGGGGGGGGGGGGTTGCCCGTGTTTATGCATGTGTATGTTTATGTGTGAGTGGAACAGTATTATCTTAAGAGTTGAATGAATCTGAACGAGTTACAGAGACAAATAGCAAGTTTTAATACAAGTTGTTGACATTAAAATATATTACATATGTATGTGTGTGTTAATGACTCGATAGGTTCCCCACTTCCCCATCTGAATTAAATGTCAAACTTCCCATTTCAAGATGCCCCAAATTAGATGGGCCTAGGCCTACTTGTTTGGCTGCATACTATTGCTGACAAGTTAACTTTTGGTGAACTATGCTGAAAAGTGAATTCAGAAAAAATAATCTGGGTGCCTTATTCGTATTAGCTGAAATAATATTGAAATAATTCTTAAGAAAAAATTGTTGCTGAAATATTTTTTTTTTTGGGGGGGGGGGGGGGATAGTATTATTATTATCGTTATTTAGGGGTATTCTTGGTATTATATCATATTCTTTTCATAGGTATTATTATAATCTTATGGTGTAAGAGTCTAAGATAAATGAACTCACATAAGAAACTTTGACATAATCCAAAAAAGTAGCCTTGGGCCAGATTATTTCTTATGTTAACTTTTCTTTAACCCAATAACCTGGAAAATCATCCTCTATCTGTTGCGAGTCGAGGGCTCAATTAGCCCATATCACTTAATGCTTAAAGAAACAATAAGCAGAAGATTGTATATTTTAAAAAAGTTAAACAGGCATCAAAGTCTAATATGTTATGATTTATTTGTTAAGTACTAATATGCAACAAAATTAGTACTTTAACTATCTAGTACTACGCTAATTTAACAGAATATATTAATACAATTAGGCACAACATATGATACAACGAAAAAATTAACCCACAAGTGCATGTAATCTATGCTAGGGATCATGGCACACACTTCTGTGTGCAACTAAAAAAATGGAGTGAGCAAAAATGGTGAAAAAATTTAAGGAAAGTAAAGGAACAGTTATGAAAAGTGAGTTTGAATTACTTGAGTTATAATGGGAGGAGTTTATCTTATTTTATTACACAGCCAGCCTAATAATCTAGTCTTGTCCATCCTCTCCCTTTATAATAAGATACACATATATGCCCCCGATCCATTGCCACGCACTTTTTGTAGCCTGCAGATCTGTAATGAATATATAGCCATTAGGCCCATCGTGGACTGCCAGAATCTAAGTTATGCTCTGCTATTAATATTAGCGGAGTAAACTGTTTTTAATAGCTGAACAGCGTTTCCAGTTTCTTTTTAGTTGACTCAGGAGGAATATGACAAAAAGAAAAAGAATTATGACATCATATTGACTCTGATTGCATTTGAAGTAACGTGGCCCACCCCCGGTCATTAACTATATTTCCATATGCATGTATTTGGCTGTGTTTATGACATGTGTGTACATTTGTATGTGTATATAGCACTGTTAGATCCAAAGAGAGAATAAGTTACTGCTTCAGTTAAGAAAGAGAGGGAGACGCAGAAGAGCACATAATTGGTTTAGATTTACTTTTTGTTGCTGAAATAACTGAAGAAGAAGAATTATGTTGACGCGGTACAGAACAAGAAAACAATGGAAAGTACAAGGGACTATTAGTAAATAAATTATATTGTTATTTATGAATACACTAAATGTAATTAGGTTATTTTAATTATACAATACTATCTTTCGATACTACTAGGTACTATTAGGAGTCTTTTAAATAGGTTCTCTATGTTATGCTAGAGTTAAGGGTTTTGTTTCCGATATAAGGCGATCTAATCCCTTGATAATTGAAACTTTGTGCCATTTTGGCCCTTGGGCATAGTTCTTCCTCACCCTTTTACCCCTCTTTAATCCGTTCTCACTCCTTGTCCTACCTCAAATTAGTAATAGAGCTAAACCTATTGCTATTTGCTTCCCACCATCCTGTTCTATCTCTACATCAAAAAACCCATGAATTTCACAATCCTACCACTGTCCATCCCCCAGCCACCACCATCTTAGGCCAGCATCTATTATCTCCAACAAATACATCCAACCAAAACCCATATCTGGAAACTTCAAATTTGAAAAAAATAAGGGAAACACTCATCGTCATCAGATACATAAGGCCAGTGTCATTGTCACCATCGCCAACTTCAACCAGTACCTAGCACAGATCCTAGGTCCATAAAATTAATATTCCATATCGTAGCACAATCCTATTTAAATTCACCATCTAAACCCTCAAAGCTTGTTGTTTCCTCGCTGAAGAAAAATTCAAGCAATAACTTTTTGTCCTTTCGGACCAAACTAGCCTTTCAACCAAAAATTGGACCCATAGTCCATATCCAAAGAAACAAAGGCATACAACGAAGTGGAAGTCGTCAAGTAGCTGCCTTGATTACAAAATACAATCATTACTTCATTACTTTCCCTCAAGAAATTAATGAAGAAGTCTGATAACTCGAACTACAAAAAATCGCATTAATCACTCTGATATCTTTTTGAATCATTTTCACTCTAAAATTTTGCACCAGTTTCCTGTTTTTCAAATTTAAAATTTTCTACTTTTTCTAGTTGTCCTTTATAACAAGTTTTAGATGGCCCTTCCACTCCCAAAGAAATAGTGCAACCAAAGGCTTCTCGACAACTGCTTAAGATAAGCTTTGTTTTTTTAGTTTGTAATTCCACACTTCCACCACAATTTGTTATGATTTCAAGGTCAACAGTTATTTCACAAATATATATACACATAGATAGATATATATATATAACAATTAAAAAATAAATAAATTAACCCACGTTTGAACTAAACTCCAGTATATTAGTTATATCCCCAACAAGGGGAACCTAAAAATTCAGCTTTCTTTCCACATTCCTAACCCAATCAACTGAAAATCTAAAACTATAATCTAAACAATCCTTCAAAAACACAAAAAATCATCTACTTAATCATAAACTAAGCTCTACACATTCCATACCTGACTGATTGATTATTTCATCAAACAAAAACACGAGCTATTTAGCACTGTTCTGACTAATGGATGAGATTAACATCAATGAACAAAAAGATCACAAATATAAGATACAACAGATCTAAAACATTAATAATCCAATATATCTCATAAAATCATAACCAAATCAAAACCAGGTGAACTTGAAAATGAATCTCCGTACCTGAGAAGAGTAATTCTTACTGCAAAATCCGTATTCGATAAGAACATCAGCTCTGAGACTGAATCTTTTCGCTAAATTAAGCTAAAATACATACAGATTTTTGCCCTTTCTTTACTCTCTTTTGTCTACTGTTTCGTCCTCTTGATGAATTTCCACACAAAATAGTGAAATACACAATTTCTCTCTCTATTTCTCTGCTGATATATTTTTAATTAAATTTTAACTGCAGCTCCGTTTAGTCAAACAATAAAGTCTTGTTCGAGATTCCTACTTTACCCCTCTCGCGGTTCAATTTTACTTGAATGCCATTATTTTTATGGCAAGTGATATTTCTGCATCAATTTTTGATACTTCCGCGTGTTAGTACCCGTTTTTTAACCAAACCAATATTAATATATCAACTTAATTAAGATAAAAAATAAACATACTAAATTTAACCCCAACATATTCTTTCCATATTCCTATTGATATGTTGTTGGACTGTTGGAATGAGATATACATTTTTTATGACTATTTAATGATATATGATATAAAAAAATTTATATATAAATATTATATCTAATTTTATTATTTTATTTGGTTGATTATACATCATTTATAATTATTAATTGATTAAGTGAATATTTTTTTAGTTATTATTTTATCATTAATATTGCATATTCATCTGATACAAATACGAATATGGATATTAAAATTTATTTTCGAATACAGATATGAATATGCATGTATCCGCATCCAAAAATATCCGTTTATAACCTTAACTATAGAGTGGGTTAAATTATTTTAATTTGTGGTTGATGCAATACTACAATTTGCCTTGTTGTGTACCTAATAAAAATATAACATTCAATAATTATCTTCTCAAAATCTTAATTTAATATATTTATGCTAAATTTAATTGACTATATTAATAATTTTTTACAAAAAAAAAAAAATCAAACATGCAGCTCGGGTTTCACAGTAGATCAATAGACTTGTCTTTTTGATATCCGTATCAATATTCAAAAATAAGTTTTAATATTCGTATTCGTATATGTATCTGACGGATATGCAATATGAATGTTAAATTAATAACTAAAAAATATTTACTTAATCAATTAATAATTAGAAATGATATATAATCAATCAAATAAAATAATAGAATTAGATATAATATATATATATATATTATATCACATATCATTAAATAGCCATAAAAAATATATATCTCACTCCAGCAGTCCAGCAGCATATCAATGGGAATATGGAAAAAATATGTTGGGGGTAAATTTGGTATCCTCATTCTCTTTCTCTATCTTAGTTAAGTTGATATACTAGTTAAAAAAAGGGACCCCGCATGCTTAAGTATCAAAAATTGTTGCGGGAATATCATTTGTCTATTTTTATTTGGCTTATGATCATTTAGTAAAACAATAGTCTTGTTTGAGATTCCTACTTTACCCCTCTCGCGGTTCAATTTTACTTGAATGCCATTATTTTTATTTGACTTGTGATGATCATGATAACGTGATTTGGATTCCCTTCATTATACCTTTCTTCCAATTATATTCAATACATCATATATTTTTTTTTAGTTATAAATAGTTTAATTGAAATCGATATCGGTCAACTAATTTATTATATTGAATAATATAATTATTTAAAAAATAAAAGTAATCTGATATATTTTTACTATTTAATGAATATGTAGATTTTTCATCAAAAATTTATTAGATGAAAAATATTTTAGACTTTTAACGGTGAAAATAATTTTTATAATTCTATTTTTTTTAGGATTGATCTTAATATCATCAACTATCTATTAACATATTTTGATCATTACTAACAAAATTATTAAAATCAAATAATTGATGTATTGAATGAAATTAGAAGAAATGTGTAAAGGATGGGACCCGAATCCATGCTGATAAGGTGTATTTCTTTTTCTTTTTTTCCTCCTTTTTCTTTTTATTTTTCTTAAAGATCAAAAAAGAACTATGGAAATGGAAATGAATCTGTTGTGTTCTATATTGAGTCTATTTTGTGTGATTTTTTTAAAAAATAATTAAACATTTTTGAATTGCTATTTTTAATTTAAGAAAATAAACTTTTGGAATCTATATTATTTGATTCCTTTTAAGGCAAAATGTCTTCAAATAAATGTAATCAACCAAAATTTCAATTTGGTTATCATATTCAATCAATATTAATAACCAAATTCACTTGTTTTTTATATTATTTTTAAATCGGGATAATCAAATAATAACGATAATCTAAATAATATAAATAAGAAAAAAAGTATAAAGTGACTCCAGTTAAACTCATTGTATTGAACTTGTGACGACACTATATATATTTATATATATAGTTATTTATATATTTTACTCAAAAATCTTAGTAAATTTGAAATTCTTAATCAACACTTTATCCTAAATTAAAGAGAAGTGTTGTTAGAACATACTTGTACACAATAAATTTTTTGTTAAAATTATTTCCAATTAAAGATTTTGATATTTAAATTTAATATAAAATTTATATCAAATGTCTTTTAATTCCCTAAATAAACTTCAATACGAGCGAATGCAGTTAAAAATTTAAATTAAAAAAATTATATATCTTACAATTTTATAAATTTCAAGTATCAATGTATTTTATAATTATAGTTGGATAAAAATAATTCACAATATATAACCGGAGTCGTAAATCAACTTCTAATTTTTGCCTAAATAAAGCACAACTTTTAAGAAGCATCAAAGTGTTTTTATTTTTTCTCTCTTAAAAAGAGTCTCGCTACATGTGTGACAAAAAAAGAATGTGTCGGTTGTCTCTCGCTAACCTTTGGATCCAAATTTAATGCCATCTTGAAATGTTTAAAATTCAATATTTCAAAATATATTATTTAATTTTGGAATGAGGGAGTAGCTATTAAGTAATGTACCCATGAAGTAATGTGGTAGATCTGAATCAGTACTTAAATTTCTTTTAATTGTATTTCTCACTTCTACTACAACTTGAATGTATGAGTTCTATTATATATCACTTGTGTGGATATTAAGTATGCTGGCTAAGTGAGAAACTAAATTCGGCTTTAAAATTGTACTAAAAATCGAACAAATTGTATCAATTGAGCAGTATCAATGGTTCCGGTACATATAGTGGCGTTAGAATGATTAAAAAACTGCACATGCGATTTGGGTGCCGTTTTGATATGCTCTCAGACTGCTCAAATCGCATTGCACTGGTTATATATATTATTATTGTTTTCAAGTTATTAGTTATATATTATAACTAATAATTTTTAAAAAAATAACTTTCATTAAAAACGGATAAATTTAGGATCTCAAATTTAAACATAAAAGTGACCGTTGATTTCAAGTAAATATTAAAAATAGATCACATGTACCATCAATACTAAGTTTTCCGCAAACTAACATTAAATTTGTCATCCTAACATGAAAATATATTACGCACGAGCTTTTGGGAGTTTAACACAGGGTCTTTTGCCTCATGTAGATAACTAATTGCATATCACATGCTGACAGGGAGTTGATAAGAACAAGTATTTTTCAATTTGAATTATATTAACAATACAAAGGGATAATATTGCAATCACCACCACTGCATTATACTGTACGTAATTATAATCCTAGGTCATGTTTGTTTGCAAGGATTATAATCCCATGAATTATAATCCCAAGACTATTAATCCTAGGATTAAATAGTTCTAATCACATGTTTGTTTTTCATGGGATTATTCATGGGATAACTTAAAATAATCTCATGTTATGTTTTAATCCTTCATGATGGGATTATAATACCTAGCTAGACATGGTATTAAATAATCCCTCATCATAAGCTATTTTATAATCCTTGGACTAATAGTCCCAAGCTCAAATTTAAAAACAAACAAGATACTTGGGATTAATAGTCCTATCTCAAGTGTAATCCTTGCAAACAAACATAGCCCTAGTGTACAAGTTATGAGAGCAATAAATAAGCCCACAAAATTTAGCAAAAATATAATTGTGTCAATTGGTTTTGAAATTAAAATCTAACCAAATAAAACCGCACCGTAAACTTCTAAATCGCACCGCACCAATCACAAGCGGTGTTATGTGTAGTTTTAGATTTGTCAAACTGCACCTAAGCGGTTTCATGTGCGATTTGAACTTCCAACCACACCATACTTTCTACGATAGTAAATATGAACCTATGTGGATATATGGAATATAGAGAATTAAGAAGAGACTCATTAATTTATTTTATCTTATCGCTTATATTTCGACGTTAGTCGCAATCTAATTTTGTCGTGAGATTTATCAACATATTTAAATAATTTTCCCAAACATATTTTGGTTTGACCATGGTTGCACATGATGGTTTTAAAGAAACATTGGATACAAATTATCTATGTGATAATCTTAACATCTCAATAATATAAATTGATTATCCTTATAAATTGTGTTTAATGCTAGTAATAATTATACATATTCCATAATTTTGTTAATATTATCACCTAAAGTGAGTATTTGGACGACCAAAAATAAATGTGGTAATCTAAAATTATCACACAATGCATAAGACAAAAATATTCATCCTGTTTTAACTGTTTGAATATTACCAACCTTTTTTATCATAAAATTATGCAGCGCGTAGCAGACACATTCTAATAAATCATAATTTTTTAGTTTGTATATAAACACTCAAAACAATCGTTATTAATAATCACATAACTTCTATCAAACAAAAAAATGACAAAATATAGCTAATTCTGATTATTAGTAATTTTAAGTTTATAAATATCTAATGATTCTAAATTTTAATGATAATCTTTCATAACATATACTAAACGCCTATTAAATATTCTAAGAGTATTGTTACATATGATGATAAATTTATGTTGATATTAAGTACTGACATATGTGGATACGTATGATATAAAAAAAAAGACTCGCATATTATTAATTTATCCTATTGCTTAAAATTTCACATTAATCACAATCGAAATTCGTCATAAAAAATTTCGACTATAACTTATTTTCTACTAATCGTAGTTGCACACGCGTTGCGTGTGTAAATTATATGAGGTAAAATAAGAATTTTATAAAATTTAGAGAAGTAAATAAAAGATATAAAAATTAATATTAATGAAGTCAAAATAATAATATATTTAAAATTATAAGAAGTAAAAAAAATTGTGATCCAATTATACTAAATTTAGGGAGAGAGTTTATACTAAATTTCCACGAAGACTTTATAATATATTAATATAGATAGATATAGATATTCTGAACTTATCCCAGCATCAATGTAGATGCATGTGTACGTGGCGAATGGAGAGAGAGAGAGACGGAGAGGGGGTGGGGCATCCGGAAGAAAATCCCAATAATGTTTTGTTACGATGCTATCGGATTTGCTTGAATCAATCCATGTCACATAATTTCATCGTGTCAAATTATTTGGAGGTTCTCAAAAGCTAAAATATTGAACTTTATCAACAAAAATAAAAAATACTCCGTCTATTATACAATATAAAATTATTATTGATTTTTTAAAATTAACTTAAAATGTTTTTAAATTCATAATTTTTTATTATTTAATAATAAAAAAGAATTCATGCTAATGTAGAGCATGAAGATGTCAAAAATGTCTTAAATTAATTTTTTAAAAACTAATCTTATAATTTGAAAATGAGGTAATATATATAAGCTTCGTTTTTTGGGAGTACTATGTAATTCATAATTAAATACATCATCACTATTATAACATAACATAAAAAAGAAACACACTTCACATAACAGATGAAATAAACTTGCTAGTTAAAGTGAGAATCGAACTTGAGACCTAAATGTAACAGTATCTCAGTTTTAACCATCAGGTTAATGATCTTATAATTTGGAAATAAGTTAATATATGATAGGCAAGCTTTGAAGCTACTATTATTTCTTTGAAGCTACTATTATTTTTATTATTATTATTGGTAAATAAAGCTACTATTATTTGACAAAGAAGGAAACCATTATTTGGTATACTTTTGTATCCCTAGAGCCATGATCATCATGATAAGTAAGGTTATAATAGATTAATAGCCCCTTGCAACCTTCAAAGGCAAGCAAAAAAAGGGTTAGCGGAAACTTGGGCCACATGAAATAAAATAGGACAGAGTATTAGTTATATATTGGAGTGACCTCTAAAAACCAATAAAAATAATAAAAAAAAAAATTATGCTATTTTTAAATTATTAGGTTCAAAATCAAACATAATAAGAACTTAAGACTTATCCATTCTATCATTTGGTCGGCCTTGGTGCAAATTTTATGCATATGCAATATCTGATGCAGACAGCTAGGTATAAAATTTGACATTCTCTATATTTTATTATCTCTATCTCCATCTTAATCTTATTATAAAGCGTCTAGTTTTTGTAACGGTCCGTTTGGTAATTTTAAGTTTTTTGTAACGGTCCATTTGGTAATTTTAAGTCACAACTGAATTATAACGGTGCGTTAGGTGATTTTAGATCACAACTTAAGATAAATATATTTTAGATTATTACACTTATAGATATAAAAATACTACTCCCTTTGTTAAATAAAAAGTGTCCTATTTAGTGTTTACTCATTATTTTTTTCAAAAAAGACACCTTTTTTGTGGTAGCATAATATGATTCAATGTCATATTTCATTCCTGCAATTATTACTAAATTAAATACTCCCTCCGTCCAAAATTAATTGCTCAGTTTTGACTTTTTTAAGTTAAATTGACTATTTTTATAATTAATAATTAAGCATATATAAATATATTTTTAAAATTATAAAAATTGGAGTTAGTAATAAATTGTATATACTTTCTTTTGGTTATAATCTCTTCACCTATATTTTAGCAAAAATAGTAAAAAGATTAGTTTTAAAAATGGTCAATTTGACTTTAAAAAGTCAAAACTGAGCAATTAATTTGGGACGAAGGGAGTATTTAATAAATTTAAAGATAAACATGAAAAGCAAATATATCTTTAAAATTTATAAATTTTTGTAAATTGAACTTTTTTATGGAGTGGAAGGAATAAATGATTAATAAAGCAATAGGCAGTTTTCACAGAGTTATTAAAAGAATTATTTGATGGCTTACTTGGGTCAATTTCCCCCAACACCTTTATGATCGATCAGTTTGTGTCATATTTTGTCAAAACAAGTTAAAAATGCCTTCTCTTTTATAGTATTTCTCAGGAATTTATCCTTTCACAAAAAACAATTCCCGCTCCACACAATTTGTGTGTCATTTGACTTTAATTTTAATTAATTAACGAAATTCATTTGACTTTAATTCTAATTAATTAACGAAATCCTAAAATTCAAACCGTAATGTAAATTTATTTTTAAGCAATTCACAATATTAACTATACATTAATCATCAAATAAATTCGTATCAATTTAAAGTTTAGGATTTCACATATTGACTAGGGAGACAAATGGGAATAACCGAACCACGTCTACAAAATGCCAGTACCATGCCGCTGTTTCAAAACCATAAGATATGTTTTCAGATACCGCTATCCAATTACAACTCGTCCGAATATTAACTATTCAAAGTCATAATTTGAATAAGAATTCTTGTAGTTTATGACATGTGATTAAATAAAATAAAATAAAAGGGTCCCAATATTAACTATTCAGAGTCATAATTTGAATAAGAATTCTTGTAGTTTATGACATGTGATTAAATAAATAAAATAATTAAATAAACTAAAAGGGTCCCAATATTAACTATTTAGAGTCATAATTTAAATAAGAATTCTTGTGATTTATAACATGTGATTAAATAAAATTAAATAAAATAAAAGGGGAATATTTTATAAAACAGAAAAACTTCCATTACTATCGCGAGACATACAAGGTCCATGGGCAAGGAAAGACACAGTAAGCAACGAAATTACTTCACATTAGTAATTGATGTTACACAAACAAAACCGGGCCCACAAGGGAAGATTTTTTAAGCTGGAAATCGGTTAATTATTCCATTGTCAGGGAAAATCTATAACAATTAGCTTTAATCATACACTATTAATGGCAAATTCAACATATTATTCATGATCATATAGAACCAAAAGATTTAAAGCCAGCATGAAACCAGTCTAAATCCACTTATTAATGTATCCCATCTGATGATTAGCAGAGTACATAAAAATCTTTCTAACATATGTTAGAGAAAGTTAGCCATCATAAACAATGTTAAAAATAAAACACAACCTTAATTGTTCTTGAGATCATCAATATAAGATAATCATCTCTATATGGTTACAAATTTACAATCATGTATAATTTCTCCTAGCTAAAAATCGAAATTTTAAATTGATAAATTTAATTCAAAGGAGGTGCAGAACATGAACTGTTGCACCTGATGGCAATGGCGAAATTCTGTGCTGTCGAAAGAATGGAGGTCAAATTAGCAGCAAGCAAATTGTGTCGGCTCACTGTTGGTTTATAATATGTTACAGCTACCTTGATCCCTGTACAAATCAGCTTCATTGTGATTTTACATATATATTAACATAAAAACCTATAGAGGAGCTATGATTTCCTTCATCCGTTCCGAAACTAAAGATATATTTTTCGTTTTATTCCGTTCCAAAATTAGAGAAACATTTCAAATTTTAAACTATAAAGTGAGATGAAGTTTGCTAATATGTTATTACAAATAGTCTAACCACAAATTGCACCCTCAAGTTTAGTCTCAAACTCGATTTCCACCCCATACTTTATTCTCGATTAAATGAATCCTAAAATTTTAGCAATTAAACAATTTGCACCTCTATATCAAAACAATTTGAGCCATAAAATATAGTGCAGCGGATTTAAATTATCTTGACACTCAATGTTTAGGGTGAAAATTAAGTTTGGGGTGTAAACCGATATTAAGCCTAAACTATAGGCTGTAATTTGTGATTTAGTCCTACTTACACTCTAGGCAAATATAATACTATCATACCACCACTATAATTTCTAGCGAATGTAAGAGAAATGGTTGGGAAAATAAAATTTTCCTTTAAAGTCTTTTTAGAAATGTGTCTTTATTTTTGGAACGAATGGAGTAATTGAGATGTTACTTACTTCTTTAAGTCTTCATAATGGCTTGATGCTTCCTCAAATTTAAGCCACAGGGGACCTGTTTCTTGAAGGTTTACGTTCTGTGGTCCGCCTAGATAAGCCTTAACAATAAACTTGGTACTCCTTTCGCTGAATATGACACCAAATGAGTAATGAGTCCACCTTCTAAAACAAAATAAAAGATTTTGATAAAATCACACGAGTAATAAAACAGACCTTCCTTCATAATTTGCTAACCAAGCCATATAGGCTGCGCCAAAGTATACAGAAACAAAAGGCTTGGTAAGATCTTCAACAGACTCCACTATGTATGCCTTGTAACCCAAGTCCCTGTATGTCAGATTCAGAAAATTCAAGCGCATTTCTTTGTCAAATATAAAGAAGGGTGCTTATACAATGCATCAAAATTCTCAGTGACTAACTGTATTTGGAAGGAAAACAACTATTCCATTCATGGTGAAGGACGCAGTTTAGGATTCATAAATTGATGAAATGTTTCACTTTTTGCCAATGATCAATGGTGATGAAGAGGGGCTAAGTTGGCACAGCGACGCATACCTCATCTTTAGCACTATATGTGCCAAGCAGTTGCCGGTAAACTCAAGCCCACATTCTTATTATAAAACCCCAGTCCCACATCATAATATGTAAGATAGTTTGATTACCTTCAGTTATAACCTTTTGGATAAGCTTGTGGTGTGATAAGATAATTCAAGAAGATACTATTGAGACAATGCATTGGGCCTCGGTACGTTACGTTTTGATTCGGACTCGAGATTTGACCTAGGCCTATGTTACACAGACTCGGATGTAGTGTCGGGTTGGACATGATATTTTGAAGAGTTTGACATGAGTACTCCTCAATTTTGCCAATTTTTTACACTAAAATGTGTACCCTTGTCTTAGTGTCGAGTTTCGAAATGGGTACTTCAGGGCAAAGTAAAGAGTCCGTGTAACATAGACCTAGGTTATTACACTTATGCTTGGTATAAATAAGCATTTTAACATCAAATCACAAAATGCTTCCATGAGTGGGAATTATTTAATGCTATGGAAGTTGAGATCAACTAGTGTTTTCAATTCAGTTGTTTTGATAGCCATAATGGAGCTAGAATACCTAAAAGAACTGCTGAAAAGAGTTTTTACCGGAAGATGAGTAATGGCTCAATTTTTGCATATTTTGAAAACACTTTAATGCTAGAATTTGAGATCGACTGGCATTTTCAGCTTAGGTGTCTCAATTTCCATAAAGTAGCTAGAGTGGAAACAGCTTGCAAGAGCCTCCATTGGAGGTCAAGTAACACAAGGATGAAAATATTTTGGCTTATTCTTTTTTATAGTGAAACATTAATTTTAATTTATAGCCTTCACATACTTGTTGAGCCATAGAGCTGTGGAGTAGTCAATTCCCATTAGTCCAGTGCGTTGTCCAGCCCCATTCAGGTAACGCATGCTAATGATCTCACTAATAGCACACAAAACTGACTGTAGAAGAGGGGATGAGAGCAAAAACAAAACAAAAAAAAACGAAAACAAAAAACAGAAGGGTTACAAAGAGAAATTAGTTGGCTGATAATGAAAATATATGAAAGAACGTAAACAAGAAGTTAAAGGCTAAAAGCGTTTTATATAAGCCTTTAACAAAGGTGGAGAAAATATATTAATCTCCTTTTGTAATTCTGTAAACAAGGTCATTGGTTTAAAGATCATACATAAATGGCATCTTCAGTCGCAAATTTATTTTTTGCCAATACAGGCCCCCGAATCTTAGCATCATAGATCTGTCATTGACATTTCCTCGTTTGTTCACAGGGTATTGTTCACGTTTTACATAAATAGCAATGAAAGATTTATGGCCTCATCTAACCCTATCAATACTACACTTCTCTTGCTACTACATATCTTTGTAATATTGTCTTTCTTTTTGGGGGGTAGTAGCTGGGTTACTGGAAAAATATAGAAGACCTTTAGAGTTTAGAATAACCAAGTGAACACCTTAGAACTGTTTACCTTCCCTTTATTAAAGTATATATATGTATATATGTATACGTACACATATATATAAATCGAAATATACACAAAGCAATCTTATTTACAAGTTATAACTCCTAATTAGCGAACTTGCATACTTACAGGCTGTAATCCTGTTGTACTGAAGTGTTTTGAAAGAATAATCTCTGCCACCCCCTGCAGGTAGAAGCTAAAATTTGTGATTTCATATATTTGACAGTCATATAGGCTCTTATTTGAGAAATAAAACAAGTTGAAGACATTAAGTCGACAATAGAATAATCTGTTCTAAAATTTCTGGGTCAAATCTTGTTCAGAAGCACAGAAGAATTCTTCGAATGGAAAAAAGCAATGAAAAAGACTCCAAAAAAAAAAAGGAACGGAAGTCCTCATATAAAGAAGAGTCCCATTTTGAATTTCTGAAGTCAATTTGCAAATCCTGACATTTTTTATTCATTTAAGTTTCGGAAGTAGTAAATTTTGTTATTACCAGTAGTTTTTAGATCGTTTACATTATTTACAAAAGTGGGATGCTTTTTTGTTTTGGAACCGGGGGTGTAATAGTAGTAATTCAGCAAACAAGTACCCAACAGATCCATTAAATTTATCAGACACAACATTGTAAAAGTTGTAAAAGCTCATGCTTAAAATATCTTACCTTCAGTTCAACCCTAGAAAGATACGGTCTATTATCAGTATCATGAGAAACTTGTACTTTTCCATGTTTTTCTCCACATTTTAACCACTCCTTGTTAACATTTGTATTGCTCCACATCTCCTCCATGTCTTCTGGAGAAGTCCTCGAGTCCCATGTTATATTGCCATCACCTGCTCCATCACGTAAAGATTAAGTATCCATCCTCGATACATCAATACTACGTAGTACATACGTGGAGATGCTAATTTCCTCAACATAGAAACATTTGATAGAAGTTTGTTTTTTTCCTTTTCATTTTTGTGAAGAAAAAAAATCCAACAAGCTGAATGATTTAGTAAGGAGAAGTATGTTATCGATAATGTTTTATGACTAGAAGTCTAAAAGAAATTACAAACTAAGATAGGTAAGATACATGTGTAAAGTTAAACATGCAAAATAAATTTGGTCATTAAGGAAAAATAATGGTTAATTATTAATTATAATAAAGGGTAAATCATTACCATGATAACGACCTAAACAAATATTCCTCAAGAAGGTACTAACAGTTGTAAGTTGAAAATTGGTTTGGACTTGTTCTAATATTATTCTTATCGGGAAAGTTCAATATATTTACTTAATGAAGAAAAAAGGATTGCTAAATGAAATTGACGAATGCTTAACAAAACTACTGTCTGACAAGCGACAACCATCAAATTGTTCACAAACTGCTACCAAAATCTCTTTATATCAAGTGAAGTTGCCAGACACTTTACTGTTTCTTATCTATATAGAGAAGCAACAAGAATGAAATGCAAGCAACTTTCAATAGCTCAAGAAAGGGCTACCTTTTGATTGTGAAGCCGGAGCAGCAGGAGGAGAAGGACCAGATGGCATGGGACCAACTTCAAAAACTTTTCTGCATAAAAGTTGTGTGCTATACAAAATCAAATTTATGATATCAATACTTTGATAGATCGAGTTTTATTACAGCATTCATGGTAAAAAATTCCTGCTCAATGGATCCGTTTTGATGAATCCGCGTGGATGTGGTAAATATTTTAAATGGTGACTCAATCAGAAGTCCTTTGGTTCTATTTTATTTCCTTTTGTCGTCTAGAAGCTTTCACTTCAACTGAATAGAACATGTTAAGAGTGCATGTGCTTAGGAGTTAGGACTATGAACTGACATATACTAGAACCTGTATATACTATTTGTACAACTAATTTTACTTAAACTGAAAATCAGCCCAACTATGTTTTCTTATGTCCAAACATTAGTATTATAGTACTCCCTCCCTTCCGAATTATAAGATCAATATTGACTTTCTAAAAGTCAATTTGTGACATTTTCAAATTTAAAATTGATATGATTCATTTAAGTTTTTGAAGACAATAAATCTTATGACTAGTAGTACTTTTACGGTAGTTTATGATATTGATAATTATATTAATATAAACTAAATGAATTCATGTCACTTTTGAGTTTGAAAATATCTGAAATTGACTTTAAAGAGTATCTTATAATTTAGAACGGAGGTAGCATAATGTATATTGTTGGGTGTATTTATGAACAACTTAAGCTTTTTAGAGCAAATGGTAATGTGACATGATATCAAAACTCAGTTTGGCAAGGCCTTGGGTTCAAGTTCAAGTCTTTACACTTATTGCAGACAGGGAGTGTTTAATTAATACTCATTCAGGTCCATTCTTGGAAAGCTTGAGCTTTTAAAGCAAATAGTAACTTGACAATTACTACTCTATGGTCTATACGATAAGATATAAGGATGGCCCTATGAGGAGATGAGGAACATGTTTTTATACCAAAATCAACGTCATTTAATCATTATCACAGTTCTGCTGGTACAGCTTGAAAGTGAATTATTTGTCTGGACTGTCATTTTCGTGCCTGTGCGCTTGGAAGAACAGGGAAAATGTAAATTTTTTTAATGATTCCATGAAAGCCTCTCACTACTAAAAGCATTTGTTAGAAGATAGTGGCCAGGAACATGTTTTCCTCCTCTTTCATTTTTTAATTCTTAGACCTCTTGTATAAATATAGCAATTCACATATTGGAAATATAAGAGAGATTACATTCTTACATGGTATCCGAGCTCTGATCCTTTATCAGACGACTTTTTCCGGCAACTTTTTCCGGCGACTTTTTTCGTCGACTTTTCCGACGACTTTTTTCAGCGTGTCTTTTATCTCTCCTCCTTCCATCTGCAGTGGTCGACTTTTCCGGCGACCTTTTCCGGTGACTTTTCCCGGCGACCTTTTCTGGCGACTTTTTCCAGCATGGTTTTTATCTCTCCTCCTTCCACCTACAGTGGTTGTTTTGAGTGAAACTCAGGTTTGGTCTAATCCACCTACAGTGGTTGTTTTTATCTCTTCTCTATCTTTGCGCTTGTTAATTATCCTTGTTGTTATTCCCTTGGATAATTCTTGTTGCTCCATCTCCTGTACTGCTAAAGTGGTTTTATTGTGTAGTACAATTAATTGCACTCCCTTTGGTTTCTAGAATTACTTTCTGCTAATTTTTTGAGCCTTTATAATATCCTTGTTGATATTTCCTTGGATATTTTTGTTGTTCCTACTATCTCATCATGGCAGAATCTAGTTCCATTAATAGTGTTGGTGCTATTTCTCATTTCGCACAATCAGGTATACACTCTTGTGCTCTTAATGTCTCATCTACTTACCCTAGTTGGATTATAGACACAGGTGCCTCTGCGCATATGACTGGGTCCTCCAATCTCTTTACTTCATACACGCCCACTCAGGAAATGACAAGGTTAGAGTAGCCAATGGCTCCCTGTCTTCTATTTCCGGGAGTGGCTCTATCGTTTGTATCCCTTCATTAACATTATCATCTGTTCTCCATATCCCTTCATTTACTGCAAATTTACTATCTGTCCAACGTCTTTGTGAGTCCCTACACTGTTCAGTAACCTTTTTTGGAAATCATTGTGTTTTTCAGGACTTGGTGACAGGGAAAAGGATTGGCAGTGGTAGTGCAGTTAACGGTCTCTATTATTTAGATGTTCTCTCGTCTAACATGCCCTCTACTCAGGTTCAGACTCTTCACTCTACTTCTCACCCATGTCTGACCTCTCTCTATCAATGACATCGACATTTGGGATATCCTTCCTTTTCAGTATTGGAGTCTTTATTTCCATCTTTAGTTAAGCATTGTAACAGAACTCAGTTTTTGTGTTAACCATATGAATTAGGTAAACACAAACGTTCTACTTATTCTGCTACTAACAATCTGTATTTCCCTGTAATTGTAATGAATTTGTTTATTGAATTGAAAACGACTTACTTGAAAATATCGGGATTTGAAGAAAATAAATCCGAGTCCTTTGAATTCACAAAGTCTCCTTGAAGCAAATTTATTCCCTCACGGTGCTAAAGGTTTTGTGAATAATTACTTCCCAAGATAAAACGGATTTCCAATTCTTAATTAGAAGCACTTCAAAACTAAGAATTCTTCGAACTTTGTATGTCCTGTACTCGAACTTAAACTCTATGCGATGATGAATGAAAGGAAATAATGCAGTGACTGGAGGGAAAAATTATTTCCTGAAATGGTCTGCCCTCCTTCTTATTTATAGGATAATTTCGCGACCGTTCAAATGGGACGCATCTATTGGGACCTTAAAAACGACGTAGTATAAGGGAGACAACTGTTCGTATGCAAAACGACGCAGTATCAGTGGCAGTTATAATAATAAATTAAACAAAATTTTAATTAAATTTTGTCCAAAAAATTATATAGAAAGCCCACGACCCGACCCGACCCGACCCGCCCGATCGGACGGACGGCGGCGGCGGCGCGCGCGTGTGGGTTCGAACCAAGCCTTGGCTAGGTCCTCTCCCTTCCACAAAAGTGGGGTGCCCCTTGGGGCCCTTCCCATTGAGCAAACATTCCATATATAAATACTTCATTTTTCCCTTTAATGCCCTATGTGGGACTTTTACAATTTTTAACATTTCAAGTGGGTAGCTTTAGAGTCAATTTTCTCATTCAATTCTTAACCCATTTCCAACACAATCGACATTCTGAACCTTTTGCCATTATCCATACTGATGTGTGGGGACTCTGTCGAGTTGTCTCCCGTTCTGGTCATAGATGGTTTGTTAGCTTTATTGATTGTCATTCTCGTGTCACTTGGATTTACCTTCTGCGGACCAAAAATGAGGTATTTGCTTATTTTCAAGACTTTCATAAAATGATTCAAACTCAATTCGACGCTAAGGTCAGAATTCTCTATAGTGATAATGGTCGTGAATATAGTAATAATAATGTTTTTGCATCTTATCTCTCTCAGCATGACATTATTCTTTAAACCTCCTGTGTCTCAACCCCAGAACAAAATGGAGTAACGAAAAGAAAAAATCGACACTTGCTAGAGGTAGCCTGCACTCTTATGTTCACTATGTCAACCCCTAAATTTCTTTGGGGAGATGCGGTTTTGACTGCTGCATTTCTTATAAACCGCCTTCCTTCTAGAAATCTTGGGAACAAGAGTCCCATCTCTTTTCTCCAACACACGACCAGTCCTTCTCCTTCACCTTGAATTTTTGGTTGCGTGTGCTTTGTTCATGATAAATCTCCCACTCGGAAAAAATTAGATCCCAAAGCTATTAGGTGTGTTTTCATTGGTTATTCTCCAACCCAAAAAGGTTATAAATGTTATCATCCTTCTTCTAACAAAGTCTTTGTCACTCGGGATGTCACTTTTTGGGAATTGTTCTTCACCTTCTCCTCAAGGGGAGAATGTTATTAATGAGAATGTTATTAATGAGGAGAAGCTTCCTGAGGCTAGTATCACAAGCTCTATTTTTCCTGTTCCCGTTGTTGTTTCTGATAATTCTACACAGGGGGAGTTATAGTGTACTTAACAGAATGGGTCTGAGCCTGAGTTGAGGACCTATGCACGAAAAGACAAGAATAAGGTTACCGTTTCTGCACCACTACACCAAATTTTTTCCGGACCTAGTCTTGATAATGGTAATGGTGAGAATCTTAATCCTACTTGTTCTTCTAAAGATATTGACATTCCTACTTGTTCTTCTAAAGATACTGACATCCCTACTTGTTCTTCTGATGATACTGACATTCCTATTGCTCTTAGAAAAGGGGTTAGAGCTTGTACTCAACATCCTATGTCTAATTTTCTAGCCTATAGCAAATTATCTGCATCATATCACTCCTTTGTTTCTTCCTTATCTTCAATATATGTTCCTCAGGGGTGGAGAGAAGCATTTAGTGATAAGAATTGGAAACAAGCTATGATCGAGGAGATGAATGCCCTAAAAAAGAATGATACATGGGAACTAGTCACTCTTCCTTACAGAAAAAAGGTAGTTGGATGCAAGTGGGTATATACAGTCAAACAAAATTCTGATGGAACGGTTGAGAGACTCAAAGCCAGACTAGTTACAAAAGGATACACTCAAACTCATGGGATTGATTACCAGGAGACATTTGCTCCTGTAGCAAAGATGAACTCTGTTCGTACCATAATCTCATGTGCAGCAAACTTCGGCTGGGATCTTCAACAATTAGACGTAAAAAATGCATTCCTTCACGGTAACTTGGAGGAGGAAGTGTACATGGACATACCTCCTGGTTTTGCTTCATCTATTACTATGGATAAGGTTTGTAAGCTACGAAAGGCTTTGTATGGTCTGAAGCAATCTCCTAGAGCCTGGTTTGGTAGACTCCACAGAGCAATGATAAGGTTTGGGTACAAGCAGAGTCGAACAGATCATACTCTTTTTGTCAAACAGATAAAGGGTAAGATTACCATTCTTATTGTTTATGTTGACGACATTGTGGTGACAGGGGATAATAAAGAAGAGATAGTTAATCTCAAAGCGAGACTGACCAGAGAATTTGAGATTAAAGATCTTGATCCTTTGAAATATTTTCTTGGTATTGAAGTTGTAAGATCTTCCAGTGGCATCTTTCTATCTCAAAGGAAGTATGTCCTTGATCTGCTAACTGAAACTGGCATGTTAGGATGTAAGCCTGCTGATTCTCCTATTGAAGTTAATCATCATCTAGTAGGAGGCACAAGACCTACAGTTGATAGAGAAAGATATCAACGTTTGGTGGGACGATTGATATACTTCTCTCATATGAGACCCGATATATCTTATGCTGTGGGAATAGTGAGTCAGTATATGCATGACCCTCAACATTGCCACATGGATTCTGTTTACAGAATTCTGAGGTATCTTAAGTCTTCTCCCGGAAAAGGATTATTGTTTGCACCACATGGTCATATGAAAGTTGAAGCTTTTTCCGACTCAGATTGGGTTGGTTCTATAGAGGATCGTCGGTCTACAACGGGTTACTGTTCATTTGTTGGAGGTAATCTTGTTACTTGACGTAGTAAGAAACAGTCTGTGGTGGCAAGATCTAGTGTTGAGGCTGAATATCGAGCTATCGCCTTGGGTATATGTGAATTAATGTGGCTTCGAACCCTACTAGAAGATTTGGGTGTTACAACTAAAAAGCCTATGCAGTTATTTTGTGATAATAAGGCAGCCATTAGTATTGCAAACGATCCAGTGCAGCACGATAGAACGAAACACAATGAGATTGACAGACACTTCATCAAAGAAAAGTTAACCAGTGGTCTTATTTGCTTACCCTTTGTAAAATCAGAACACCAACTTGCTGATATTTTGACAAAGGGTCTTAGTAGTAAGATGTTTCATCCTTTATGTTTCAAGTTGGGTATGCGAGACATCTACACACCAACTTGAGGGGGAGTGTTAGAAGATAGTGGTCAGGAACATGTTTTTTGTATTAAGGAAAATGTTTCTTGTATTAAGGAAAACAAGTTTCCTTATTTTCCTCCTTTTTCATTTTTTAATTCCTAGACCTCTTGTATAAATATAACAATTAACATATTGTAAATACAAGAGAGATTACATTCTTACAGCATTCTTGGAAGTTCAGATGCATTTTGATGGAAAAACAGGAAAAAGTATGTTCTAAAAACTATTCGTCAATCCATATGATATAAATATATAATCTTTCACCTAATTGGAAGTGGCTAATAAAAACCTAAAGGATAAGAAGATGCTCAAGAAAATCATATTATGCAACTTCAGAATTTCATTAATTACTCGTCTGAGAAGCCATGTTCTTAAACATTCCAGAATCAATAACATATGTCACCTCTATATATTCTAGAATGTGGGATGATAACTTGTGAACTTTTTCGAATTGTCACAGACACTCAGTTCAATTGACACTTCATTATCTTTATTGAGTGCTATATGTGTCCACTATTTACATCCATGTCATATCGAATTGTGTCAATACAGGTTGTCCAGGATGAAACAAGTGCATTAAATAACATAACTCCTGAAACTGATTTGGTTTATGTGAAATGCAAGTTGATATCATGGAATGTAAGCAATAACCTGGATGGAAGACTTTCCTTGACAGAAAGATACCGTCTCCAGAATAGTAAAGTTGATTTATGAGTTGCCTTATTTGTACCACCTTTATAAGCCCTCACCATGAATTCTTCACTTCTTTCTCTGTTAGGTAAAAGATTATTGTCAAAGTTCAGCATCAATAGTGAGCCACTAAAAAAAGTACATATTAAAAATGGAACCACAAAGAGAGTATATATATGTGTGTGTTATATTTATCTCAAATTCTTGTTTGGGATACGACTTTTGACCCGACCCAAATTATTTTGTGTGGCAACCTGAAGGAAAAGAAAGATGAGGTTTAGTAGTGGTAGTGGAGGACTAAGGCTGAAGCCCCCACAGTATGGACCTGTTATGTTATTTGGGCCTATCAATATTATTTTCTTTCTCAATTTTAGCCGCCTTCAAAGAGAAATTCACAACTTATTCTTCACACTTTGATATAGTAATATCTTTTGACTCTTTCCTGTGTTTTTTTCCAATTAGGGTTTTCCATATAAGTCTTGTGTTCTCACCTATAAATTCCTTCATTGATTTATGTGTTTGCCATAGTTTTGTCTAACAATAATATATATATATATATATATATATATATTTGTTGGACTTACTTTTCATCAAATGTTGATAAATACTTGAGGTAAGCAGCACCAAGATATACATTGACAAAAGGCTTGTATAGAATCTTTGAATCCCCTTCAACTTGATATGTATTGTACCCCAACTCTCTGCAAGAAAGTTCTGGTTTTAAGTCCATTTACCACCACCCAAAATCGATATGAAATAAGGAGAAAATGAATACAGAGATCAATATGAAAAGGTTTAGTTAGTACCTGACCAGCTGCTCTGCGGTTTTTGGTAAAATTTGCATTATACCAATTGTAGTTTCTTTCTTCTTTTTGTTATACCGCGTAAAGAGGGGTTGTCTATCACTTTCAAGTTCAGCTATAGCACATAGCATATCCTGAGAGAATGAAAAGGATGCCAAATTTGGCAAACTCAATGTAACATCCATCTTTTGCTTCTCACTAATGATTTATCCATCCATTTTATTTATAAGAAAAAACATATAAAATTATGAAAGAGCATAATATATAATCTACCCAAGGATCACATCCTTTCCCCTAACTATACATAACAATCCATATAATAAATACAAATAAAAGTTACTTATGTAATTGGACTACGCATTAGATCGAATCTTTTCCCAAGTATCATTAATATTAAGCTTTATTAAAAGAGATTGAAACCATAAGTGTTCAACATTCTAACATGGCGCAAAAAATAAGTGATATTACCAGGTTAACTACAGCTTTGAATCAGCTATACGCATGATCAATTTAAAATTTCTGCTTATTATGTGATCAATGTTTTGATTAATTAAATTTAAAATATACAGGACTCCACGTTTTTCTCGTATAATTGAGCAAGGCAAGATCTAGTGACAGATTTATAGGTGAATTTCATCTCTAACTAGATAGCACTAAATTCAGAACCTTGTTAAAATGGTTAACCGATATAGATCTCACTCAAGAGAAGGAGACTACTCAAGATACAAGACCATTATAAAAGCCATGCCAAAATGATTTTCAGCTCAAACTAATTCAAAACTTCAAGTTCTGCGACAATCGCAGAATATAGAAATATTAGTTAAATTAGTCCCAAAAAATGTCACACATGGAACAGACATTTAGAATGTTTTAGAGATCATATCCCAATACAAAATGAAAATCAAAGTTATATAGCCCATCGGGTCATTCCCTATCCAGAAACCATAAAACACAAATAATATACGTTATCATAAGATTCCAGGACATAATATTCTATAATACCTAAGTAGAGAGTTGTGCATACCGAATAGTCCAATTATACAAAAACATACCGAATCTATGTGTGAAACAAAATGCCTGCCAACAATTATCCCAGCTACAGCCTGGAAAGTGAGCATGAGATACAAGTTATATTGAGTAATGCATTCAAAAGTAGATAGTTACGCCAAGAATCCTACGAGTAATTAGAATGCGATTATAAAGCTTTTATTACATATTTTATCTTGGTAAATAATGAAAACATCAGAAATAAAATAAAATCTTAGAAACTGAAGTAAATTGGAAACATTGTGCCCATACAAGCCCACTAAAGTATGTCAATAGATATGTAAATTGTTATGTCACAAATTCAACTCACACTAAGGATGCTTCAAGATTGAGATTACTAAATATCTCTACCTTCATTTCAGTCTGTGTAAGATAAGGTTGACCATCAGGATCACGTGAGAGGTGGACTTTTGATTCTTTAGTCTCTCCAGCGTTAATCCATTCACTGCTCACATTGGGATCCTTCCACATTGACTCCAGGTCCTCGGGATCAACACAATCATCCCAGTATCTGAAGCTGACAGCCATTCCTGTGAAATCTCTGGATGTTTATGGTATAACATATGTACAAGTGAAAACATTGAGAAAACACAACAAATCTTGTCATCTTAGACACTTGCAATTTATTAGTGCACTACTTTCTTATGAACAATAAAATAAATAAGTAGCCAAAACCCAATAATGAACAGAAATGGAAGGTGAACAATAAAACTACCACTAAAACATGTTGGTACACATAGGAAACAAAATACGAGCTTGCATCTTTCACCAGATAAACCTACAATACAAGCTAACTAAAAGAATCATAGTGTAAAGCTAAGAACATTTCAAATAAATAAAATTAAATCTGATTAACTAACAATATATAAACAATAAGTTAATAACAATTTATAAATTAACAGAATCACGCATTGTTTTAGTACGTATACCTTAGTTGCGCAAAGAAAATGGCATTGTCGGGGAGAACAATGAAACATGACTAAGTTCTGTGAGGCTATTGTCTTGTGTTCAAGACACCCGCACACAAAAACCTCAAGTAAACATAAAGGCAATTTAAGGCTCATGTTAACAACCAAAGACTTTAATGCAAGTAAGGCAGGCACATAGTCCTATTATCAAAAAGATAATTAGGAGATCAATATAGTAAAAACCTCAGTACCTTAAATGTCTATTTTCTTGATGTACAGAATAATTGATAGACAGAAGGATGATATAATATGGGAACTGATCAATTTTGATACTTCTGCATGTGGGGGTCGTTTCTTAGCCAAACCAATATTAATATATTAACTTAACTAAGATAGAGAATGAGTATACCAAATTTACCCCCAACATAGTCTTTCCATATTCCCATGATATGTTGCTCAACTGCTGGGCCGCAGATTTTAAGCTGATTAAAAATTTTGTTTTCTACACGTGGTACCATGGTGGTGATTTGGAAGTATTACAACTTCAATAAAGCTATGTGGATGACAAGTATTATAGATTTAATAGGAGTATTACTTTTCTTTCTTCTTTTTTTTTTCAAGAAAATTATACCTTGAAATATAAAATTAATTGATTATAAAATCTTAATTTTATATATTTATACTAAATTTAATTGATTATTTTAATAATTTTTCACATAAATTTTTCAAACATGCAGCTCAGGTTTCATGCAAGATTGGTAGACTTGTCATTTTCTTAAAAAGTCCAAACTTTTATCAAGATATTCTAGATGTGTATCATCTATCCAATCTTGATACAAAACTGCAAACATAGGTAAGCACAATCAAAAAATAACTTCATCCGTTATAAAATTAACAATAATACTTTGATGACAAAAGCTTGGATAAAAAAAAGATGTGGATGATAGTTATTGACTTATTAATTATAACCATTGAAATACGTGGAACATCCACTAATTATAATCCGACACATCATTTTGTATCCACTTTTTGTAGTCATCTTTTGTTAATGTAGCATTACTCTAAAATTAAAAATGCATTTTGACTTCTTGAGATCAAATTATAAAATTCAAATTCGATACGATTATTTTTTTTGTATAAAAAAGTATAAATAATGTATAATAGTTAAAAAGTAATATTAATTACAATTTTTTTACTTACATGATTTAAATAAAATTGTTAATTTGTAATATCAGTTCCTATTATATTATTTATCGTTACTAGGAAACGCTAACATGGTAGCGAACTCTATTTTGGTATGAATGTTCCAAAACATGGTATACTCTCATTTCAAAATACTAAATTTGGCCATTCAAAACTTTTTTCTCTTATTTACTTAAACTTTTCTATTATACAATATGATTACAACTTTATTTTATATACAAATGAGGGGCATCCTCTTATATATAGCTATTAGGCCATACAACCAATGGCTAGGATCCGGGCTAGTTGACAATCTATAATAATCCTATAAAATATCTAGAATATTAACAAACATAAAAATTACATCGGTAAATTTAGAACACTCTATCAGAAACATACAAGAAAATTATGGAAAGTATCGACTAACGTAGCAAAGCGCGCCTTATACGCGTTAAGTAAGCACTAACATGGTGTTTCCTCCTCTAAAATGCACATATTGTAACACTACATTAAAAACAACTCGACCAATTCCAACTATATCAACTACTTTTAGCTCTAACACTTAACAAAGTTATTCCCAACATACCAAGTTCTGGAATTCATACCAACTAAGCAACTTGAGAGAAACTATCCCTACCGTAATTTGTAGTTTGTACCACACAAAGTGATATTTTTTGTTCCTATTTTCGTTCTACGTATCGTATTGAACCGTGATCCAGGTAACATAATTCTCAACATACCAAGTTCCGTAAACTTACTTCATACTAACTAAGCAATTAGAGAAAACATACCCTTATCGTATACTCCGTACCATAAAAGTGATATTTTCCGTTCCCATTTTCATCCTACTTATCGTATCAAACCACGATCTATGTAACATTGATATATCAGCAGAATGATCAATTTAAGCATATTACATGAATTAAGTGAATAGATAAACATATATACATATATAGTCTAGGGAGATTAATTATAGTTAATATCCTCCATCCTGAGTAAAAATCTACAAATCCATAATTTTTATCATGTATTATAATCTCCAGGATGAGATGAACTCCCAAAGTTTTAGACACCAAATGCATTAGTGTATTATACGCATACAGTTGCATTGTCTCAGCTTATTCAAACAGTTTATAACTTATGTACTAGCTTATTTTAAGGAGCTTATTCAATAAGCTGGAGTATCTTGGTTGGTGCAGTTTTTTTAAAACAACTTATTACGGGAATAAGTTGTTGTGTTTGGAAAATAAGTTGAATAGATTTACTTAGAATAGGAATAAGCTATAAGAGGGGGGGGGGGAGAGAAACAAGATAAATCCCTTATAGCTTATTTAACCAAGTCGTGTCAAACACAACTTTTTACGCTTATATTTTAAAATAAGCCATACGCTGCTTCAAATAAGCTGTGGCAAACAGGGTCCTATCAACGCCAAGTTGAAGAAGGCCAACATATTAAGATAAGGGTACAGAAAATACAGAGCATTGAGAGCAGGCACTGATTCAAGTGAAGAGAACATAGAAATAATATAGGTACAGAACCTCCATAATAGCTGCATACATAGATGCCATCATCCAGTGTCGGACCCAGGAATTTTAAGTTGCGGGGGAGAATTTTTACTTTTAATAGGACACATTTTAAACAAAAATAAATAAATAAATAAAAAGTACATTGAGAAAAAATCTAAATAAATAACGTGTTTAATTCATAAAGGGTTGTTTTTTAATGCTTATCTTTTGGAAAGAAAACAAAATATGTAATGAAGTACTAATGTCTAATAAATTTATTTGTGACATATTATAAATGAAATACAGAGAAATATTATAAATACATATTATAAATTTATTTATGATTGTATTGTCTAAATTAAATTAATTCCCATAGTTTGAAATTTTCAAAATTTAGAAATCAACTTTAAAAAATAAAAATGAAACTCATTTAGTGAGATGAATAAATATTAATTATTATGAATATATATTTTTTAAACAGAACGGATCAAGAGCATATATCCTATTAAATGACATACCAAGCATACCCCTTTTAGCAACGGATTGGGCGACGGTTTGGTCCGTCGCCATAGGTCCGGTCCGTCGCTAAAGCCTTTAGCGACAGACAACTTTTAGCGACAGACCCGTCGGTAAAAGATATAGCAACGGACCGGACCTATAGCGACGAACCAAACCGTCGCCTGGTCCATCGCTAAAAGAGATATGTTTGGTATGTCATTTAAGGGGGTATACTCTTGAAATGCACTCATTTTTTAAATATGCAAATAGATACCCCATATATATAAAAAATTATCCAAAAATTCCATGGGGGCGTAGACCCCACTGTCCCCAGTGTAGGTCCATCCCTGCTAGTCTGCTACCATCTTAGAACCCCTAATTTTAAAGATAAAGACTAACTTAAAGATTAGCCGATCAAGTGGGTAATGGGTTACAATATTAAATCAATACGTAAAATAAGTAGTAGATAACAGGATTTTCAAGAAATTTACCCAAACAAGGAGGGAGGGGGGAACACAAACACAAACAAACCAATAAAAACAAAAGAAAGTAAAATTATTTATATGGTGACTAATTTTGTACATTGCGACTAAAATAGAATAGTAATGTGTGGGTCCATTCCTTATTACCTACTATCCTATGTACCCATGGATACTGACATAAATTTGTCATCATATATAGCAACTTGCACACAGAAATTGGAAAGAAATTAAGAAACAAGACTCTAGAGATCCTAAACTTTCAAATAATTTATCTATCTCTGCTACTTCCAAATTTACCAAAACTAGAAATACATTTTGACATTTTTGAGTCGATTCGCAAAATCCTAAAATTCAATATCAAAACAAAATTATACAGTTTTGTTACAAACAATTGTAAACTAACTATAAAATACTACTAATTGTCATATTTGTTATTTTCAGAATATAAACGAAATCTTATCAATTTTGAATTTTAAGATTTCGTAAATTAACTCCATGTATCTATAATTTTAGAGCGAATATCTATTATACGACCTAATGCCACACATTCCCATTTCTCAGCCAAAAACTAAAAACAATGAAAATGGATGGAGAATTAATTTCGGCATATAATGCAACAATTAAAAAGATTACCTTCTTCAGAGTTCAAAATCAAAAGAAAGAAATAGTGCATAACATAAAATTTAGAGAACAAACTTTCCAAAAAACATTCTAAAACACAATACTCCTCCTTTCCAAATTATAAGATCAATATTTATTTTCTAAAAGTCAACTTGAGACATTTTCAAATTTAAAATTGACATGTTGAGTTTTCCAAATAATAAATCTTATAACTAGTAATATTTTTTAGGTAGTTTATAATATTCATAATTGTATTGGGATACACTTATTGAATTCATGTCAATTTTGAGTTTGAAAATATTTGAAATTGACTTTTCAAAAGTGAGTGTTAATCTTATAATTTGGAATAAAAGAAGTATTAATTTCAAGATAAATAACCACCTATTTGATGTTTACCCACATAACCACACACACACACACACACATATATATATATATATATAATGAGAATGAGAGAGGTAAAGACAAATTTCATGTACCTTAATGAGAAAGATGAAGCAGGAGTTGTTGATATTCCCCTGTTGTCTACGAAATTCAGAGGACTTTCCTTGTACATGAAAGAACATTGGGTATTTTGGTATTGGGAGATATGAAAAAAATAGGAGGAAAGAAGAGAGAGATTTTTATGGCCTGGAATTCCTTCTAAATTTTTGCCTATTTTGTAGAAAAGCTTTGTCATAATAAGGTGACACCTGGTATGGTGCCTGTCAACCCATCTTCTCCTTTAATATAAATATATATAAAGATAGAAAATGTTTATATTATTTTATTTTATTCTTAAATAAAGCATCACTTTGATAAGGATTCTATAATGCTCAACAATTGAACTTATAAAATAAAATAGCTTTTCATTTTAAAATTGATGGATTACATTTACATCCCAAAGTCATTCTCCAAAATGAGGACTCTATATGTCTCACCTCATGGATCACCTTTTATTTAATTTAATTTTAATAAATACAATTATGAATTTATTATTAATTATAATATTTATTATTTTATAGGTTTTAATGAATCGTATCAATTACGTTAAAAAAATTCAAACATTTTAAATTAATTTTCAAAAGTCAATATTGATTTTATTATTTTTATTCTCAAACTTTTTACTCCCTCCTTAAAAATCTTTCAATATCTTTTTGTAATTTAAATTTGTATTATTTTTTCATTTGTTTTTTTAAAGTAATTTAAGTAAACCAAACATCTAAAATAAGATCAATGTGATAATTAAGTGGTAAATATATCTTTGAGTTTATTCCCTAACAAAATCAACATAGACGGTACAAAATAATACTCTCTTCATCCCAGGATAAAAGTGTTTTGTTACTATTTTAGGTAGTCTCAAATTAAATGTCTACTTACCTTAAATAATCTATTTTTTACAATAATTTGCTCATAATATCCTTAGTATTAATTGTCATATTTCTATTCTCTATGCATATTTATGGAGCATCACTAGTCATGTGCAAAAAACTATGCAATTAAATGAGAATTTAAATATGGATAATTTTGTCATTTTATCCTCTTTCTTAATATGCGCAAAAAGTCAACCATGACTTTTATCCTGAGACGGAGGGAGTAATAAATTTCTAGTAGTTCCCCTCATAGTCATTCCCCCAAATCCCTATAATTAAAATATAATACTCCATTCGTTAATTTAAGATTAATATTGACTTTTTAAAAATTAATTTTAAAAAAATTTAAACTCAAAATTAACATGAATTCATTTAGTTTATGTTAATATAATTATAAATATTATAACTGCCTAACAAGTAGTATTAGTTATAAGATTTATTATTTTTTTCAAAAGTTAAATGAATCACTTCAATTTAAAATTTAAAAATATCTCGAAATATTTTTTAAAAAGTCAATATTGATCTTATAATTCAAAACATAACAAATAGTATAATTATCATATTCTCTTTTTATTGTGTAACGTCATAAGTTTGAATCTACCTCCTAGTAATAAAAAGTAAGAATTTAACCGGCGTTTCAGAAAATTAAAAGGTAAATTTTTCCTAAGTTTTCCTTTCACGTGCTCTTTCTAGGCCCCTGATCTCTAGAATTGAAATGTATTGTTCAGACTTATTATATTAATAAAATAGGTTATCGAAAACAAAAACACTCTTACAAAACATAAAATTTAAATTATAAATTGAAATATATTTAATTAATAATTTACAATACACAATTAAGGTGGTGTTTAATAAAACTGAGTAATTAAGATTTAAATGATTAGGATATCTTAATAAATTAAATCATCTAAGTGAAATAACATATGAACTTAGAAAGTTGTTTGGTAACTAAAAAATATAAAATATCTGAATGACTCTTAAATTTAAAAATATCAATTTTAAATTTAAAAATATCTCAAATTGACTTTTCAAAAATCAATAATGATCTTAAAATTTAAAATGGTGGGAGTACAATATTTATAGAGGCTCCATAAATTTAAATTTTTTATTAAGATGCGGTTCTTAATGATTTAGATTTATATCTTTCTCTTACCGATTAAGAGACGATAAAAGACAAACAAAATTTACCAAACAACTTTATTCTCTTACCGAATCAGATGTATATTTTTTTTCTTACCGATTAAGAGATGATAAGAGGCAAACAAAATTTTACCAAACACTTTATACTCTTAACGAATCAGATGTGGAGTTGTTAAGAGATAAACAAATGTCACCTAAGTCTAATGACTATAATTAATCACAATTATAATCATTTTCGATACTCATTATTGTTAGAGTTTAACAATGTAACGAAAACAATAGTAAAGAAAAAATAAAAGAAATCAATCACACAAGACACGAGATTTATATGATTCACCGATAATGTGACGCCACCAAAATAGGTCCATACAACCCATTTTGAGTCGTCAAATACAAATTACAAAATCCGAATACAAATACAAATTTTTTTCATTTATAACTAATAACTATCGTGCAAAATACGATAACACATATACTGTGAGTTTCAATACAAATATTGTACGAAACTAATACAACAATAATCACACTCAACTTAAATTCTCAATACAATTATTGTCACACTATTTTTATAATGTATTGAGATACTTCTACAGTCTCAGACCATCACTCCATTCCCCGGCTAGTCCCAACTACACTCTCATTTTCTGAGGAGAACAATGGAACAAAAAAGAAAAGGGTAAGTACAAATAGCTCAGTAAAGAATATCATGACTAAGATAATGAAAAATAAATTATCTTTTAGCCTTCGACATTGATAGATTAGAGACTTAAAGATAATATAAGTTTTCAACAATAACTGCAGCGGAACACACAATCCATTAGAAGAATCAGGTAGACTATAATATCCACTATCTTCTACAATTTAAAAGTTTACCATTAATATTTTATCCCTATAACACCAATCAACAGTTCTTGTTTATGCTCATCCAAATCAACAGTTTATCTTTGCACTACGGGCCAAAGATATTCATTTGTAACACCAATGATCATGATCATACCAAATAACAGTTGCTCTTTGCACGCTTGGCCGAAAAAAAACTTTCACCACAAGCTTTTATCTGTAACACCAAAGGTCGGGATTATACTAATACACAAGTTATAATCATGCCCATCACCAATTTATCTTTGCATTACGGGCCAAAAAGAACTTTTACTACAATTTAAGTTTGAGGATTATAGCAATGATATAAAGGATGAATAGAAACAAAACAATAAGATCAAAAATAAGAATAAATATTAGAGATTTGTAATTTAATTTATTCAGAGATCAAAATTGTCCAAATTGTCAACACGATGATCAAATTGTGGAGTCAAATTCAAAAATGATATCTAAGATTCATTTTTCAATGATAAATAAATAAAAAACTAAACTCTATCGTGAATAGTACTCCGGCGTGAATAGATTAAAATTCAATAAGAAAGTTCATAGAAATAGAATATTCAAGTGATTTGATATTAGATGAAGCGCAAACTATCAAGGATATTCTACAAATTTCAGGAATTTTCACCATTTAATAATAAGGTTATGAAAACAAGCAATAATTTCTTACTATAAATGGAGAAATGTAAAAGAAAACGATATCCCTTGACGAGTACAAGAGAAATAATACTACTTACGAGTTATGAAGAAAATGACATCTCTTACCTTAAATGGAGAATGGATCTGACTGGTATAAAGGAGATTAACTTAAGAAAATCTTGCACTATTAGCTACACTCAAAGTATCTTTAGACTTACAAGAAATACGCTCAAAATTATAGAAGAAGAATTTTCTAATTCTGGCGTGATTTTCATTTCTTAACTAAGCAACCTATTTATAGGAGAATGACAAGGCACTATTTAAAAGGAAATCACGGACGAACAGTTGAAAGGTTCACGGACGAATTCACAATCGAAAATCTGATTTTTACTATGCAACACTATGCAATTAAAAATTTTAATAAAACAAACAACTTTATATATAATATAATATATTATAATAAAACAAATAACTTTATATATAATATAAAATTTTTCTGTTTTATATATAAAATTATTTTTGAAAATTTTTGTCGGCGGTTGACGAATTGGCAAGTGGTGGGTCCCATGAAATAATCAGCCAAACTTACAACAAACGCTTCATAACAAACCCCAACAATTGAACAAATAACTACCATGTATCACTTATCTTTAATCACATATTTTCAATCTTTCAACAATTATTCACCAATAATATTATAAACTCATAATATTGACAACCAGATCATTGCCAAGAAAGAGGAGGCTTTCAGTAAAAACGGCGCGCAATTAAATAACTCATTTCCTTGACAAAATTTATAGACATTGTCAATAATAGTAAAATATCATATCAAATAATATGAGTTATAGTGTCGTGACAAAATAATAAAAAAATACTATGCAGGTGCTAATGTAACAATTATTAAATCAAAATACTATGTAATTGCTACTTTATCATTTATTGAATCAATAATATAAAATATTGTGCAACACCGTGTGCTATTGTGGAATACCGCGTACTACTGTGAAATAACGTGTTTTATTGTTCTTTTTATTACCGGGTATTTCAACAGTTACAGGTGATAGTATTGTTGACAATTTGTATAAAAATATTAATACTTTTTTTTTGTATCCGACAATTAGTCGTTGTGGAGCCCACCAATGTTTTGTTATTTCGGCACCGTCATATGTTACCGAATATAATATTCTCCGACGAAAGAATATTTCTTAACAAAAAGAATATTCTCCAACATACTGTTTATCTGATAAATTACATATATCACCCTTAACTATAACAATTAAACACTTTACTATTTAAAATAATAATCATAAAAAAAATAATAAACTTTTATTTCATAAAGTCGGGGTCCTACACAAAATATTTGGACTAGTCAGCGGTTGACAATTTCATTATTTCTTAGAAAATTTATGCATCATACAATTACATGATTCTCTTCTTATATATCGAATATAAGCAGCCCTAATTCAACCGAAAATACAAAATTATTCCTTCATATTTGAATCAAGAACGCTGATAATTTTATAATCATATATGAATTAAAATTTGAATCAAATTTAACCGATAACAATTATTTACTCACCAAACCACTCTATTATTTTCAGTTTATTCGGAATTAATCACTTCCACCAAACTGAAAGGTATAAATTCCACGTGACACTCGTGGGTGAATACGCGTATATTGTAGTCCCAATGCAAATCAAATCTGTCGGACGCTCGCAAGCTTCCTGGCCCGTGGACTTTTCTAGAAAGTGTTGCATTTTGGACCACTTGGTTATGTATCATTCTATCACCTTAAAATTAATTGAAAAATAATATATATTACGAGTTTACATATTAATTTTTTTTATTGTGAGTCACATAAATAAATTTAATTAATAATATTTTTACGATATATTTAATATTGTGGATCAATTTTATAATTTTATTCAATCCCATATATTGATATATGTCGCAACCGTAATTCGACAAAATTTTTTCGTAATATATAACATAACTCAAATTAATTAGGAACAAGCATTTTTGTAATTACGGTAAAAGATATAATAGGAGTTTTATCAATTTTTTGGGATAAAATAAAATTATAAAAATATTATAAATATTAAAATTATAATAAAACCAAATTTAAAGGGATAAAAAGGAAAGGAGACTTGTAACACAACCTTAGGAGAGTGGCTATTTTCTCCCGTCTCCCTTAACAACACAGATAGATATCGATAAAGGTATTTTAATTTTTAAAATAAAATATATTAAAATTGTCAGAAAAAAATATTAGGATAATTACTAGTCCATTTTATTTAGTTTACAATAATACATAGTTGTTTGCACCAAAAATTAATTGAATTTGTATTATGAATTTAATTTTTCATAAATTCACTTAAAAAGTTAAAATATCAATGATTTTAAAAAAGATGGAATAGTATTTTTCTTCCTCGCAAAATTATGTGTCTCAAACAAATTGTCATTATTACATTAATATGTAATTATAATTTAAGATTCATTATAATATTATTTTTTAGCAAAAAGATTCATTATAATATTGAGTAGCTAAGATAATAACATATATTTAAAATATATTTACAACCTCTAAAAAAGAAGAAGGAGATATATTTAAGACTTAAAATTTTTAACTCATGTAGCCCCGAACAATTAGTGCATCAAATTGCCTAATGAGTTGCGTTGACACTTAATGCTACGTTTGTATTGCAGGAATAAAATTGAGAAAGGAAATGAAGGGAATGCAGAGTGAAATGAATTTTTTTTGGGAAATTGTTAAATCCACAACAAAAAATGTTATTTCCACAAAAAAAGTGTCGCTGTAGATGTATAGCGACGGTTTTAACCGTCGCTATACATCTACAGCGACACTTTGTTGTGAAAATAACAAAAAGTGTTGTGCATTTAACATTTTTCTTTTTTTTATTCCAGCTGAAATGAGTTATTCTATACTTTCTCTTAATGAATTAAATTTCCAAATTTGATAGAAATTAAAACGGTTCATTTTATTCCAAAGGATCAATCAAACACAATTTATTTTTATTTCATAAGAATAAGTGATTCTATTCTCACTTTTATTTCTACAATCAAAACGTATTATTAGTTGAATTTGCACCCATTTAGCCATTCTTCCCTCATTTTAGGATGGACCGTCATTTTTCCAAATCAACTTTGATCCCCACGCCAAACATAAAAATCACAAGGACTCTACTTTATTCATACCAAAACCACCCCATCATTTTAAAATTCAAATAAGATTGATATTTATGGTTTCAATTTTTAAGGTACTTTAAAATATGTATTGTGATATTTTAGGTTAAGATTGAGTTACAATAAACTTTAGGTCTCAAGTTTAATTTTTACTTAGGTGAGTTTATTTATTCTTTTAAGTGAAGTGTGTTTCATTTTTTATGTGAAACTTGTTTGGTTTGTGAGTCTGACTCTTAATATTATAATAGATGATGTATTTAATTATGAATTATATTGTACTTTCCAACAAATAGACATTAGAAAAAAAGGTACTTCAAAATATTAATTTTTTTAAATCTCATTATTATACTTCCTCCGTCCTCAAAATGATGACCAAAGTTATAAATTTTTTTGTCCACAAAATAATAAGATAAAGTACATGAAGTGAAAGATAAATATATCATTTAGTGGGTTAGTATAAAAAAAATAAAAGTATTCATCACTTTATTTAATCTTGTAGTGACTATAAATTTAAAACTTTTTTACTCTTTTTTTTTTTTTACTTTTACGTTTCTTAATATGTGTGCAAAATATACTTTATTTATACTTTTGAAGATGAATGTAGTATTTTAGATATTGAAATACACTTCTCAAGCCATGTTACTATTTGAATTAACAGAGTTACAGAAATTCACATGTTTATTTCATTTTTATTGTGTAACAAAGATATTTTCTTTTTCCTTTCCATTCTTTGGAACTTAAACAAAGAATCCCTTATTAATTACCCTACTCCTCAGACGAAAAATAAATATATTTGTTAATGAGAATTACAAAAATAATATGATCCCTAAAATTTTGAAGTACCTATGCAATTACACATATTATTTATTAGCTTTTTATAAATTAATTAAAGTTTGACCTAGGCCCTGTTCGGGAACAACTTATAAGTTGTTTTTCATTATTAAGGTGTTTGACAACCACTTATTTTTTTACTTATAAGTAAAAAAATATATAAATAACTATTTTTGACTTATTTAAAAATGACTTATAAGTCATTTTAAAATAAGGTAGTTTGACCAAATGTAATATCTATTTTGTCCTTTTTCTATTTTGTCCCTCTTTTTATTAATGTACTTTTTAGTAATCTTTATATTTATGTTAACTTATAAGTCATTATGAGCCGAACAACTTCATAACTTGTTTTAACTTAATTTCTGACTTACAAGTTAAATTGATGCCGAACGCTTTTACTTATAAATCACAACTTAAAATAATTTATAAGTCGACTTATATTTTAATTTATAGATCATTTTAAAATAAGTCATTCCCAAATAGGTTCTAAATTTTCTTTTATTTTCAAATCCAACTGTCATTCTATTTATTCCTTCATGAAATGATGTTGCCCAACCAAACAGTTCGTCACCTCATTTTTCAAATTCCGTAATTATACTCCCTTCACTTCAAAATTGAAAACAACTTTGTAAAAGATCACTTTTAAAGATTTTTTTTTTTGTATAAACTTATGCTCAATGTTAGCTAGAAAGATAGTAGCACTATCATGATAATATTTAATCAATTAAAAGTAACAACAATGACATATTAAGAATCTTAACATTATTAACAATTAACTGTCTACCCGACTCGATTCAAGTTTAATTAGTGAATTGAGTTTGAACAAAATATTCGTAAATATAAACGAGTAGAGTTCTAATTATGTTTTGTTTGACTCGAACTTGACTAGTTTAATAATATTTATTATTATAATTTTATATTCTTAATATTTTTATTATATACTTATAAGTTATAACAGTTAAAATAACAAATTTTTATCATATATTAGAAAACTCGAGCTCGACTCGATAAGCAAAACTTGCGAACTACTCATTTATTAAGTGATATTGTATTTGAGCTCATTTAAAAACTCGACTCGACTTATTTAATTTTTTTCTGTAAATTCGAGTTCATCAAGTCAAAACTCGACGCAATTTATTTATAGTTTTAAAATATTTATGTGACTTTATAATTTAATATAAGAATATTTTTCAATTAAAAAAATATATATTTAATTTTAAAATCGACGAACTAAATCACGAGTAAGGTAGAAAAAAACAAAAAAGTTGAATATAGTGACAAGGAATTGAAGGATACAGGACAGAAAAGCAAATGCCAAAACCCTGATTAAGTCTGACGTGTCTTACAAGAGCAGTGTCAGCTCAGCTCTGCAACAACCCAACAAACTACGGACGACTCCTCTACGTGAGAAAACTAAAACACCAAATGGGTAGGTAGGTGGGTTTTTAGACAGAGAAAGAGCCTTCTTTTAAAATCTCCGCCCCTTTTGCGCTTTTATAAGCACTACGCATTTGACCTCGCCGTTTCTCTCAAAAGCCAAAAATCTTCCTCTCCATTCTCTCTCTCCTATTTTCCCTAGGGTTTTGCTTTTCTCTGACATTTTTTTTGTCGGAGTGATTGATTCATCGATTTGATCCTCAATTTGATTGAGAAGAGCTCGTGTTTTTGGAAATGGCGACCTCTTCTCTCCTCAGATCTACGATTTCACCCGTTCATGCCGCTTCTCGCGCCGAGGCATCGCCGGCCGATCGATCTAAGGTGAGTTCATTTCTCTGTTATCGCGATTGATCAATGAAGTTGCATCAGCAACTCTGGTTTTTGAAATCATTTCTTGTTTGAATACTTGAAACGCATCTAGTTAGTTTGTTTGAACTTTTTATTTTTTATTATAAGCAATCATTTGTACGAGTTGTAATTTTGATTTTTCTAGCTTTTATCTCCTTAAACTTTCTTACGAGTTGTAGTTTTGATTTTTCTTGGTTTTATCTCCTTAAATTTACCACAGCAAACATTTGTACGAGTTGTAATTTTTATTTTTCTAGCCTTTCTCTCTTTAAACTTGTTCTTTGTGAAAATTTAATTCTCCTTTGGATGCAGAGATTATATAGTTAAACAAATTAAAACACTTTGTAGATGTAGTTGGGCCTCATAGTGTTTTTGTTTTAGAAATTAAATATTTAGAAATGATATATTTTCATTGCTCTGTTTTTTATTATTATTTAATTTCATAAATGCTCTGTTTTTCAATGATTTTTTAAACTCAATAAGAAATTGGTGTTTCTCTGTGTTTGCTTTTCATCTCGTGTATGCATAGCTATGTTTTAGCTAATTGAAGTTTGAAAATACAAACGCATCTAGTTACTTTGTTTGAATCTTTTTAATTAACAATGTTTTGTTTGTAATTTTGATATTTTCTAGCTTTTATCTCCTTAAACGTGTACTTTAGTGGAAAGGTAATTCTCCTTTGGAGACAGGATATTTTATAACTAAACAAATTAAATTAAGTGTACGTGTAGTTTGGCCTGATTGCTCTGTTTTTGAAATTAAATATGTAGAAATGATAGGTTTTCACTGCTCTGTTTTTTATAAATTTAAATATTTAATTTCGCACATACTCTGCTTTTCTTTGATTTTATTAAAATTGAAGTAGAAATTGGCATTTATTTTGCTGTGATAGTCTCGTGTATGCTGAGCTATGTTTTAGCTAATTGAAGTTTGAATTAAATACTTTATTGTTGTTTTTATTTAATCAACTGAATCTTAACCTCTACAAGAGAGAACATTTCTGTATCTTAATTTTGTTTACATTTTCTATTTAAGATTAAGTAATTCATTATATGTTTCTTCAGGTGTCATCCGTAAGTTTCAATTGCAATTCCGTGAAGTTTCAGTCAAGCATCTTTGGGGTTTCTGTTCCTGGGAATTCATCATCCTTACAGTTGAGGAATTCAGTAATTCTTTATTTATTATCATTATGTAACTTCATAATCTTCTAGTGTAACTAATTTGATGTTTATATTTTCCTGAAAACGATACAGAAAATCTAGTTTCAGGAGTTTCCATCCAATTCATGCTACAGCCACTGAATTGCCTCCTACTATTCAGAGTAAGAACTATAGCTCCAAATAAAAATTCTGATCCCTGTTGAATTCTGTAATTGAGGAGTTTTAATTTCTAACTCAACCTAATGCGCTTTCCTTAGAATCAAAAAGCGGTGGGAAGACAAAGATTGGAATCAATGGTATGTTATATTGATATTGCTGTGGTCTGGCATTCACATTTGTTCTTTGATATATATATCAGTTTCTTTCTGTTTGTAACTCTTGAAAGACTGCTATTTTATAAAGATTTGCTGCTTGAAGTGTCACTACACATGATAAATTCTTGTTTCTGACCAGAAAAAATTAGGATCTCATCATGTACAATAATATTACATTCACTAAAGAAATATCTGACTTCTATATATATATATGTATATGTATATCTGACATACTTAAATATTGCAGGTTTTGGACGAATTGGAAGGTTGGTTTTGCGAGTAGCAACTTTTAGAGATGATATTGACGTAGTAGCAGTTAATGATCCATTTGTGGATGCTAAGTACATGGTGAGAAAGAGTCATTTTCTACTACCTTTTCCTTTCTTTATATGAGTGTATACGATAAGGCTGTAAAGAAATATATACTCAATGCTATGGGCAATGTTCGAAAAAGCTAAAAGCGGTACGGCGCGTTTTTCTCCGGACGAGGCGATGCGTAAGCCTCGAGGCAGAGCGAGGCGTAAGCCTCGATTAGAAAACCTAAAAGTCCCTAAAAAAGTATAAAAAAATGCTAATAAAATCATAAAATAATCCATCATTATAATCAAGGTCATAAAAGACATAAATAACCAACGTCACCTTAATGTATCATTACAAAACATCAAAACAACGTAATATATTATCAAGTTTGGCGTTGATTTCTCCAGCATTTACCATGGTTCCTGCAAATAAAACTATATACTTTTTTTTAAACTTGCTCTAGGGACTTAAGTGCAGAAAGTATAAAGAAACAAGGGCTGAACTGAAACTACTGAAACTTTAGGGGCTGAAATGAAATACAATAAAAGTATAGGGACTGATATGTAAAATTTCAAGGGGTATTTTTAAAATTTAATAAAACTAGGGGGACTAAACTAGAAATCTATAAAAACTATGGGGTACCTAACTGTAATTTTTCAGGAGATATTTTGCAGATCTGGTAGCTTATTACAGATCTGGTCCAGGTCCATCTCTCTTTCACAAATAAAGATATCGTACCAGGGACTCCACACTCCAAACAAAAAGACGCAAGGAACAAATATAGGGCGGCAGCAAAGGGCGGCAGCAAGAGGCGGGAGGTGGCAGCGGCAGGCTTACGCCTTGTTACGCCTTGAGGCGCAACGCAACGAGGCGCACGCCTCAGCCAAAAAAAGCCCAAGCCTCTGTTTTTTCTCCTAAAGCCTAAGCCTCGCTACAGCCCTCTTCCGCCTCGCTACGACCTCGAACGCTTTTTCGAACATTGTATATGGGCAATAAAAGTTTTGCCATCTAATGTTGATTCAAACCTCATGAAATAAGATAAATGAACTTGAACATGAATATTGAGCTACTTTACAAAGTTAACTAGCATAAATAGACACATGGCATGGGGCTATATGGTTTTGAGGATGTCTAGTACCTTTGCAATGTTGAACTCCAAATTTACAAGTAAAGGCTGGAGTACATGAGAAAGATCAATTGGTTTGAACCAAAAATTTGTTTATACTCCTCTCACTCTTGTATTAGTGGCTGGCCAATTGTACGTATATACTCGTTTTAAGTGCTACAACAAATTATTCAAATCTGTTGTTGCTAATGTTTTTGATGTTTATTGCTATCGAACAGGCTTACATGTTTAAATATGATTCTACTCATGGAGTATACACTGGAACCATCAAGGTCTTGGATGAGTCCACTTTAGAAATTAATGGAAAGAAGATTAAGATTACTAGCAAAAGGTATCATTACTTTTCTTGTGTTGCAACTACAATAGCTTTGCTGTACCAGCCAAAACTGAATGAGCCAAATTATAACATAATCAGAGTCCTTTCTCTTTTAAATATTAATTGCGCAATTTGCTTCTCTATTAGGAACCCAGCAGAAATTCCATGGGGTGATTATGGAGCTGAATTTGTTGTTGAATCTTCTGGGGTTTTCACAACAGTTGAGAAGGCTTCAGAACACAAGAAGGTTAGTACTACCTCTCTCTCTCTCTCTCTCTCTATATATATATATTTATATGGCAGTTCAGACCGAGCATTTGTAATTTTAATCTGCAGGGTGGTGCCAAGAAAGTGGTAATTTCGGCTCCATCAGCTGATGCACCTATGTTTGTTGTGGGAGTTAATGAGAAGACGTACAAACCAAGCATGGATATTGTATCAAATGCAAGCTGTACTACCAATTGCCTTGCTCCCCTTGCCAAGGTTTGATTGTGTCCTGGAAATGCTTATTGATTTGTTTCTTAATTTTTTATTTATTTATAAATTTTATACTCCTCTGTTCCAAATTCTAAGATCATTATTGACTTTCTAAAAGTCAATTTGAGACATTTTCAAATTTAAAATTGACATGATTCATTTAAGTTTTGAAAACAATAAATCTTATAACTAGAAGTACTTTTTAAGTAGTTTATGTTATTCTTAATTGTATTGACATAAACTAAATGAATTCATCTCAATTTTGAGTTTGAAAATGTTTGAAATTGACTTTTCAAAAGTCAATGTTGATCTTATAATTTGGAACGGAGGGAGTAGTTTATACTGTCTAGTTACATGTACAGAAGATCATTAACATGGCTTTATGTATTGTTAGACTCACCACAAAGCTTTCCTCCAAAAAGGAAAAATTATAAAGGAAAAGAAGAAAAACAATATGGAGAAAAATTGTCATGGTTACATCAAGTACCAAGATTGAATATGTTTAACTATAATTTGTTTTCTGCAGGTGGTTCATGAGGAGTTTGGCATTCTAGAGGGGTTAATGACTACTGTGCATGCAACCACTGGTCTCTCTTTCTCTGCCTCACATACACGCCAAAAAAAAAAACAAAAAAAACACATGCACTGTCCATGTATGTGCATTAATTTGATTTTTGATTTTTTTTTTATGTTCAGCTACACAGAAGACAGTGGATGGCCCTTCAATGAAAGATTGGCGTGGGGGCCGTGGTGCTGGGCAAAATATCATCCCTAGTTCAACTGGCGCTGCAAAGGTACGAGATAGACTTATATTGAGAATAGACCCTTTAGACTTATAAGATGGGATTCTATATTATATTGTTTGAATTTTAGGCTGTTGGGAAAGTGTTGCCAGAACTCAATGGAAAGCTTACCGGAATGGCCTTCCGTGTCCCAACACCAAATGTATCTGTTGTGGACTTAACTTGTCGACTTGAGAAGAGTGCTTCTTACGAAGATGTCAAAGAAGCCATCAAGTATGTTTTCATTCTTTCGCTTTGCTATCTGTCTATCTCTTACATTTATACATGCATGCGTGCGCAAGGGTGGGTGCACATTCATGCAAGGGGGGCTAGTGCCCACCCTTGATTTTTGGAATTTTTTTATAAGTATAGGCGTAATATAGTAAAATGGTGCTCCCCCTTAAAAAAAAATGTTAGATCACTTATTAAAATTAGATATTTCTAATATACTCTTTCAAATTCAAATTTCAATTTTTGTTTTTGTGTCTATTTAATTTTTAAATTTTTTTAAGGTTAAATCTTTCTCTAATTTTTTTATTAATTATCTATGAGTAGTTAATTATTTAATTTTGATTCTTATTTTTTTATTCATTCATGCTAATTAGTACATCCGTACATACTCTTTAATTTTACAGTATATATTAAAATTTTTGGCATGTGTCATTTGATGTTGTATTTAAATCAATAAGATATGAATTGTGAATATACAATTTTGTCTTAAGACCATACTAGTGGGTGTTTGATTTGTTCATATTATTAAATTTATTATTTAGTTTTTCTATTATGCTGCAAATTTGTATTTGATATTTTGAATCAGGATAAATAGATATATGGATAAATATTTTTCAAGATCTAGCGCTATTAAACGTCATCGAACCGAACTTTAACCTGCTCAAGGGTCAATTAGTTACGTCTCAATCTAAGAAATAAAGTCTTGAAGAATGATTTTGTAGCGACTGTCATGTATTTTTAATTGAAATTTATGTTTGGTGAATTTTATTAATATATTATTTTTTATTTAATTATAAGAGTGTCCACCCTTACCGAAAATCCTGCGTCCGCCCCTGTGCTTGCGTCATGAACTTGAATTCTTCGTGGAAAGCTTTTCCTCATTACGATTAGTACTATGTAACCTTGTAAAATCCAATTGAAGGTATGCATCTGAGGGCCCACTGCGAGGCATTCTTGGATACACTGACGAGGATGTTGTCTCCAATGATTTTGTTGGTGACTCAAGGTACCTCTCTGTCTGTCTCTCTCTCTCTCCCCCTTTTGCATCTTAATTTACAAAATGATTAAGCAGTTCTTGATAAAAATGGAGATGCCCACTAAATTATTTCCCAATATCCTGGTTAAATTCATTAACGGGCCAATGCTTGCAATGCGAATACAGTCGTTCCACCTGGCTTAGAAATATTACTTTTTCAAATTGTAGACAATTATCATTTTGTTTAAAATCATGCAATAACTCAGGAGCTCAGTCAGTTGGTTCATCTGGGCGTAGTAATGTTATTTTGAATGTAATAAAACTTATGGTGAAGTTATGCAGACTGTAAGGAGTTCTGTATCTTGATATGTTAGCTTTGGGTACAAACCTGAGAGCTAGGAGAACTTTCTAACAGTCGCCTGACACAGATGCATTATTTGTCTTCACTTAGTGGAGTTGTTTTTCTTACCACTAATTGTGTTGTTTTCAATTTCTTTTGTACTATATTTTCACAGGTCAAGCATATTTGATGCGAAGGCTGGGATGGGGCTTAGTGCCTCCTTCATGAAGTTTGTTTCGTGGTACGACAACGAGTGGGGTTACAGGTACAGCTTCTATCCTGCATCTCTTGAACTGTCGAAAGCAAATTTTTTTTTTTTTGGGTGTAAGGTGATTGCCTTTTAACAATATTTTACCGATCTTTCTTTCAGCAACCGAGTGCTGGACCTGATTGAACATATGGCATTGGTAGCAGCTACCAACTGAATTTGATGGGAAGCAACCATGCTGCAATTTTTGGCAGAAGTAACTAGTTTGTTAAAGGAGTAAGAAATATAGTGGTCATTTTTGTTTTTGAATGACCTTTGTTGTCATCCTATTAGATTAGGCAATTTAATGCTCTGGAACTTTGAAATAAGTACTATGAAGTAAGATCTTCTTTCGCTTATGCCTATAAGTTTGACGGCGTGATCGAATATCTGTATTCAACAACGGGTTCTTTTTCACTGTTTTGGTTAAATAATCAGGTGTGGAAATGAGTGTAATCTTTCCAAATCTACTAGGGTTGTTGAAACAAATTGTTGTTACTTGTTAGTAGCCTTCCTTGTGTTGAGTCCTCCCCACTCCCCCCACCCCCCCGCCTTGCAGGGGTGGTTTTGGCCAGGGTGGTTTGTTGGAAGGTGGTTCTCCTTAATTATAAGATTTTGATATATGCATTACCTAAAGTAACTTATGTTGTATACCCCACATAAATTATGGTGTTGTACATAATGCATTATATCATTGTACGGTACAAATGTAACTATCAGCTTAATATGTGCATATATCCATGCGATAACTATATTGTTGTTAGTACTTTCCTCTTTGGCGACCCCCGTGAGGTGGGCTTGACCAAGGAGGTCCGTTGGTAGTTGGTTCATAGTCGGTGTATATGAACTCTTTCAATATCATATAGGCATTGCAAGGACTGTGTATCAGTAAATAATCGTACTGGACCGGTTCGAACCGTATCGAATCGGTTACCGAAAGTGTCTAAATTTATGTACCGATACCGGTTCGACCGGTGTCCCGAACTGGTGTCCCGAACTGATTAGTCGGTTCGGTACCGGAACGGTAAGCATCACGAACCGGAACGGGAAGCATCACTGATTCACTGTTATCAACTAAGCATCACTGATTCACATATTTCAATTAACCCATTCAATCAAAGATTCTGGTCCGAACAACCACCTTGGAGATGTAGAACAATACCATATCTAAAAAGCAAGCGGACCTCGGAGATGTAGCAGAAAAGTAATCTCAATTACTCCAACAAAGGCCCAAACAAGAAGCCAGAAACTAGATTGAACAAAGTTTTGGATTTTGAATACAAACAAACAGTGATATACATACCCTTTAACAAGCAGAGATCAGATGATGAACCATTGGCTGTCCAGCCAATGGAATAGTGGCAGTGGTCGGAATCTAGTACCTGAATCAGAAACTCTTAAACGAAATTGTACAAAAGGGTATGACTGTATTACAAAAAAAATTATGGGGAAAAACAAAATATATCATCTTCCCATCCAAAAAGATCGAATTTAGATGAAAAGTAGACAAATTCTAAAAGTTGAAACCCAAATTGATTAAGAATGAAAAAGAAGTTGTGATAATTGTTCCCTCCCTTACGAATTGCGGATGGGGAATGTTAATAGAACTTCCAACATACTTGAAATTGAAACAGAAGAGGAAATTATTACCTTTGGTTGGGCCACCGACCATGATCACAGCAACAACTCTTTCCTCTGAGCTGCTCACCATCTCTGACCAAAACGAAAGCCCAGATCTCTAATTAAGACAGGACGACACTACTAAAAACTGAAATGTTAGCAGCAGCAGCTCCAAATATGATTAAAGGAACCCAAATTGGGTAGCTAATTAATGTAACCGGCACAACCGATTCGGTCCGGTTTATACCGAACGACCCAAACCACTTCCCGGTCCCGGTACCGATTATCCGGTATATACCGATTTCCTGTACCGATCCCGAACCGGTACTCTTTTGTCCCGAACCAGTCGGTTTAAACCGGTTCGGTTTGATCAAAAACCAAAAAGACTGAAAATTTTGCCCACTCCTAGGTATTGGGCGTGAGTGGGTTGAAAAATGGCTAGATGATTAAAATTTTCAATAGTGTTCAATTTAGCCTGTTAACTCCAGAAAGAGCCAACTTTGATAACCCTAATCTCGTCCCTTGAGAGATTCAATATAATGGTAGGGATTTTAAATATTTTTATTAAATTTGAGATGACTTGCTATCGGTAAAGATGACCCAAAATAATACATGGATTAATATTCAAACTTTTACTTGGTCTAAACAGTTACAAATGGTGTCGAAAGACTCAAAACAGTACCCAATGTGGTAGGTACCCAATATGTTAATGGGTTCTTTACATAAGTATACAACAAATAGAAAGTAATTACAAGAAAAGTGCATCAACCAAATAATTACAAAAAGAGTGTAATTAGGACCCATATTACAAAAATAGTACAATTCACATTAATAAGGAAACCTAAAATCAAGGACAAATAACTGCCATAATTAATAATTCAAATTCAAATATTTGGATCTAACAACAAAAACAAATTCAAATTCAAAATAATAATTCAAATTTAAATATTCAAATTCAAATCTTCATCTCCCTCACATACACTTTGAAATAATAGTCCGCCGTTACACCTCACATACTCCGCCGTTACACCTCACATACTCCGCCGCTACACCGCTGCGAATCTCCGTTGTCCAAAACGCCAATGAGAATAATAAGAAGATTTGCCCTATAAAAAGTTTAAAAATAAATAGATGTAACTTTTAATGTTCTGAAAATTTTTTTATAACTATTTTGTTACTCATAAATAATAAAATGGTTACCTTTATATAAATGGTTGGCTACCAACTGCATCACATTCAAACGAAATTGGTAACTTAATAAATTTGAATTGGTTACCTTGGCCTGAAGGTTTGGCTACCAACTGCACTATGAAAAAACTGTAGGTGTGGTTGTGAATTAGTTACTTTGGTATGAAGGTTTTGTTACCTTGGTACGAATGTTTGCTTACCTTGATCTGAAGGTTTGGTAACCAACTGTACTAAGAAAAAAATTAAAGTGTAGATGTTGATTGGTTACTTTTATATGACAGTTTGGTGACCTTGGTATGAAGGTTTGGTTACCATCATCTAGTATTCATATCCACCGCCACCACTGCCTGAATCTTCATACCCACCTCCATTTTGACCCTTCATTTTGAGAAGCTACTGGAGATATACAGTTGGTTGACTCATAAATATATACATATATATATATATACACAGTTGGTTGGCATAAAAATAATTTTGCAATAAGGAAGGTAAGTTGGATGATATATTAAAAAGGGCATACCTTCAGTGAAATTGCAAACCACGTTTCTGCAGCTGTTGAATCCATCAGTCATAATATGGGCTCTCCTCCTCAATGACCCAAGTATTCCTTTGCTGCATTAGCAGGCGACATGGTGTGTATTAATAATAGCAGGCGGCATGGTGTGTGTGTGTGTGTGTGTGTGTGTATATATATATATATATTTATATAGAAAGAATACGTTGAATGAAGAAGGACAATTATTAACTGCAGTTGTTATAGATGAGGAGAGAGAGAGAAGAAGCTATGAGTATAACTAATCCTTAAATTAAAGAATTTTAATTGAATACTAATTCCCTAAATTAAGGAATCCTAATTGCACTAACATTGTAAATAAATATGAAAGTGAATTAGTTGTGTAAAGATTTTATGAGTGCACTATTGTTATAATTATTTTTAAAAATGTAATAGAATATGTAAATCATCCTATGTTAATCATGTAATATGTAGACTGTAATTTGATTGGGCCTTGACCAGGACATCAAGGCAAACTCCTTTATGGAACTAATTACCCAACAACTACCTAGCCATCTCATTCCGAACTTTAAATTTAGTAACCTTAATGCTGTGTTTGGTTGGTGAGAATGGAATGAAATGAACTGGGAATAGAATGACCATTCCTTCTGGAATGATTAAAAACATGTTTGGTTATTCAGTTGGAATGAACATTCCATTCCTTTAGTTATTCCATCCCTATCTGAAATATTATTTTTCATTCCTTTCTAAACAAGTGGGTTTATTTCATTCCCTTCCGCTTCGTTCATTTTTCACCTGACTTTGAGCCTATTTAGGAATGACTTATTTTAAAATGACTTATAAGTTAAAATATAAGTTGACTTATTATTCAAACAGCTTATTGGTAAACAACTTATTATTGGTAAACATCTTATTATTGGTAAACAACTTATTTAAAAAGCTTATTATTGGTATAAAAAAACAACTTATTTAAATAGCTTATTGGTAAATAACTTATTTAAACAGCTTATTGGTAAACAACTTATTATTTAAACAGCTTATTATTGGTAAACAACTTATTAATAGTAAACAACTTATTATTTAAGCACCTTATTGGTAAACAGCTTATTATTGATAAACAACTTATTATTTAAACAACTTATTAGTAAATAACTTATTATTGGTAAACAACTTATTAATAGTAAACAACTTATTATTTAAATAACTTATTGGTAAATAGCTTATTATTGATAAACAACTTATTATTTAAACAGCTTATTATTGGTAAACAGCTATTGGTAAACAACTTATTATTTAAACAGTTTATTGGTAAACAACTTATTATTTAAACAGCTTATTATTGGTAAACAGCTTATTAATAGCAAACAACTTATTATTTAAACAACTTATTATTGATAAACAACTTATTAATAGTAAACAACTTATTGACAAACAACTTATTATTGGTAAACAACTTATTATTTAAACAGCTTATTGGTAAACAACTTATTATTTAAACAACTTATTATTTGAACAACTTATTGGTAAACGACTTATTTAAACAGCTTATTGGTAAACAACTTATTGTTCATCATTGGGTATAGAAACCAATAATCTTAGTTTATTAATGCATTGAATAAACTATTATGAGATGTTCAGGAATATTGCTTTTTGTTTAATTCTATATATGATTTGTATTGGTTTCAAGGCTTTTTAAAAAAAATCATGAAGGTCTTTATTTGAATTTTAAATGCATAAAAATATAAAATAAAAAAATTCTAGTTAAGATGTTCTTTTAATTCTATTTAATCTATTTTTTCATTCATTTTTATAAGTTAATAGTATATAAAAAACGAAAAAAATTATTTCTCATTCCATTCATAATGTAATTAATGTAAATCAAACACCTAAAGTAGAATGGTGATTCTATTCCTGACGGAATGAATGAACAAACCAAACATAAAAATGAGAATGATCATTCCATTCCCATTCCCATTCCATTCCTTAAGCCATTCCATTCCATAAGTCATTCCATTCCATACATGCCAAGGAATGAGAACCAAACATAGTATAACATTAGTGGGTGATTAAAGATTTATGGGTAGGAAAGGGGAAACCATAATCATTAATAGAGTAGGTGTAACATCCAAAGTTTCTAGGCTATGTATTCGGCCTAACGAAGACGTTAGATATTGGAGGAGTTCGTAATGCTTCAGTCTCACATTAATACTAATATTGTCTTCGGTCAAGACTTTTAAGTGAGTTTGTAGTGAACTAAGATGACTCAAGAACATACTATTTAGATAATATATTGAACACTTTTGGGTGAGTTTGTGGTGAGTTAAAATGATCAAAAAGATATTACTCAGGCAGTGTATTTAGCGGTCTTGGTATGTTACTATTTGAATTGAACTTGGGATTTGACTTCAATTGTTCCTGCAGGAGAGCTAATTATTCGGCCTAATCAACCTATTTGGAAACTAAAAATAAGGCCGAAAGGTACAGAAACATGTCCATTAATTAAGGGGAAAGGGAAAAGGGAAAAGGGAAAAGGGGAAAGATATGAGCTTTGTGTTTACCTGGAAGTCAGCTATTCGTATGTGATGGTGGGACTGTGGGGGCGGGGGTTCTATTATTATATTTTTATGTATTGAGTAGTAAACACTAAATAAATATATACTTACGTGTAGAGCAATTGTCAAAAACATGTGCCTGTCTTTATGACAGCAAATATTATTCAATGTAGCTAGGCATATATAGAGGGGGGATCCCATAATTGGCCCTTGTGGGTATTATTATTTTATTTTATTTATTAAATATTGGTTTTTTTTATAATTAAGTATGTATAATAGCATAGGAAAATTAATACTATTAAATTTTGGTGGAGCAGTTTAGTTTGAAAAGCCGCCTTCTCTGTCTCTACAAGGTGGAGTCAGCCTGTTCCCATCTCTCAGCTACTAGTATTCTTTTAGCTCACTATCAATAATCCTACTCCTCACCAGGGCCACCACCATCAGCCTTGATTGACCACTAACTATCACAGCCTTGATTGACTGCTAACCATCATAATACAGCGATTACACATCAAAATACGTGAGTAGTGTTTATAAAACTTCATCACTATATTAAGAGTATCAATTAGTAATGATTTTTTGGAAAGTCTTTGGCGAACAAAAATAACCCATTTTTTTTATAAATATTTTTAAGTCATTGCTATCGCAATGTTACAACAAGAGAGGGGGATGGGGGTGCTAAAATACCAACCCTGCTAAAGGTTGTCGATAAGATGACCCAAACTAATACAATGGATTAATATCCAAACTTGTGCTTCAAACTAATACAATGGATTAATATCCAAACTTGTGCCGGGTCTGAGCAATTACAAATGATGTCAAAAGACTTAAAACAGTGTCTGATGTGGTAGGTCTGGAACCCACACATTCTCGTGAATATTTTAGTCATGTAATACTGAGACTATAATTTGATTGGGCCTTACCAGGACATCAAGGCAAATTCCTTTATGGAACCAATTACCCAACAACCACCTACCTAGTCAAGTTATAGCAACACAAATGAAAGATGAAACACACAGTCAGTCATCCATCCATATGGATTGAGAAGGCACCTAAAGTGAAACTTTGGTCAGTTCACAGGTTTCCCAGTTTATTTGGGAAGAGCTGAGGTGAGATGAGGAAGTCAAACACACACACACACATATCCATGTTATAGAAACCTTGGCTTCTAAATTAGTTCTACTTTTCTTTCTTTCTTTCTTTCTTACTTCTTAGGTTTCATTCAGATGATCTGATCATATTAGAAGTTATCACTTTTGCTAGCTGATTCCATCTAAAGATTCCTGGATACTTACCTTGTCATCATTTTCCTTTCCTTTGAACAGGTAGGTAACCCTGAATTTACATACTTTATATAATGAAATTTGTCTCCATTTAATTTTTTTCATCTGTCACAACCTATTGTATTGATCGATAATTTATCGGTTTAAGATTCAGTAATGTTGGTTTGTCAGTAAAGATTCGTTCGCACAGTATGCTTAATTATTTTCTAGCATTGGATGAATATTAGTAGTATATATGAATGCGTGTGGCACATTTTGCAGCTGTCAAAAAATGTTTTCTCACTTCTTGTGTGTTGCTTTTGGACTAGAATATAGAATTTGTTGGCCATTTTCGTCATCCATTCTGTCAGACAGCAGACAGCAGACACCAATTTGCATCCATCAATTATATATGTTCCCATTTTAACTTGTACAAATTCACATCAATTGTTAATAACTAACCGGGAAAAAGTAAATCTGCAGCATGCCACAACTAAGCTTGACTATAGATCAGACTTAAAACGCATAATATTTGATAATAAAATAGTGAACTGTCTGACATGTCAATAATAAAAATGATGGACAACGATGCCCTTAATGAATGTGTATCTATAGTCAAGTTTGGCTACGACATGCCTCAACTTCCCTTTCCCACAACTACATGATACACACAGTTCCCTTTATATGTATACTTTTGCTTATTAGAATAGATTGAAACCATATATTACTACTTACAAGTCTTTGATTTTCTATTTTTTCTTCCTTTGTTGAGTGCAGCCACAGGAGCATATAACACCTTAAGCTTCAAGTTCAACCCATCATCCAAAATCCGATTAAATGGGATGCATTTCATCGAAAATATTGACCAAATCTTTGAGTTTCCGGGAAGACCTCAACCAAAGGTCTAAAAGAAATAGGGTAGCCAATGGCATACCTATGCTGGATGAATTATTCACCTCTAGTAATGCTAATGGTACTAATGGTGACCAGCCATTCCTTGCTCTTGTTAGCAAACTCCAGGCTAGGGATTTCGCCTCGCCCCCCAAATCAGCTCCCGAGCCTACGAATACAGAAATTATTAACACATGGGAGCTTATGGCTGGCCTTGAAGAACAAGCAGAGCAAAATTTAGCAAGTTCAAAAATACTTGATTTCGACAAAATGAAACGTTCCAAAAGCTGTGAATTGTCATCATTGTCTAGTCTTGTTACCGAGCTTGATGGGCTGAATGAAGACCAATTTAATTTGGAAAATAAGGGTGTTGGCCGGTCTAGAAGCTTTCACACGGTAGAGGAATATGACACAATGATACAGAGGATTATGTTGTCTGGAGGGCATAATGATGATTATGATTCAGCCTATAAGATTCAAACTCATAATGTGCCTGATATACACGAAATAGTTCAGTCTTCGTTCTCAAGGGACAAATACTTGATAGAGGAGAATACTGTACCCTTGACTTCAGAACCGGATATCAAAGAAGTGCTGCCAAGCAATACTAGTTGCAATAAATTTGAGGATGTTAATCAAGAAAGAAGATTATGTGACATAGGCTTAAAAAGAAAGGCCATGGCAAAGGGACTAGAATCGCTTCAAATCCCCTCCACGGTTGAATTTCGCACCATAGGAAGTCTTAGAGATTGGCTTCATAATGGGGGGCGTGTTAATTCTCCTGGAGAATACGTGACACCTAAATTTGGCAACTATAATAAGCCCGAGTGGGGGGAAAAGTGCAAGGAGGACTCCATGTTCAATCCGGAGCTTGTGGCTGCATTTGAAGAGTTTATGCAACAACTAGAAGTTGAAGAAGAAAGTGTGCTTAAACAAATCGAAGGAAATTCCGATGAAATCATGGCCAAGGACATGCCAAAAGAGGAGATTTTGAGCAAATTACAAGGCTAGAAATATGGTTGAAGGCATTTGCTTGACAATGCGAGTCTATGGGTGAGTATACTTGTTTTTACCTTCATTTTCGATAATAGTAAGTTGAGAAGGTCTAAATGATAGTTTTTCTTTTCCATCGTAATGGAAGATAAAAAGGGTATGCTGCAATGAGTAGAAATGGAAATTATACTAAGATTGTTTCCTCTTGGTGTTTGTTTGTTGAAATTGAAGAGATAATGTATATCAAGAATGATTTTTGGCAAGTATGATATCTTAAGTATTGAGAAGGTGCAAAAATGGAGTACTGAAATGATGAAAAAAGAGTTAAAAAAAAAAATACCGTCAGACAATACTAATCAAATTAGTAGTATTTGTTTTAAACTAGCTTCCTTTTTTTTATTTTAATTTTTTTAGAATTAAATTTGTAGATGCAGGGTTATTTCTTTCATTGATTTTTTTTTTTTGTCAATTTAGCCTTGGAACAAGATGTAATCGTCGTGTGTCATATAGTTCTTTCCCTTGTTTGTTGACTCCACTTATGCGACATCCATTGGTGTCTCTTTGAATACAATATTCCGTCCGTCCCTTAATATAAATCATTTTAGAGAAGTATTTTTGTCTCTTAATATATGACGTTTAAGAATTTCAAGTAAACATTAATTGCTTAGTTTCCAATATTACCCCAAATATTAAATATAACTTTGATTCTCTCACTATTTTTTACCCAATAAATAACACTCTTTTTTCTAATACAAGGATAATATAGGCAATTGATATTATATTTAATACTATACAATCATTTCCTTAATACTTGTGCACAACTCTAAAACTATTTATATTAAGGGATGGAGGGAGTAGTATTTTATAACAAATAACATAGGAGATTTTTTTGTCTGAGTAGCCACTCCACTCCGATGTTTAAGTCAATACGAATGAGATCTGTGTAACAAGAATTTGACGTATGTAAGTGGTCTCTAATATGAAATATGCAATTTATGAGCTCCCTAGTGGATTATGAGAACTTCTAAAACTCTGCCCAGTGGTGGGGGTGCATGGACCTCTATTTATAGAGTTAGTCAAATATGCAGGAGCTTAGAAAATGGATAAATTTTTTGAATATATTTATTTATATTTTTAAGTATTTTGTATATTTCAACGTAAAATTTTAGTTAAAAGATAATTTGGTCCAGTTTTTATATATTTAAAGTAATTATTAGAGAGAAAAGTTATTATACTTTGGGGGATAAGAATTGGGATAGAACCTTTTGTAAAAATTTCTATTTCCATCAAATGTTGTCAATGGAAAATTGTACTTCCTCCGTCCAACTTTATTTGCATAATGGACTTTTTAAGGTCAAATTGACTAATTTTAAAATTAATAGTTAAACAAATGTATTAAAATTTTTGAAATTAAATAAGTTGACTTTGATAATATATTCGATATACTTTCTCGTGACAATAAATTTGTGCCTATATCTAACAAATTTAAGAATAATTTCTGATTTTAAATATGATTAATTTAATCATGTAAAGTCAATTAAGACAAATAAAACTGGACGAAAGAGGAAAATGGAGCCATTTATAGAGGTGGGTTATTCTCCTTCTGTTTCTCGGCCCATCTCTTCATACGGAGCCCATAACGTAGGCAACATTCTGAGCACAAATGGGCTCTGATTTTATTAGTTTTTTATTTTTATTTTTTATAGATGAGCCATATGTAGGCATTATCTAGAAGTGGGCCATTTGAAGGGACACTGCAAACCAAAACTAATTTAAAACCAATTTGAATTGATATGGATTCTTAATAGTGCAGAAAGTTGGAGCTGGGATGAGATGATCAGTCACCAAGCCATATTTCATAACCCGGTGTTCTAAATTACAGATCTTATTAATATATGGAGAGATTGTTAGGTTTTTGTCCAGTGTCACGATTTGGGTTCGTGATTACCGGGATCATTGAGATGGAATGAAGCTTGAGCCTCAGCCATTGTCGGATAACAGTGAGGAAATGGAGTCGGAACATCTATATTCTCAGTAAAATAAGGAAAATGGTAAGGAAATGTATGAAGTGACATTGAAAAGGAAATAACAGATAAGGAAAGCAGGAAGATAAAGACAATTAAAAGGAATTCATTAGATTTTCAGATGCTTTCCTCTTACACTGAAATTGCATTTATAGCCTAAACACTGTAAAATGACCTAATGAACTGATGACAACAAACTGACCCAATAAGCAAATGACATGTGGCCTAAAAGGAACTAAGATCTAGAAATACCAAAACGACTGTGTTTTGGGATTTCTACTATATGTTACATTCCCCACTTCATGAAAGAAACCTTGTCCTCAAGGTTTACTTCTTGAGACCCAATCATGTTGCTCCATTTGATTCCATTTGATTTAAGCATCATTGTTTAATAATATCATAGAGAGTACCATATCCCCGAATCAAACACCACAGGATACTAGAGATTCAGAGGTTGTGTCACATTTTTTGCAAGCTTTTTGAACTGCAATACCAAGGTCTAGTGATCCCCTGCCAATATGAAAGCATACCATTCTAAAACACCAGTTTCAAGGGATAAAATGGATGCAAGGGCAAGCATATAAGATAAACAACGAGGTTGAAAGGAATTCTGCATTCGATCATCTAAAGAAAAATGGTGTGCGAGGACAGAAAGTCGATAAAGCTGCTTCCTTGAAGATGAAGTAAACATAAACACTGGGAATTTCTTCCAGCTGATTTCAAGCACTGCGCAATAGTTGTTAGTGCAAGGCATGAACGCAGAACCAGAACACTTGGATTTGCTATTTTGCATTTTTCAATTCCCCCCGGATCAAAAACCAAGGATGTTGTATCATAATCAAGAGCAAGTTCATCTTGCTTCAACCTCTTAGTAATAACAACAGCTTCACATACTCCAGCATTAGAAACAATGGTATGCACACATGCCTTAAGAATATTTTGGATAATTTGAGAACCCAACTTTTGATCAAAATTGAAAATCTTAGCATGCTGCATTATGAAGCATAAAATATCTGCAACACCTGATGTTTTAGCATGGTCCAAAATTTGTTTAATGGATTCATTCACCACTGAAGGACCAGAAACCACCTCAGTAGTCAAAGCTAATGCAGGTGCCCTAAGACCTTGGGCTACTTTAGATAGTATAACTGTAATGCAAGCAGTGGACTCGCACAAAACCCTTCCAAAAGCATCCTCAGTGGAACTGACAACCTTTGAGAACAATTCTACTAAGGCAACCCAATGCCTAACATACGAACCCCCAATGCCATCATTGCAGCTATCTATCAACTTTTTGATGGCTAAGAAACTCTTTGCCATCAAGTCATTACCAACTGATACATTTAGGTTCGCCATACTGTGTTGGTAATGGATTCTACGAATAGTAACAATATTCCTAATATCACCAAATGCTCGGCGATTTCTCCCTTCAACAACCATGACATCTTGCTTAACTCCTCCAGTGGCTACCTCTTTGACTTGCTTCGGTAGTTCCTCAACTTGGTTATTGACTGGAATTGGACCTACAATTCTCTCCCTTAAGCCTTCCTCAGTTTTCAGTTGAGTTAGTGTTTTGAATTCATATTTAATCAGATCAACAAGAGAATCATATTCCTCTGGTGGTTTTGGGTTAAGGTAAGCAGTGTATCCATTTCGTTTAGGACTTTTGTCGATCACCTTATCCGCAACAGGTAATTCCTTTTCTTTTGAACAGCACTCTCCTACCGTATAGTTATCCGTCAAGTTAGGGGGTGAAAAATCACTGTGGGGAAATGTTTGAGAAATAGGGTTATGAAGACCTAGTAGAGCTTGTGTTGGGA